>OZ024743.1:329178705-329246205 GCA_964016885.1 Eledone cirrhosa
TCACTCAATAAAACAACACAACCACCGCAGACACAACACACAACACAGTCTAACATAGTGACATCCATCTCCCCCACAAAGAAAACAAACACGGAAACATTACCAGCAAACATACCTCTTCCCTCCAACACTGAAGATAACCCAACGAATTCGGAGGAAGAAACGGAGTCCTTCAGACAGATTAAAAGGAAAAAAAGAAAACATGTGCAAAACACACAAGGCCAAACAACCCCCACCCAAATCTCAACACAATCCAACAAAACAGAAAACACCCCTCCAGCAACAAACAAAACCAAACCTGCCCCTCCCCTCTTCGAAACACTCACACCATCCGAAAAAAAGACATTACACTATACTTACATCAACAGAAACAATAATAAATTAAATGAACTCATATACAATAATCCTTCGGTACAAACCGAAGGTGTAAACTTTGTTTCTTCAGAAAACTACCCACATTTAAAACTAATAAAGATCCCAATGAACCTCTACCAAAAACTAAAAAAGGATTTTAAGGAGGACGTAGGACCACCCTCTGTCAAACCCATAAACCGCGTCCTACTAAAAAGCTTTCCCCCTCCCCTTCCCCTCCCCAACACAACTCCAAACACCCCAACCCCACCACACACTGACGACCCCACACCACCACAAGACACCCCTTCACCCAACACCCCCGACCCCATGGAAGTCGTGCAACCCGAACCCCGGGAAGCGGAAAGGTAGGTCTCTACACTCTCCTTTGGCTCTGCCGCCCACATGGATGTGTTAAGAGTAGGATGTTTGAATGCACGTGGCCTGGGCTCAACTTGGAAGCAAGCAAAGCTTCTAAATGACCTCAGGTCATGTAGTATAAATGTAATGGTTATCTGTGAGACTCGAATCAGCGTCGTGCGGCAGCTGGCCCCCACCTTCGATGACTTTGAGGTGCATGCATCTCTCTGTCAACCTGGAGGTGGGGGTGGGGTTGTCATACTGCTGCAAAAACACCTGGGTCTTGCCGTACAAGTTGTGCACTCGGACCCGGAGGGTCGTTTGTTGGTGCTAGACGTTGGCAGTAGTGAAAGTGCGGCCTTGAGACTGGTTGCCGTCTACTCCCCTTTCGGAGCTGAACGGCCCGACTTCTTCCAGCGTTTGGAGACTTTTCTGGGAACGTCGCGTTCCCTGCTTCTAGCGGGGGATTGGAATGACATCCTAGATGCACGTTGGGACTATGCAGGAGCATGTCCTAATAGAGGGGGGTGTAACATCCTCAAGGGGTTACTCGACCGTTTTAACTTGGTCGATAGATATCGACTAGATTTTCCAACTGTGCCTACCTGGACTTGGAGAAACCACAGTGGTCAATCTAGATCGTACTTAGATAGATTCTTAGTTAGAAGTAAGGATAGGGACATATTAAGCTGTCCAGAAATGCGCACGGTTGGCTACACGGATCACAAATTAGTGACCTGCGTAGTCAATCTCGAGAAAACACATAAACAGGGTCCCGGTTACTGGAAACTTAATTTGTCTTTACCGGCAAAAGAGACTTACAGAAACCGGATTAGCAGATTAGTTAAGGAGAGGTTGACGGGTGCAATCGTCAACAACCGATGGTGGGCATCTCTCAAAAGAGAGATTAGAACAGAATCAATAAGTTAAAGCAAGATGTTAGCTGCCGATAGGAATAGAAACGAGAAAGAATTAACAGGTAAATTAGAAGAGGCAATCAAGAGCGAAGATGTGGCCAGAGTGCTGGCATCGAGGACGGCCTTGAACCAGTTTTTCGATGCAAAGCACGAAGGCTGCGTCATTCGAAGTAAAATACGTGCTCTAGGTAATGAGGGGGCCAAAGCCGTTGGCTGGGCCCGCGTGACAGAAGCTAAGAGTGGAAATCGATCCACCATCCGGTCGTTGCAAGACGAAGATGGACGGGTGATCCGGGAGCCTAAGCAGATGTGCGAGGCCTTTCAAAGGCACTTTACCCGATTGTTCGGGGGAGGCGAGGGTCCGGGCGGGGGCGTGGATTTCGGTCCATACCTCGACGGCCTGTCGCGTCTCTCGAGCGAAGAGGCAGAGTCCTGCGAGGGACCAATCTCGGCTGATGAGATCGGAGATGCGCTGAGCCAATGCAGCAGACGCAAATCTCCAGGTCTCGATGGTATACCTTACGAACTTTATTTAGCAATGCCGGTCTTCTTCTCCGAACTCCTCGAAGCGGTCTACTGCAATTGGCAGCAGAACGGGAGAATTCCTTGTTCTGTAGCCAAGGGCGTAGTCACGCTGGTGAGGGAGGACGAGAACAAGGGAGATAGTATAAATAATTTTCGGCCCATAAACCTGCTAAATACAGAGTTAAAGATTTTGGCCAAGGTGTTAGCAAAGAGGTTGGCGCTTGTCGTGGGTGGCCTGGTGGGAGATGCGCAGACATGTGCTATCCCATCCAGGTCCATTCACGATAACCTCCACCTCATGCGATACATCATAGAGAGGGTTGGCAACAAACCCGGCTTCGGTGGGGCCCTGATCAACTTGGATCAGTCTAAGGCCTTAGATAGGGTCGACCATGGTTACCTGGATGCGGTGCTAGCGGCGGCTGGGTTCGGTCCTGTTTTCAGAGGCTGGATCACTGCCTTACATAGCAACCACATCTGTTCTAGGATCAAGGTGAACGGCTACCTTTCGAAGCCGTTCGAAATCACACGATCCATTCGACAGGGGTGCCCTCTCTCCTCTCTTCTGTACGTATTGACTCTCGAGCCTTTACTGAGGAAGTTGAAGTTGTTGCAGGGTATCCCCCTGGAACCAGGATTGAGAAAAGCGGTGTCGGCCTACGCCGATGACGTAACAGTAATGGTATCGACCGACTCGGAGATCGAGGCGATCGGTACCTTACTGGAGGAGTACGAAAGGTTGTCAGGAGCGAAACTGAACCGGGAAAAATCCATCGGGCTGCAACTCGGAACGTGGAGAGGCAGACCGATGCCTCCTGACGGTGTCGTCGGACACTGGACGGAGGGCCCGGTAAAGTTGCTTGGGGTCTGGTTTGGACCGGACCTCCAGGTGGAAAAGAACTGGAACGAGGTTACGAACAAGGTGTTTGCACTAACCCAGAAATGGGCCAAGTGTAAGCTGTCCCTAAAAGGCCGGGCGGAGGTGGCGAACATTTACATAGTGTCCGTCACTTACTACCGCCTGACTGTCGTGCCTTGCCCTAAGGAAACACTCACCACCATGGAACGCATGCTCTTCCAATTTCTTTGGAAGAAGCGCCCTCCTATGGTGAGAAGATCCATCTGCTGCCAACAACCTTCGAAAGGAGGGCTGGGGATGCCGTGGTTGATGATGCGTAGGCACGCATTAAGGCTACGGCACCTACAGGTATTCCTCACTGGTCAACCGGTGTGGGCTCCGTTCGTGAAACGAGCCTTTCCGAGACTCGTCTCGCTCACCGAGCTGCAGTCCTGGGTCAAGAAAAGATCCGGAAAACTGGGAGACTGGCACACCGAGTGTGCTCAGGCGCTCAGGGCTCTCTGGCAAGCGGGCCAGGCCATCGGTGGAGAATCCACCTCATCATTCTATAGAGGGCTGGTGGCTAGCAGGGGCGATGACACCCTTGGAGAGTCGCTGGACATGGAGGAAGACGAACTGGCCAGCCTGTTCGGTAGGACTTTCGGCCCAGGACCAATGGACAACTTCCAGAAGTCACTGGCCTGGCAGTGCTACCGGGGGGCTCTACCCGTTCGAGAGAGGCTCTACAGACACGGGCGCCCGGGCAGGGATCCCTCAAAAAAGATTTGCCCTAGATGCGTGCGTCACGAAGAAACCGTTGCGCACGCATTGGTGCAATGTCCGGGCGTGGCTGATCTGTGGGGCTACGCCGAACGACTGCTGTCGTGGGTGGCGCCGATTAAATTGACCGCCGAGTCCGTGATGACAATCAAACCGCCTCCCCTCTTCACAAAGGAAGCAAAGGCGGTTTTTCTGTGCGTAATAGCCATGTTGAAAGAGGTTGTTTGGTGGACACGATTGAAAGGTCTGAGGTCAGGCAACTTCCTCTCTGGCCATAGTCTGGTCTACTTCTTCCGATATCACTTCGGAAGAAGGATAAGAATGGAGAGAGAGGTGCTTGGCCACAGGCAGTTTTATGAAAGGTGGATGATAGTGGCGAGAATGGCTCGTGTAAATGGGCCTTCTCTGTATACCATCCTGTAGGTAAAGAAGTAAAGGAGAGGGGAGCACCTTCTCCATGTGCTCCCCGGGCAAAGGATTGCACACTTTTTCGGGGGTGTGTGCAACCCCCATCACGTCCCCTCCCTTTTGAGGTTATTTTCGATTATTTTCATGTTACACCCTTTTTACTCGATTATATGTAAACTCCCCCTTTGTATTTGTCCCTTCTTTTTATGCCTTTATGGTAAATAAAGAAATATATCTATCTATCTATCTATCTATCTATCTATCTATCTATCTATCTATCTATCTATCTATCTATCTATCTATCTATCTATCTTTCTATCTATCTATCTATCTATCTATCTAGAGAGATTAGATTAGTCTCGATAGAATTTAGTAAGGTTCTAGCTGCGGATAGGAATAGGAAGGAAAGGGAGCTGATAGATAGAGTAGAAGAGGCAATTAGAAGCGGCGACGTGGCCAGAGTGCTAGCGTCGAGAATGGCTTTGAGCCAGTTTTTCGACGCGAAGCACGAAGGCTGCGTTGTCCGAACTAAAATACGTGCTCTAGGGAACGAGGAGACTAAAGCTGTTAGCTGGACCCGCGTGACAGAAGCCAAGAGTGGAACTAAATCCACCATCCGGTCTTTGCGAGACCAGGATGGACGGGCGATCCTTGAACCTAAGCAGATGTGTGAGGCCTTTCAAAAGCACTTTGCCCGATTGATCGGAAGGGGCGGGGAGCTGGTTGGGGATGTGGACTTCGGTCCATACCTCGACGGCCTGCCGCGCCTCTCGGACAGGGAGGCGAAGTCCTGCGAGGAGCCGATTTCAGCCGCTGAGATAGAGGACGTGCTGAGCCAATGCGGCAAAAGCAAATCCCCGGGTCTCGATGGTCTTCCATACGAACTATATCTAGCTATGCCGGACTTGTTCCCCGATCTCCTCGAGGCGGTCTACTGCAACTGGCAACAGAACGGGAGAATTCCCTGTGCTGTGACCAAGGGCGTAGTCACGCTAGTGAGGAAGGACGAGAACAAGGGGGACGAAATAAGTAACTTCAGGCCCATAACTCTGCTAAATACAGAGTTGCAGATTTTGACCAAGGTGCTAGCAAAGAGGTTGGCGCTTGTCGTGGGCACCCTGGTGGGAGATGCGCAGACATGTGCTATCCCGTCCAGATCCATCCATGACAACCTCCACCTCATGCGATACATCATAGAGAGGGTTGGGAACGAACCCGGCTTTGGTGGGGCTCTGATCAACTTGGATCAATCTAAGGCGTTCGATAGGGTCGACCATGGTTACCTGGATGCGGTGCTAGCGGCGGCAGGCTTCGGACCCGTTTTCAGGGGCTGGATCACTGCTATGCACAGCAGCCGCATCTGCTCTAGAATCAAGGTGAACGGCTACCTCTCGGAGCCGTTCGAAATCGCGCGGTCCATCCGACAAGGGTGTCCTCTCTCCTCCCTTCTGTATGTATTGACTCTCGAGCCACTACTGCGGAAGTTGGAGTTGTTGCAGGGCATCCCTTTGGAACCGGGATTGCGGAAAGCGGTGTCGGCCTACGCCGATGACGTGACAGTAATGGTGTCGACGGCCTCGGAAATCGGGCGATAGGCACGTTACTGGAGGAGTACGAAAGGTTCACAGGGGCTAAGCTGAACCGGGACAAGTCGATCGGTTTGCAACTCGGCACATGGAGGGGCAAACCGATGCCCTCCGATGGCGGCGTCGGACGCTGGACGGAGGGCCCGGTGAAGTTGCTCGGGGTCTGGTTCGGACCAGACCTCCAGGTGGAGAAGAACTGGGCGGAGGTTACGAACAGGGGGTTTGCACTGACCCAGAAGTGGGCCAGTTGCAAACTATCCCTGAAAGGTCGGGCGGAGGTGGCGAACACCTATATAGCGTCCGTCATCTACTACCGCCTGACCGTCGTGCCTTGCCCAAGGGAAACCCTCGCCAAGATGGAGCGCGCGCTCTTCCAATTCCTTTGGAAGAGGCGGGCTCCTATGGTGAGGAGATCCATCTGCTGTCAACACCCTTCGAAAGGAGGGCTGGGGATGCCCTGGCTAATGATGCGTAAACACGCATTAAGGCTACGGCACCTCCACGTATTCCTCACCGGTCAACCGGTGTGGGCCCCGTTTGTGAGACGAACCTTTCCCAGACTCGTCTCACTCACCGAGCTGCAATACTGGGTCAAGCAAAGACCGAGAAAACTGGACGCCTGGAACACTGAGTGTGCCCAGGCGCTCACCATCCTCTGGCAGGCGGATCGGGCTATCAGTGGAGACTCCACCGCAACATTCTATAGAGGGCTGGTACGCAGCAGGTGCGACGACGCTCTCGGAGAAGCCCTAGACATAGAGGAAGACGAACTGGCCAGCCTGTTTGGTAGGACATTCAGTCCGGGACCTATGGACAACTCCCAGAAGTCTCTGGCCTGGCAGTGCTACCGAGGGGCTCTACCCGTTCGAGAAAAGCTCTACAGACACGGGCGCCCGGGTAGGGACCCCGCCAAAAAGATCTGTTCCAGATGCCTGTGCGACGAGGAAACCGTTGCACACGCATTGGTACACTGCTCGGGCGTAGCCGATCTGTGGGGCTATGTCGAACAACTGCTGTCAAGGGTGGGACCGATCCGGTTGACCACCGAGTCTATTGTAACGATCAAGCCGCCTCCCCCCTTCAAAAATGAAGGAGAAGCGGTGTTTCTGTGCGTAATAGCCATGGTGAAAGAGGTTGTATGGTGGACGCGTCTGAAAGGGCTGAGGTCAGGCACCTTTCTCTCTGGCCAACAACTGGTCCGTTTCTTCCGATATCATTTCGGAAGAAGGATCAGGATGGAGAGAGAGGTGCTCCACCCCAGTCGTTTTTATGAAAGGTGGGTGAAAGTGGCGAGAATGGCCCGTGTGAATGGGCCTTCTCTTTACATAAGCCTGTAGGTGGAAAAGAGGAAGGAACGAGGGAGCACCCTCTCTCTGTGCTCCTGAGGAGAAGGGGTTGCACACTTTTTTCGGGGGTGTGTGTGACCCCCCCCCCCCCCCCCCCCCAAACGCCCCCTCCCTATTGAGGACTTATTGTTAAGTTTATTGTTAATTTTATATTTGTTATATAATTTCTTTACTCGCCTTTTCCTGTAAACTCCCCCATTGTACTTGTCCCACTTTTTGATGCCCTGGTGGCAAATAAAAAGAAACATCTATCTATCTATCTATCTATTCATCTATCACTATCAGCTATCTCCTCTGAACAATGAAGCTGAGTACAATCTTTTCCCCACGCCGCCTCACACCACCCTACACCTCAATACAATTCTACACCATTCTAGACCCTCACACACCCCATAATATTCTATACCCTCCACATTACCCCATAATACTCAATGCAAACCGATACGAATAGAGGCCACCCTGCACACTGTATACCACCCGAAGCCACCCCCATATCTGTCGTTTAGTCTGCTAGAAACAGCAACCAGATGAGTCACATGTCTGAACAAATTCAACGCAATCATTAGATGTAGGGTTCGATCCCATTGCGTGCAATCTTGTGAAATACTAAGTCTAAAGTCTGTCGCGTGTGCGAAGCTCATCAGGCATCAGGCCGGTGCTTAACCTGGTTTCATGGCGTTAAGTGACTGAGAGTACAAGGCTCCCCCCACCCTGAACAGGATGTCTGTCCATCGTCGGGTTTAACCCCTAGGTTTTGCTGCTGGTGTATATTTTCATCTGAGTATGATGGAGCAACGTGAAATGAAGTATTTTGTTCAAGGACACAACACACAACCAAGTCCAGGTTTCGAACTCACGAAATCATTTATGGTCGTAAGAACGACACACATACCACTAAGCCACGTGTGTGTGAAAGTGGGTGGATGGAAACTACTTAGAAGCCCATCAGATAGACTGTACCTATTGTTTAAAAAAAGGACAGCCGTGTCACACACTGCTTCATTGAATCTCCTTGAGAATTATTTGAAGCAGAAACCTGTCTAAGACCATAATAATATTGCTGGCTGTTCTTTTGATCGAACATCTCGAGACACATCGTCGAAACTGACCGAAATCCATTCCATATATCATATGATAAAAACGTTCTTGTAAGCTACAGTGTGAAGGTGCGTGGCTTTGTGGATAGGGTGTTTGGCTCACAAACATAAGGTCGTGAGTTCGATTCTCAGCGGCGCGTTGGGTTCTTGAGCAAGACTCTTTAATTCACGTTGCTCCAGTCCACTCAGCTGGCAAAAATAAGTTGTATCTGTAATTGGAAGGGCCAGTCTTGTCACATTCTGTGTCACGCTGAATCTCCTTGAGAACTACGTTAATTGTACGCGTGTCTGTGGAATGTTCAACCACTTGCATATGTGATCGGATCACCTGGAACACTCGTCGTAATCGATGAAGTGTCAATTAAGAAGCTACAGTAAGATTTTGTATTCCATTTGCTGTTGGTAGAGGCTTGAACTCAGAACATAGAACACCGTAATCTCTGAAAATACTGCTTTTGGTATTTTGAGAGACGTTTTAAAAATTCTGTAAAATCTACTGCCACAACATGATGAAGATGACAAAGACGTAAGTGGTAATGATAACGAAGGATTAGGAGAAGTGTGGTGGAGGAGAAGGAGGAGGAGAAAGAGGAAGAAGAAAAAGAAATAGAAGGAGGAAATGATGGAAGAGGAGAAGGTAGAAGAGGAAAAGGAAGAGGGTGTAGGTAATTTAGTTTCTCCACTGTTTGACCCCCAACTGCGCTGAAATAGTTCACGAGAAAATGTTTGGTTAGATTTCTCAGAGACTGTGTCAAATAAGCTATTAAGAGATCAACTATCACCATTGAGAGAGGCGGGAGAGAGAGAGAGAGAGAGAGAGAGTGAGGGGGAGTATTAATAGTAATATAGGGTGTCTGGAGGAGAGAGAGTGGGCTAGTGGGGAAAAGTCGTAACAACACAACAACGAGGATCTCTCTAGTTGTTTGCTTCTTGTCTTTCTTACTCTGTAGGAATTCCTACGAGATTCCATCAAATGGCTTGTATCTATCTTTACATCTCAGCTTAAAACAATCATCTGAAGCCGGCTGTGAATTCAACAAGAAGCTGTGCTGGGTGGTACCAACAACTTTCAAATGACAGGGTGGTACTCCAACATGGCCATAGTCTAATGTCTGAAACCAGTAAAAGAATAGGTAACCTGACAGATGTTTATTTTTGAGAAAAGCTAGATTAGTTAGAAGTAAATCTATTCCACATGCCACCACTATAAATGCAGCTAAAGAGACAGCTAGCCTCGTGGACCCGGCAGACAGCATGAAGATTGTCCCGAGGGACGGCGAGGAAGATGCACAGGATCAGTCACTCCATCTCGCGGGATTTACACTTGCGGGTAGTCAGCATCACCATAAATGTATTTTAGAAAAATCTAGATATAAGAATCTTTAGATTTCTTGCTTCGGTACCGAGTGAGTAAACGCTACTGATGATGGATTAACGATCCTGAAAGACTCACGTGGTTACTGGGGTAGCTGTGACATGACCACAAATTAAAATACCTATAGCGAGACGTATATATGTTTATGTATCATAAACATATTCTATATACATTGGTATACGGCACTATTTAAAAACATAAAAGTCGATATATGGCTGGAGTTGTTCTAAGTACACCCAGTTTGGTGTGGTGGCTGCGAAGATAACAGAAGAAGAACCGAAACGTGCTATAATTTGGGCCAAAATAAGACAGACATCTCAACTCTTTGTATCATCAATGCTGTTCTGCACCGCTGCAGGGAGTGAAACTGTTGGTAGATGTCGATATCTCCAGTGGTCGGCTGATAGGATGCTCTGCAGTGAAAGATCTATATAAAATATACAGTTTCTCCCTTCCTTTTTTCTCTTCTTCGTACTTTTTAATACATTCATTATTGTATATTTGTTTTACTAAAGAAATGTTTTGTTAATAACCTCGCTGTATTTTTCTGACTTGTGAAGGCGCATGGTTTAGTGGTTAGAGCATTGGGCTTGCAATCGTAAGGTTGCAAGTTCAATTTTCGGACCGCGTGATGTGTTGTTTCCTTGAGCAAGACACTTTATTTCACGTTGCTCCAGTTTACTCAGATGATAGGACTGGGTCCCTATTATTAAATCACCCAAGACACCTCCAACGAGATATACCTTGGAGGAGGCCAGCTAAACCTGCATAGGTGTGAGCAAGAACAACAACATTTTTCAGACTCTAGAAACTAGTTTAATAATGACAGAGTCCTTCATTGGTGTATATGTTTATTTCTCTGTTGCTATTAGACTATCTTCTGTAGTAAAAAGAAAAAAATACGGTGAAGATACTAAATCGATTACATTTTCAGATAGCGAACTTCACCGTGAAATCGGAACTTAAGCAGCCTGATTGAGGAAGGAACCCAGCGAGGTGGGGTGGCTGTTGCAGCGGGTGTCGTTGGCCCGTGTCCTTGGAAATTCCTTTACCATTTTGTCCACGGAGCGAAGCTGAAACACCGCCCCGCTCTCGGCATAGATCCTATCTCCCTCTCTCTTTCCTCCTCTCTTTCTTCCCTAGCCTAATAGTCCTTGCTCTTTCCCTCTTTTTCTCTAATTTACCCCTTTTTTACCCCTTCTCCCTTTTTTTATTACTTAAATTTTCTTTTTATCTTTTTTGTTTCGTATTTCCATCATTGTATAACTCCTGTCTGTAAATTATAGTTGACATAATATGTTTATGTATAACAGATAATAACATTTCTTTACGTGAAAGAGAGAGAGAGAGAGTGAGAGAGAATGAGAGAAAGAGAGGGGAAGTATTTACCTCAGAGTTCGACTGGTACGTTATCGACTTTGAGAAGATAAAAGTACACTTGACCTTGATAGGATTTGAACTTAGAGCACAGAGAGCCAGACAACACCACAGCACTATGCCAATTCATCTCCTATCTGTATTGCTAGAAAGTGAAAGCTATATAAAAGAAGACAAGCAAGGAATGGTTTTTTTCTCTGACATTATCGATATATTTGAAGCGGCTACATCAATATGTTACTAAAGGCGGTATTTGTGTCATTATAAGGCAAATATATTGGAGAAAGGAGAGAGAAAGAAACTACCATGGCTTATCTTAAAGTAACAATCAATAAGTCAACTACGATGCTGAAGCCAGACAGTTTATAACTGAAGCCATCTAAGTAATACTGAAAATTCAATGTCTCAAATACTACCAGAAGACATGTTGCCGCAAATCACTGCAGACGTTAACTGCTTTTGACCAGACGTTGTTTACAAACCGTTGACCAGAGGTTGTTTATAAACTGTTGACCTGGCGTTGTTTACAAGCTGTTGACCAGAGGTTGTTTACAAGGTGTTGACCTGGCGTTGTTTACAAGTTGTTGAATAGAGGTTGTTTACAAGGTGTTGACCTGGCGTTGTTTATAAGGTATTGACCTGGTGTTGTTTATAAGCCATTGACCAGAGATTGTTTACAATGTGTTGGCCAGAAGTTCTTTATAAGCTTTTGACATGGCGTTGTTTGCAAGGTGTTGAACAGAGGTTCTTTACAAGCTATTGACCAGAGATTGTTTACACACCATTGACTAGACGTTAACAAATGTTGACCAGAGGTTCTTTACAAACAGTTGACCAGACATTGTTTTCTAGCTATTGACCAGGTCATCTGGTTCTTACAGCCTTAATACTAATTAACGAGGGATAATTACAGTTGCATGATTACGGAGCAAGCTAGAAGGTTCTTTATCATGCAAAATAGCTGAACATACACAGGATAGCTATCTCTAATAAATATATGAACATCTAAGAGAGAGAGAGAGAGGGGGAAGTGTGTGTGTGAAAGAGAGAGAGGAAGAGGAAAGGGGGAGAAGAAGAGATACGGGTGTGCGAGAGAGAAATAGGTGAGGGAGAGGGAGGATAAGATAGAGACAGGGATAGAGAAAGATAGAGACGGAAGGTGCGAGTGTGAGGAAGAGAGAGAGAGTAGGAAGAGAGAGAGAGAGAGAAAGAGAGAGAGAGAGGGAGAGAAAGGGAGAGAGAGAGAGAGAGAGAGAGAGAGAGAAAGAGAAAGAGAGAGATTGAAGGAAAGAGAAAATAATGAAAAAAACGTAAAAGAGGTCAAGCGACACCCTTAGTTATGTCGACATACAGGGTGAGTAAAAAAGAAAAAAAGAAACTTGGCCCCGCGCACGTTTAGTGTCACTATATATTCATTTCCTATTCGATCTACCTTCAATTTCAGGACATGACAAATACAACGTCTGTGAAGACATCAAAACCTTAACGAGAGCTCCAGTCTTGGACTTTCTGTGTGAAACACTACCATAAGTGTGGCTTATAGAAGCAAGAACAGGAGGAATTCCATGGATTGTATGGAACAGACAAATCACTCTTCAAAGGCATTATACAACATTGGATGAAGTTTGAGATCTATGGGACAGTGGAGAACCTTAACACAATGTCTGAGAACCGTTCTACCCCCTCTGGACGACACAGCAAGCGTACACAGGAAGCTGAAATGTTCCAAGAGTCTGTTAAACAGAGTCAAAAACGGTCGCTGCGCAGAAGTCAATCCTTGGTTCTCTCCAAAGAAACTTGTCAAAGGGTTGTCAAAGGGTATCTTAAGAAGTAATCCTCAGAATACAAACTAAACAAAAGCTTACTGCTGTTGATAAAATCAAGAGAAAGACTATAACTGATGGATAAGTTGGGAAATAACACACATTTTCTTAATCTGCTTGGGAACTCTGATGAAGCCCATTTTCATTGAGAGAGGAAGATCAACTCTAAGCATAATGTGTTTTAGGGGGTCAGAGAAACCCACTAAATTGGCTGTGAAACCTCTCTACACGGCTAAATGTACCATCCGGACTGCCACTCCTGAGAGAGGATTGATTGGCCCAATCCTCCTTGAAGTCATACATAAACGTTATGTGGAGGTCCTGAAAGATTTCAAAAAGGTGCTACAGACCATTTGCCTATCTCTAATGAATAAGTTCTGATTTCAGCAAGATAGAACAAGCTCTCACACTACCAATAAGTCGTGAGAATATCTAAAAAATAACTTTGGAAAACTTGTGATCAGTTTGAAGAATGATTTTGAGTGGGCCCCACACATCTCTGATTTAAGCTCCTTAGATTTTTTGTAGGGGGGGGGGGGGGGGCTAGCTGAAGGATAGGGTATATGTCAATAAACCCAGACCATCACTGAACTACAGGAAAGCATCATGGAGAAGATCAGAACCATCCTTAGGTCTGTGTGTAATGATGTTTTATACCCCCAAAAATGCATGGATTCAAATAGCTTCCACTTGATCATGTACTGAAACTCTGGAGAGAAGATTAAGAAGATAATGAATTTCTGAAATGGTTTTTTTAATGACTTGAGCTAAACATCTTCGGAGAGATATCAGTTTTTGTCAAGACATGAATAATGTAGACAAAAATAAAAATTTGGCCAATTTATTTAAATCACATACCGTATAAAATTGGTCTGGAGTCACTTTGTTAGGGGAAATATATTAGTGAAGTGTTATTAATGATGATGATGATGATGATGAGGAGGAGGAGGAGGAGGAGGAGGGGGGGATAACGGTGGTGATGATGATGGTACTTTATCTTTTGTCGATCTCGAAACAATGGAAAGCAAAGTTGACTTCGGCAGGATTTGAAATGCATACATACATGCATACACACACATACACACATATATACAGTATATGTATATATGTATACACACAAACACAAACACACACACACACACATATATATATATATATATTGTGTGTGTGTGTATAGTTAGTTAGTTAACCATGCTAACTAATTCATTTATTTAGTAATTGATTTATTCTCTCAGTCGTTCATTCATTTAAGTATTGTTGTATTATCCATTGGTTGACTTTAATCATACATGTCTGTCGTTACATAACTTCCTGTCCTTTCACACTCATTGTCTATTACATATTTTGCTTCTCAGTAACAGTTTTGTAACTTTTTCTTTATGAAAAAATTCTAGGATGTGGCTGTAGGATGGGGATTGGAAGGCTAGAGCAGTGAAGAAGCACATTATCTTCTGAAACACATTCTGTGCTTTCAGCTAAGTGAACTTGTCCATTAAGAGATCTAAGTGAGTTGGTCATGAAACACATAATAAGATACAAATTACAGGATACAAACTCTCGACCCGTTGGCTGTTTGTATTCCGTAATCTTTGAACTCATCTACCTGAAGCTGTCAAACTGGCAGTGTCTTCATATTAACCTTAATTGTCTCAATGACAACATTACAATGTAGTAGAAACGTTTCACCGAACTTTCACCATCAAATGTTTATAATGCAGTCATAACTTTACCTTAGTAATCAATTTATAATTACTCTTCTAATCAATTACTCGGAAGTCAGTACATTCAATTATAACAAATTGTTCCAAATTTCGGGTTTATTGAAATATAAACACATTTTCCTCGTCTCCATTATTCTTTCATTTCATCTTCATTCAAATATTAAATCACTGAACAAAAATGTGATACATTCTAACCAGTAATAAATGTGATGTTGTGCCTCCATACTCCTACAAAATGTGACACATTCTAACCAGTAATAAGTAGTGTTGTGCCTCCATACTTCTACAAAATGTGACACATTCTAACTAGTAACAAGTAGTATTGTGCCTCCATACTTCTACAAAATGTGACACATTCTTACCTGTAATAAGCGAGGTGTTGTGCCTCCACATACCTACTATATGTGACACATTGTACTAACCAGTAATAAATAATGTGTTGTGAGACTAGTCAACTCTCCCCGCCCGACGGGGAGATTTGCAATAGCATTTGGGGTTGGTGAGAGATGTCTTCTCTTATGATAATGGGTAAACTTTTATTATGTGAAATCTCCCCATTTTGCCTCAGTTCTCCTAGTTTTGGGGCACTTTTTTCATTGTACTCCCCGTTTGGGTTTTTAGAGATTGGCAAGTCTGTGTTGTGCCTCCATACTCCCACAAAATGTGTCACATTCTACTTTGGCAGTATTGGTAGAGGGTTGGACGCCATGCTTTGCAGCATAGAGTTACGACCCTTTATGATATGAGTTCAAATCCCAACGAGGTTAACTTTGCCTTATCCTTACGGGGTCGATAAAATAAAGTACCAGTCACGCACTGGGGTCGATTTAATCTACTTTCCCCTCCCCCAAAGTTGCTGGCCTTGTGCCTATATAAGAAACCATTCTACTAACCAGTAACAAATATGGTGTTGTGCCTCCACACTCGTAGGAAATGTGATACATTCCACTAACCAGTAATAAAGAAAGTGTTGTGTATCACCACTTTTACAAAATATGTTAGATTCTTCTCACCATTATAATATAGTGTAATCTACGCCGCCACTATATCAACAGCTCGGAACTTATCCTGGCTGGAATTCCACCCAAGCATCGGTTAATGTTATCTGATTAACATCACGTAGTCATAAGATTCTTCTATATCTTCTGTCTTCCTATATCATTCTTGGATGGTTTCCAAAGGATATCGCCACTACTACTTCTACATAGATGAGTGACTAAGAAAAAGAGCACTTATAATATATTCACAAAGCAGCGCAATACATCTATATATCTAAACTGACTGAAGTCTAGACACAATGGACGTTGAACTGCCATAATTGTAGTTTGAAACGAATGGATGATCAAATATAGAGAAATAAAGGGAGGTAATTTAAAATGTAATAAAATACAATATAATATTCGAAATAGGAAACCGTGAGTGTTTATCAAAAGAAACGAATACAGAAATAGACCAATCTACTTGTAATCTAATTTAAGCTTACAAAATCTATTGGACTGCGTGGTTTAGCGGTTCGCTTCTTAATCACCAGGTCTCGGGTTCAATTCTACTGTATAGAACATCACATTCTTTACAACACCTTCACATAAACCAAAGCATTGTGAATGAAATATGGGGAGGAAGAAACTACGTAATAGCCCGTCGGATGGATTGTACCTGTAATTCAAGCGTCCAATCGTGTCACATTTTGTGTCATATTGATTCAGTTTGGAAATTACCTGGTTTCACCTGTCTGAGGAATAATAAATCAAGTGAATGCTAATCCTCGAAACTGACATTGCGCCTTTTTAAAAATAATTATTGATGATTCCTGACTACATCAGGCGTGGATACTCCCTTCTCCTTTCGCCGAACCCAATTTTCTCTTCGTGTTGCCTTTGCGATGTCCATAAACAAGTCCCAAGGTCAAACTCTGTCCGTCACTGGAATTCACTTGGATGAACCTTGCTTTTCGCACGGACAATTCTACGTTGCCTGCTCACGAGTTGGCAGTGGAGATAATCTCTTTGCGTTTGTTCCAAAAAGAAAAACAAAAAATATCGTCTATCCTGAAGTGCTTTAGTGTTAACAAAAAAACTTATTACAGCTCTGCCTTGACTTCACCTTACTCATTACAAAACATACCAATGAATATGTCATGCAGGATATTTTGGATTATAAGTTCAAAATTTAACCATACACAGCAAAGGATGCTCTCAAAGAATAGATTTTCTCTTATTCTACTCTCATTGTTTTTTTGTTTGTATACAACTCTGCTTTCATTACAACTTTTTGTACTTTAGCAAAACTTCCTGCAACGTGTATTGTCGTTAATCATTTGTATAACTACACCCTGTTCAGTGTTTTCCTTCATTATCAACATAGTTTTATGTGTACAAAGATTGCATTAAATATTCGTTTGCATTAATTATAGAAGACTTCTGCTTATTTTGACAGGTTGGGGACAAATAATGTTCTTCTTTTACTTCCTAGCTGTATATTCTTAGCATAATTTCAAACCCCGTGCAACGCCGGGTAAATCTGCTAGTATATATATATATATATATATATATATATATATATATATATATATATATATATATATATATATATATATATATATATATATATATATATATATATATTTAATATAGAAAGGCTTCTACAGGACTAGAACTATTTCATTCGGTAGAAATCATTAGGAAGCGGCTGTCCAAGTAATATGGTGGTATTTATATCTTTTCTGGTGGTATGAGAGGGTGGTGATTGGGATGGGTGGAGACACCTGACCAAATTCCTTGTTAGCTTAAGTGAACCTTAAAAATCAGGAGTGGCACCCCCAGAGTGACCCTGTCTGTAGAATTCTTTCTGCTTGTGTTACTCTAAATATAGTTTTTAAAGAATTCCCTTTTCTTTAAACCCCTCAACCAATGACCTCCACCCATCCCAATCACCACCCTCTCCTACCACCAGAAAAGAGATAAATACCACCATATTACTTGGACAGCTGCTTCCTGATGATTTCTCCCGAATGAAACAGTTCTAGTCCTATAGAAGCCTTTCTATATTAAATATTTATACTCTGCTATCTATTGAGTACCTTACTTACTGTGGTTACCCCCGATTGAACTCGGGATAAACTTATATATATATATTGAAGTTTCCATTGAAAATTGAAATAGTCAGAGGAATGAAGAGTGCTCTATGTAAGTTACAGAGCTAAATATTTAATGTATAATAAACAATACAATATAATTACCTCATTACCAGAGGTTTCCCGAATAAGACGGATACAAGAAACATCCGCATTCGTTCGTCAGACAAGGCAATTTAAAACATAGTGAAATATTTGAAAAATCTTCTCAAGAAAGGCAAAAGTTTAACGGGCAAAAAAAATAAATAAAAGAGATAATACAAGAAATGTATAAAAAATAAAAATAAAGAAATATAGTAAGG
Source organism: Eledone cirrhosa (assembly GCA_964016885.1). Taxonomy (NCBI): domain Eukaryota; kingdom Metazoa; phylum Mollusca; class Cephalopoda; order Octopoda; family Eledonidae; genus Eledone; species Eledone cirrhosa. The sequence continues at coordinate 329,196,645 of OZ024743.1, forward strand.
GGATGTGTGTAAATGTGTGTATATTCACATACATATGTACATATGTACATGTGTGTGTATGTACAACTTCATGTGTATAGTGAAAAAGTATGTGCGTAAGTACATTCATGAGGGCAAACATATTAATGTATGTGTGACCACAAATACGTTAGAGTACATACAAACTCAGAGACTAAGGGTTGAAATATATACACGCACGCACACACACACACACACACACACACACACACACACACACACACACACACACACACACACACACACACATATATATATATATATAGAGAGAGAGAGGGAGAGAGAGAGATGAAAAGAACATTCAACATGACAAAAAAGTACATTACTAGAAATCATATACGTTTTAAAATAAATACGATGAGTTGAGTTCTCATTATGTAAACTAAACGACTAATTCTGGTTTTTAAAATAATCAACTAAGATAATCTTGAAACATTACTGATTTTCCAATGCCAACCCACTATTATTTGGGACCCGAAATTATGAAAATAAACAGATTCCAAACCACAAGAATTAAATCTCCTCAAGAAATACAGACATGCATACATACATACATACCTACATACAAACATACATACATACATACATACATACATACATACATACATACATACATACATACATACATAGTCAGTAAACGCGATCAGTCGCATATTTTGGTGTGGGAGACTATTCGTTAAATTTAAAATGAATACTATCTCCGACAGTAATGCCACAACTACAGTCATGTTGAATAACTGGTTATTCTTCTAACTATATCTACTGAAGACACCTTTTATTCGAATTCGTAGAGATATCCGACTAAATACATAATTCATTTTACGAGGATTTGTTACAAACAGCATGGCTGAACACAACATCAACAACAAAATTAAGGAAGTACCGAAGACAAATAACAAGGAAGGTAAACAAACTTTATTCAGTTGTAGCTACAGAAGAAACCGAAATTACAAATCGCATTTCTCTTGGAGTTGCGAACTTAATAATGATTTATTTAATTGTTATAAAATGGCATAAAACAATCCCTCCATTGGCTATATGAACAGAATGAAGCTACACTGGGACGAAATGCACCCAGAGCTAAATTATTTCACAGCGAAACAATTACGCCAACAAGCGACGTTTGTTGAACGTAAAAATAAGATAAATATTATTAATTGTAAGTCCCCCACAACAAACATGTTATCAACAACACGTGCTAATGTTCGCCATGCTACTAGACTTCCTAGCAGCCAGGTCGAACAGCTCCTTGAAACAACTATGCCTGTAAGAAACTTGACACCACGTGTACCATCTAAGTCTACTTCGAATGCTGGGGAAAACACTATCGATAATAATAATAATCGAAGAAATAATAAGAATAATCGAAGAAATTTGACACCACGTGTACCATCCGAGTCTTCCTCGTCTATCGATAATGATAATAATCAAAAGTATAAACAATTGAAAATTTCCCTCAACGAAATCTTCCAGAGAGAAATTAATTCATGTATAAATATCTCTCTTGCAGAATGTATTAAAACAAGAATATTTAATAAAAAAAACAAATAATGAAATATTACGTGTTATTGACGAAATATTGGATGAATATTTACGACGGAAAAACCCCCAACATTTTGGCAAATCAACGCCTGTTTATATGCCTTAGCAACGACAGTGAAGCATTATCTTTGTGATAGCAGAGATATTAACAGGAACAAAACACCACCAAAAATACCATCATATATAACTAAAATAGAAAAAAGATTGCTAACCTACGAAAAAACATAGTATATGTGACAATGCTCCTTACATGCAAGCAAACACAAAAAAAAATGTTAGCGAAAAACACCGACACCTGAAAAGTGCTTAATAAAAGATTCAGACGAAACCAAACATCAGTCTATAGAGATATGAAAGACAAAATAATAAGTGTCCCAGAAATACATAGATTCCTTTTAGAGAAAAATATGGGGTGAAAAGAAGAATTTCAACCAAGATACAGTGCGGCTAAAAGAAATCCGAAAGAACTATTGCTCCTACACTACAACAAAAGCATACGAAATAAGTGAGGGTACCCTTGAGACTGTGATAGGAAAACTCCAAGATAAGAAAACACCAGGAAGAAAAATGATTGTAGGCTACTGGTACAAAAAACTAATATTCTATCGGAGGTATCTTACTGACCTCTACCAACAAGTTCTTAAGGGAGATACACTTATACCAGTATGGTTGACATTAGCACAAACATTACTGGTCCCCAAGTACAAAGACACCCACTTGGCAAAAAACTACCGACCCTGATGTATAAGATGTATACAGCCGGCCTGAACCTATTCCTCCAAGATCACTGTGAAAATAATAACATCACAGATGAACAAGCAGTTGGAAAGAAATGGGTTTGGGGATATGCTGAACAACTCCTAATCAACAAAACTGCGATGTCGGAGGTGTGACAACTTAGGAGGAATATAGCTACAGTCTGGCTGGACTACAGGAAAGCTTTCGAGTCTGTTCCCCACTCTTGAATGATCGAGGCCCTCCAACTTGCTAACGTTCCAGACATTATTATCAGAGACATAGAGAAGCTGTCTTCTTCTTGGGCTACTATCCTAAGGTTAAAGACAGAGAGGGAGGACTCTATTTTCACTGATAAAATAAAATATCGCAGGGGTATATTTCAGGGAGACAGTCTCTCTGTGATATTATTCATCCGGTCATTAAACCCCTTGTCCTTTCTGCTCAAGAAATGTGAAGGATACATCATTGGCTCACAGAAGGACAGAAATACGAACCTAACCTATAATTTCTTTGTGGACGATCTGAAACTCTATGCCAAGAACATGGATGGGATGAAGAAAAATATTGACCTGGTTACAACGTTCTCAAATTATATAGGAATGGAGTTTGGCCAAGATAAATGCTCATGCATGACTGTAAAGCGGGGAAAGCAACAACCCAATCTAGCAGCATTGTCATCAATGGCCTAACTGTTTCACCGATATCTGATGAGGACTGCTAGAGATACCCGTGGATAGATGAGAACATATCCTATAATGGTATAAGTAACACGTAACCAGGGAATACTACACCCGATTAAGAAATATTTGGTCATCGGAACACTCTGCGCAAAACAAAACAGTGGCTCGCTATGTGTTTGCTGTGCCTGTCCTAACACTAACGTTTGGAATTCTCAATTGGACGATAGATGAAATCCGAGTAGTTGATGTTAGAACTCGAAAAATACTAAACAACACTGGAAACTTCCACATCAACAGTGACATAGACCGCCATTACTTGAAACGTAAGCAGGGAGGCAGAGGCCTGACATCAGTCCAGACAACATTTGAATGTCGCATCATATCTCTCCGACAACATCAACGAACCTCGAAGCGTAGGAGCCGGTCTCTGGAGCAAGTCTATCTGCATGAAACAGATAAGATCATGAGAGTGATAATCAAAAACTCACACACTGGGAAGTCGCTCAGCAGTATCGCAGTGAATCCATGGATGAAAAACTGCATGCTTATCAGCAAAAAATCATGCATGGATATGTTGCCAGGTAACTCCAGAGTGAGAGTAATATAGATAAGGAAAGTAGTCTATCTTGGACCAACACCGCTATATTGGCTCCCACTTTGAAGGATACGCTTTTGCAATCCAAGAACAGGAGATTAACACGAAGTACCTGATTCACAAAAGAGATAGGGATGCAGGCAAAACACCTAGATGTGATAACAAGTGCAGACTCTGCAGAATTAACATCGAAGATGTCACCCATGTCATCAGCAGCTGCCCAAAGATGTCATCGTGGTACTATCTACCTATGAGGCATGATGTAGTGGCCAAAACACTGTACAATGCAATTCGTAGGAAAGATAGCCCCGATAATAAACACATTAAAAGCTACAGCAATGTGGAAGACATCCATATACATAATATGAAAGAGTACTGGTGGAATGTTCCAGTAAAAACCCCAATAAAATGCAGGCATAACAGACCAGATATTATGATATGGGACAGGGAGAAGAAAGCATGCACAGTAGTGGAAGTTATCTGGCCAGCAGATGCCAATTTAATATCAAAGATTAGCGAAAAGGAGAATATTTATGCAGAACTTATGAGACACTCTACCCTGATTACATCATCAGATTTATGCCTGTGATTATTGGGACACTGGGATATGTGAGTAACTGCCTCAATACAAATTTTGAGAAGCTGAGCTTCACAGGAACAGAAAGAACACAACTAGTTAGGAAATTACAAGTACAATCCTTTAATGGAACAGTTAAAATATGTAAAACATTCCAAAATGTTGCATTTAATAACTGCATATACACATGTACAGATACAAAGCATATACACATGGACACATACAACTCAAAACATCCATATCCACACATACAATAACATCCGTATCTACACATGCATACATGCATGCATACATACATATCTACTTAGTTGATGTTGTGTAAATTCCAATGAGAGAATCGTGTCTATGTTTGAAACCGACTCTTTCTCTATTGGAAAAAATTTGTGAAATTATAAAACCAGAAGAACATATTTACATACATACATACATACATACATGGTGGCTGCCAACTCGTTTTCGAGTACGGCCACTACTTTATATCCATGTAGGAGAACCCCTACCGATGCGCTGAACGAGTGTGACTTTTTAGTCCAGCCTGCGACATGAAAACTCTGGTACAAACACCACACTTGTGTCAATTATTGACACATAGTGCTGGGCCCATGGTACCATGTGACGACAAGTGCAGAGAGATCTCCAGATATAAAGCAATGCCTCTGCCGTGAAGCTTTTATAGTGAGCAAAGGCACTGCACAAAGCCAGTCCCACTCTCTTAACCAAGATGATATTTACCAAAAAGAAGAACAAGTCAACATCATTGGATACCATCAGAGTTACAGGTGTTATATCAGAGTTTTCCTTCTCCTAGAATTCTGCCTTGACAAAGGCTAAGGGGTCATCTCCCCCGGTGATTTTGGATGGCCATTGACTCTTAAGAGGTCCTTTGCCCTTTGACAGGTTTTGTTTTTAGTCCTGCAGGATGTCCAAAGTCACCCTCCTCACCAAGAAACCTTGGTGGGTTTGCCAGTTTAGTCGCCAACGACCCGACCATGTGACAGGTTGTACTCGGATACATGTTACCAGTAGCACCAACTGGTGACCTGACATACATACATACATACATACATACATACATACATACATACATACATACATACATACCTACCTACATACATACATACATAGATGATGGCTGTCTACTCGTTAGACGAGTATGATCATCGTTGACAGGTTGACTTATACCTGATTGTTACTACAAACACGAGACCGACAATCACTTTTGAAGCTGACGAGAGACTTACAGATTTTGGCACAGAGACAGCAAACTAAATCCGTGTTTTTGGTCTGGCGGCGAAAATAAGCTTAACCCTTTAGCATTTACATTATTTTATATTTACTATTATATTTTCACGGTAAAGACTTTACTTCATATAATTATCTCACATAATAGCAAAATATGAGATTTGGATATTATTTATTTGGAGAACAATACCTTAACATCAGTATAAACGGCCAGTTACAGCCAGTTGGAACAGAAAGAGGTGAAAGAATTCTGGCCGGATATGGCCGGTTTAAATGCTAAAGGGTTAATCTGTTGATGGGTTGTCTATATGACTCCTGGGGTGGCTTTGGAGTACTACCTTTGACATGCATATTTCGTCATACCCGTGGCAAACAAACTGAGAATAAACTGGGTTTATTTCTTCTTACTAGGTCTTTTGGTCTTTGCCCAGCTTATTGCCAGCTTATTTCATGTTTGCATGGAATGTGGGGTATCCTTCGTATATTTGTTTTCTCCACATGTTTCTGTCTCCAACCTGATGGAGGAGGAGGAGACGGGGGAGGTGGGGGATAACGGTGGTGATGATGATGGTACTTTATCTTTTGTCGATCTCGAAACAATGGAAGGCAAAGTTGACTTCGGCAGGATTTGAAATGCACACACACACACACACACACACACACACACACACACACACACACACACCCCCCACACACACACGCACACACGCACACCCACCCACACACACCCACACACGCACACACACACACGCACACACACACACACACACACACACACACACACACACACACACACACACACACACACACACACACACACACACACACACACACACATATATATATTATATATATATACATATATATGTTATGAAGGTCAAGATCGAAATACAACAGTGAGTCGTGGACATTTTTTCTTTCAGCCAGCTCACCGGAAAGCATCTGGGGATACGACTATGTTAAGCAGTGTCAGATATCCTGCTCAGCGAAGGCAGTGCTTGTTTTATAAGCTTGTATGGTGAGTATATTGGCTCGTGAGATCGAGTGAATGCCATATTTCGATCCCAGGCAGCTCAGGCTGAAGAGCTTCAGTAGGTTTAAATGTTTCCTGTAAACCACCCCGGTCTCGCAAGAGTAAAGAAGGCTTTTAAAAACATAGGCATTAGAGACATCTATCTTCTATATTACATACATACATACATGCATACATACAGGAATATGGCTGCCCCCTCGTTATCGAATATCGCGATTGCACGATATAACATTATTAATAACTAGCAGTGGTACCCGGCGCTGCACGGGATAAGGTATTTTGGAACGTGGGCCGCCAACAGACCTAATCGTGGAAAAACTGCATGCCTGGACAATATGTAAAGAAAATAAACCGAATACTCTGATGGCTGGATAATCTTTAAGATTTTACTCGATGAAGCAGGAAAAATGCAGGTTTTCACTTAATGCGGGCCATAGGAGATCAAGTAAATGAATTTATTTTATGTGCATAATATGCCTTGAAATTTCGGGAAAATCGGCTAGACGTAACGCCTCAAAATAGCCCTAAAAAGCTGGAAAATTAAGTTTTTCACCTAATGCAGGCCCTAGGCCATAAAAAAGTTGGATTTTCTTTGCTCACGGTACGAAGAAGAGACTGACTAATACATAGTTACAATTTCAAGGAAATCGGTCTGACGTACCGCCTCAAAATAAACCCCCAAAACCTGAATAAACGCAGTTTTTCACCTAATGCGGGCCCTAGGTGATCAAAGATTTGAGTGCATAACACTCCGTGAAACATAAGTAATACACATGTAAAGTTTTAAAAAAGTCGGTTGGGTACTTCTCGAGTTTTAGGGATTCAAACTCACAGACACACACACACACAGACAGACATCCTCAGGGAATTGACGTAATGCAGACAGCCAGACATACAAACAGATATTATAAGGGCGTGACGTTATATGTATGTATCTATCTAAAAAGAGAAAGACGAAGAATTAGAGAGAGAGATCACTAAAGCGTCTAATGCGGTCCTTAGGGCATTGAAAATTTGAAAAATAAATATTTACATTACCATTAATATTTTGGTTTTTCTGAAAAAGGTGCAAAGAAAATAACAAAGGTGCAATGTATAAATGAACGAGTAGTATTGTAGTGTACACAGGTTCTCCACTCCAATTCGTGGAAAACACTACTTTCAGTTTCTCACTTGAATTAGCAGAAAAACACTTTTCTGAGATTCGTGGAAATTGAATACTTTCAATTTCACATCAATTCACATCAATTTTTCGATTTCCATGTGTGTAACACACGTGGGCATGCCCACAAAGTCAGAAAACAGCACAGTTCCCATGACTTTCGGAAACATTTTTTCACGCTCAGAGTTGCTGAAGCATGGTACAAACTGCCTGCATCGGTTGTTAGCTGTCGAGACACTGCATCCTTTAAGGCCTCCATGCTTCCCGAGATCCGCCAACACTACACCTAATGTTCCCCCTCCATACACATACACACATGTATACCATGACTCATACACTATTCACTTCCCTGACATTTGTGTATTATTTTATGTACTATACATACACCTTTGACGAGTTGTAGTGCACCTGATCACTTTACACAATAATTTCATTATTATTATTCTTGGAAAGACAGTTTTCTGAATTCCGAGAATTTGACTACTACTGATAATACACTAAATGAACTTAGAAATTGACCAATCACAAACAAGTAAATGTTGGTCGGTGACAGCATAACTTTAAACTGAAAACTTCAGTTCAGCGAGGTCTCTCAGCCGAGAGACTGGGTCAGTTCGCTGTTCTCACAACGTAAGTTAACTAAAATAAATAAATACTTTATTATTTCTTTTGAAAAGTTTTGTATTGTATAGGTTCCGTGAAGAATTCAAAATATTTAGAGGGTTCCTCGGTTTTAGAAAGGTTGGCGACCACTGCTGTAGGATGTCCAAAGTCGCCCTCCTCACCAAGAAATCTTGGTGGGGTTGACAGTTTAGTCGCCAACGACCCGACCATGAGACAGGTTGTACTGGGATACATGTTACCAGTAGTACCAACTGGTGATCTGACATACATACATACATACATACATACATACATACATACATACATACATACATACATACATACATACATACATGATGGCTGCAACTCGATTTCAAGTAATACTTGATACTTAAGATGTCAGATATTAAACAATGCCTGTGCTTGAAGCTTTTTTTAAGTGTAGAAAGGCTTCGCACGGATCCAATCCCACTCTCTGAACATCGAACGTATTTACTCAAATAGTGGAACTGGTCTACATCATTGGATGCAAACGAAGTCGCAGGTTTTACATCAAAGTGACCTTCTCCTAGAGACATGTCTTAATGAAAACTACTAGAGGACTCTCACCCCCACAAAACACACACACACACACGTTCACACACACATACACATAGATAGATGTATGAATGTGTGTATGCAAATGTGTGTGTATGTAGTTAAACATTTTCTATGTAAATATACATGTTTGCCAGTTTTCTGAAGAACATGTGAGTCACGTGACAGGGTGGTTCTTCAGCTCGGGATAAATCTAATAATAGAATGTGTATGTTATGTAGGTATCTGCTAGTGTGTGTATGGGTGTGTATGTTATGTTGTGTGTGTATATGTATGTCGTATGTGTGTATATATATGTGTGTGTATGTATGTGGACTTGTGTGTATGTGTATGTCTGTATATGTATGTATATGTATGTATATGTATGTTATGTATATGTGTGTATGTTTATAAGTGGCTATGTTATGTGTATGTATATGTGTGTATGGATATATATGCGTACGTGTGTATGTGCATGCGTGTGTCTCTGTGTATAGGTGTGTGTGTGAGTATGTGTGTGTGTCACTGTGTGTAGGTGTGTGTGTGTCTCTGTGTGTAGGTGTGTGTGTATGAGTATGTGTGTGTGTCTCTGTGTGTAGGTGTGTGTGTGAGTATGTGTATGTGAGTATGTGTGTGTGTCTCTGTGTGTAGGTGTGTGTGAGTATGTGTGTGTCTGTGTGTAGGTGTGTGCGTGTGTGTGTATGTGTGTAGGTGTGTGTGTAGGTGCGTGTGTGAGTATGTGTGTGTCTCTGTGTGTAGGTGTGTGTGTGGGTATGTGTCTATATGTTATGTATGTGACAATGTTTCCGTATTCACCCGTAAATAAACTCCCATCACAAAGGAATGTGACCTTATTTTAACTGACGGAGGACATTTTATGTGTTTATTCCACTTTATTTTGTTTTATTATAGTTGACCTTTCCACGTGACATAAATATTTGACAACAGTTACGGCCAGTAACTGTAAACTAAGGTGTTTAAACCAAAACCATAATGAACTATCACCACAGTATCATAGAACCCACAGGAACTGCAGAAATAGAAGTTAATTACCATCCCACACTATACAGTCTTTTTTAGAAAAGAAAGAACAGTTGCTTGAACTTCTCCAACTTCAAAAGACCCAGGGGTAGACCCCGAGAAAGATGGTTGGATAACATCCATTAGCTTGCCTGCTCTCACTTGGGGGATCCAGCTGGATCAGATGGAGACGGTTGCTTCTGACAGGCAGGGCCTGCTGGAAGGAGTGTTTGAGGACTCTGCCACCACGACCCCCTTAATAATGAGTGGGAGGAGAAGAAGAGGAAGAAAAAGGAGGAGGAAGAGGAGGGGGAGAAATAGTTGAAGAAGAAGAAGAAGAAGAAGAAGAAGAAGAAGAAGAAGAAAAAGAAGAAGAAGAAGAAGAAGAAGAAGAGATTAGACGTGTACCTTCGGGTCCCAAATAGCAGGAGTGGGGTGGAATAAGTGGAGGAGTTGGAATGAAGGATGGGGGAGATAAGTGGTGGGTGGGTGGTGGTGGTAGAAAATCTGTCGATTTTTTAAAAACCAGAATTAACCGTTTAGTTTACATATTGAGACCTCAACCCATCCTAGTAATGTTCTTTTTTGTCATGTGTAATGTTTTTTAATGTATAAAGAAATTAATAGTCACCGGAGATAGATTAACAAAATTAATAAGTGGTGGTGGGGGATTATTCGAGACTCAAGTGTAGGACACAAATAAAGTAATAGACCTTGAAATTTAGATGGTGTCGCGGAGGTGCCATCCTGACACATAGCCTGTTTGGACATTTTAAACATGCCGGAGTCTAACCTTTTCCAGGTCGGGTCACAGCCGATTTCTTCCAGAGCAATAATGTAACAAAGTGGAATGGAGGAAAAGTCGGCCCCAGTCATGGACTTCATTTATCGACCCCGAAACGATGAAAGGTAAAGTTGACCTCGACAGGAGTGCAAAGAATTTAATCAATTTAATCCGACGCCCTAAAAACTTTACCAATTCGCCGCCTAATACTAGATATTCTAGTCATGGTAGTACCTGAGCTACATGGTAGTACCTTATATACATGGTAGTACCTGAGATACATGGTAGTACCTGAGATACATGGTAGTACCTTATATACATGGTAGTACCTGAGATACATGGTAGTACCTGAGATACAATGTATTACCTGAGATACATGGTAGTACCTGATATACATGGTAGTACCTTATATACATGGTAGTACCTGAGATACATGGTAGTACCTGAGATACAATGTAATACCTGAGATACATGGTAGTACCTTATATACATGGTAGTGGCTGATATACATGGTAGTACCTTATATACATGGTAGTACCTGAGATACATGTGAGTACCTGAGATACATGGTAGTACCTGAGATACATGGTAGTACCTGAGATACATGGTAGTACCTGATATACATGGTAGTACCTTATATACATGGTAGTACCTGAGATACATGGTAGTACCTTATATACATGGTAGTACCTGAGATACAATGTAATACCTGAGATACATGGTAATAACTGAGATACGTGGTAGTACCTGACATACATGGTAGTACCTGAGATACATGGTAGTACCTGATATACATGGTAGTATCTGAGATACATGGGAGTACCTGAGATACATGATAGTACCTGATATACCGGGTATTACCTGAGATACATGGTGGTACCTGAGATACATGGTAGTAACTTATATACATGGTAATACCTGAGATACAATGTAATACCTGAGATACATGGTAGTACCTTATATACATGGTAATACCTGAGATACATGGTAGTACCTGAGATACATGGTAGTACCTGAGATACATGGTAGTACCTTATATACATGGTAGTACCTGAGATACAATTTAACACCTGAGATACATGGTAATACCTGAGATACAATGTAACACCTGAGATACATGGTAATACCTGAGATACATGGTAGTACCTGAGATACAATGTATTACCTGAGATACATGGTACTACCTGATATACATGGTAGTACTTTATATACATGGTAGTATCTGAGATACATGGTATTACCTGAGATACATGGTATTACCGGAGATACATGGTGGTACCTGAGATACATGGTAGTACCTGAGATACATGGTAGTACCTTATATACATGATAGTACCTTATATACATGGTAGTACTTGAGATACATGGTAGTACCTGAGATACATGGTATTACCTGAGATACATGGTAGTACCTGAGATACAATGTAATACCTGATATACATGGTAGTACCTGAGATACATGGTAGTACCTTATATACATGGTAATACCTGAGATACATGGGAGTACCTGATATACATGGTAGTACCTGAGATACATGGTAGTACCTTATATACATGGTAGTACCTGATATACATGGTAGTACCTGAGATACATGGTAGTACCTGAGATACATGGTATTACCTGATATACCTGGTAGTACCTGAGATACATGGTAGTACCTGAGATACATGGTAGTACCTGATATACATGGTAGTACTTGATATACATGGTATTACCTGAGATACATGGTAGTACCTGAGATACATGGTAGTACCTGATATACATGGTAGTACCTGAGATACATGGTAGTACCTTATATACATGGTAGTACCTGAGATACATGGTAGTACCTTATATACATGGTAGTACCTGATATACATGGTAGTACCTTATATACATGGTATTACCTGAGATACATGGTAGGACCTGAGATACATGGTAGTACCTGATATACATGGTAGTACCTGAGATACATGGTAGTACCTGAGATACATGGTAGTACCTGATATACATGGTAGTACCTGAGATACATGGTAGTACCTGAGATACATGGTAGTACCTGATATACATGGTAGTACCTGATATACATGGTAGTACCTGAGATACATGGTAGTACCTGAGATACATGGTAGTACCTGAGATACATGGTAGTACCTGATATACATGGTAGTACTTGATATACATGGTAGTACCTGAGATACATGGTAGTACCTGAGATACATGGTAGTACCTGAGATACATGGTATTACCTGAGATACCTGGTAGTACCTGATATACATGGAAGTACCTGAGATACATGGTAGTCCCTGAGATACATGGTAGTACCTGAGATACCTGGTAGTACCTGATATACATGGTAGTACCTGAGATACATGGTAGTACCTGATATACATGGTATTACCTGAGATACATGGTAGTACCTGAGATACCTGGTAGTACCTGATATACATGGTAGTACTTGTGATACATGGTAGTACCTGATATACCTGGTAGTACCTGATATACATGGTAGTATCTGAGATACATGGTAGTACCTGAGATACATGGAAGTACCTGAGATACATGGTAGTACCTTATATACATGGTAGTACCTGAGATACATGGTATTACCTGATATACATGGTAGTACCTGAGATACCTGGTAGTACCTGATATACATGGTAGTACCTGATATACATGGTAGTACCTGAGATACATGGTAGTATCTGAGATACATGGTAGTATCTGAGATACATGGTAGTACCTGAGATACATGGTATTACCTGAGATACATGGTATTACCTGAGATACATGGTAGTACCTGAGATACATGGTAGTACCTGAGATACATGGTAGTACCTGATATACATGGTAGTACCTGAGATACATGGTAGTACCTGAGATACATGGTATTACCTGAGATACATGGTATTACCTGAGATACATGGTATTACCTGAGATACATGGTAGTACCTGAGATACATGGTAGTACCTGATATACATGGTAGTACCTGAGATACATGGTAGTACCTGAGATACATGGTAGTACCTGATATACATGGTAGTACTTGATATACATGGTAGTACCTGAGATACATGGTAGTACCTGAGATACATGGTAGTACCTGAGATACATGGTATTACCTGAGATACATGGTAGTACCTGATATACATGGTAGTACCTGAGATACCTGGTAGTACCTGAGATACATGGTAGTACCTGAGATACATGGTAGTACCTGATATACATGGTAGTACCTGAGATACATGGTAGTACCTGAGATACATGGTAGTACCTGAGATACATGGTAGTACCTGATATACATGGTACTACCTGAGATACATGGTAGTACCTGATATACATGGTAGTACCTGAGATACATGGTAGTACCTGATATACATGGTAGTACTTGATATACATGGTAGTACCTGAGATACATGGTATTACCTGAGATACCTGGTAGTACCTGATATACATGGTATTACCTGAGATACATGGTAGTACCTGATATACATGTTAGTACCTGATATACATGGTAGTACCTGATATACATGGAAGTACCTGAGATACATGGTAGTCCCTGAGATACATGGTAGTACCTGAGATACCTGGTAGTACCTGATATACATGGTAGTACCTGAGATACATGGTAGTACTTGTGATACATGGTAGTACCTGATATACCTGGTAGTACCTGATATACATGGTAGTATCTGAGATACATGGTAGTACCTGAGATACATGGAAGTACCTGAGATACATGGTAGTACCTGAGATACATGGTAGTATCTGAGATACATGGTAGTATCTGAGATACATGGTAGTACCTGAGATACATGGTAGTATCTGAGATACATGGTAGTACCTGATATACATGGTAGTACCTGAGATACATGGTAGTACCTGAGATACATGGTAGTACCTGATATACATGGTAGTACCTGAGATACATGGTAGTACCTGAGATACATGGTATTACCTGATATACATGGTAGTACCTGAGATACCTGGTAGTACCTGATATACATGGTAGTACCTGATATACATGGTAGTACCTGATATACATGGTAGTACCTGATATACATGGTAGTACCTGATATACCTGGTAATACCTGATATACCTGGTAGTACCTGATATACATGGTAGTACCTGAGATACATGGTATTACCTGATATACATGGTAGTACCTGAGATACCTGGTAGTACCTGATATACATGGTAGTACCTGATATACATGGTAGTACCTGATATACATGGTAGTATCTGAGATACATGGTAGTACCTGAGATACATGGTAGTACTTGAGATACATGGTATTACCTGAGATACATGGTAGTACCTGATATACATGTTAGTAACTGATATACATGGTAGTACCTGAGATACATGGTAGTACCTGAGATACATGGTAGTACCTGATATACATGGTAGTACCTGAGATACATGGTAGTACCTGATATACATGGTAGTACCTGAGATACATGGTAGTACTTGAGATACATGGTATTACCTGAGATACATGGTAGTACCTGATATACATGGTAGTAGCTGAGATACATGGTAGTACCTGAGATACATGGCAGTACCTGAGATACATGGTAGTACCTGATATACATGGTAGTACCTGATATACATGGTAGTAGCTGAGATACATGGTAGTACCTGAGATACATGGTAGTACCTGAGATACATGGTCGTACCTGATATACATGGGAGTACCTTATATACATGGTAGTACCTGAGATACATGGTAGTACCTGAGATACATGGTAGTACCTGCGATACATGGTAGTACCAGATATACATGGTAGTACCTGATATACATGGTAGTACCTGATATACATGGTAGTACCTGAGATACATGGTAGTACCTGAGATACATGGTAGTACCTGATATACATGGTAGTACCTGAGATACATGGTAGTACCTGATATACATGGTAGTACCTTATATACATGGTAGTACCTGAGATACATGGTATTACCTGAGATACATGGTAGTACCTGAGATACATGGTAGTACCTGAGATACATGGTAGTACCTGAGATACATGGTAGTACCTGAGATACATGGTAGTACCTGATATACATGGTAGTACCTTATATACATGGTAGTACCTGAGATACATGGTATTACCTGAGATACATGGTAGTACCTGAGATACATGGTAGTACCTGAGATACATGGTAGTACCTGAGATACAATGTAATACCTGATATACATGGTAGTACCTGAGATACATGGTAGTACCTTATATACATGGTAATACCTGAGATACATGGGAGTACCTGATATACATGGTAGTACCTGAGATACATGGTAGTACCTTATATACATGGTAGTACCTGATATACATGGTAGTACCTGAGATACATGGTAGTACCTGAGATACATGGTATTACCTGATATACCTGGTAGTACCTGAGATACATGGTAGTACCTGAGATACATGGTAGTACCTGATATACATGGTAGTACTTGATATACATGGTATTACCTGAGATACATGGTAGTACCTGAGATACATGGTAGTACCTGATATACATGGTAGTACCTGAGATACATGGTAGTACCTTATATACATGGTAGTACCTGAGATACATGGTAGTACCTTATATACATGGTAGTACCTGATATACATGGTAGTACCTTATATACATGGTATTACCTGAGATACATGGTAGGACCTGAGATACATGGTAGTACCTGATATACATGGTAGTACCTGAGATACATGGTAGTACCTGAGATACATGGTAGTACCTGATATACATGGTAGTACCTGAGATACATGGTAGTACCTGAGATACATGGTAGTACCTGATATACATGGTAGTACCTGATATACATGGTAGTACCTGAGATACATGGTAGTACCTGAGATACATGGTAGTACCTGAGATACATGGTAGTACCTGATATACATGGTAGTACTTGATATACATGGTAGTACCTGAGATACATGGTAGTACCTGAGATACATGGTAGTACCTGAGATACATGGTATTACCTGAGATACCTGGTAGTACCTGATATACATGGAAGTACCTGAGATACATGGTAGTCCCTGAGATACATGGTAGTACCTGAGATACCTGGTAGTACCTGATATACATGGTAGTACCTGAGATACATGGTAGTACCTGATATACATGGTATTACCTGAGATACATGGTAGTACCTGAGATACCTGGTAGTACCTGATATACATGGTAGTACTTGTGATACATGGTAGTACCTGATATACCTGGTAGTACCTGATATACATGGTAGTATCTGAGATACATGGTAGTACCTGAGATACATGGAAGTACCTGAGATACATGGTAGTACCTTATATACATGGTAGTACCTGAGATACATGGTATTACCTGATATACATGGTAGTACCTGAGATACCTGGTAGTACCTGATATACATGGTAGTACCTGATATACATGGTAGTACCTGAGATACATGGTAGTATCTGAGATACATGGTAGTATCTGAGATACATGGTAGTACCTGAGATACATGGTATTACCTGAGATACATGGTATTACCTGAGATACATGGTAGTACCTGAGATACATGGTAGTACCTGAGATACATGGTAGTACCTGATATACATGGTAGTACCTGAGATACATGGTAGTACCTGAGATACATGGTATTACCTGAGATACATGGTATTACCTGAGATACATGGTATTACCTGAGATACATGGTAGTACCTGAGATACATGGTAGTACCTGATATACATGGTAGTACCTGAGATACATGGTAGTACCTGAGATACATGGTAGTACCTGATATACATGGTAGTACTTGATATACATGGTAGTACCTGAGATACATGGTAGTACCTGAGATACATGGTAGTACCTGAGATACATGGTATTACCTGAGATACATGGTAGTACCTGATATACATGGTAGTACCTGAGATACCTGGTAGTACCTGAGATACATGGTAGTACCTGAGATACATGGTAGTACCTGATATACATGGTAGTACCTGAGATACATGGTAGTACCTGAGATACATGGTAGTACCTGAGATACATGGTAGTACCTGATATACATGGTACTACCTGAGATACATGGTAGTACCTGATATACATGGTAGTACCTGAGATACATGGTAGTACCTGATATACATGGTAGTACTTGATATACATGGTAGTACCTGAGATACATGGTATTACCTGAGATACCTGGTAGTACCTGATATACATGGTATTACCTGAGATACATGGTAGTACCTGATATACATGTTAGTACCTGATATACATGGTAGTACCTGATATACATGGAAGTACCTGAGATACATGGTAGTCCCTGAGATACATGGTAGTACCTGAGATACCTGGTAGTACCTGATATACATGGTAGTACCTGAGATACATGGTAGTACTTGTGATACATGGTAGTACCTGATATACCTGGTAGTACCTGATATACATGGTAGTATCTGAGATACATGGTAGTACCTGAGATACATGGAAGTACCTGAGATACATGGTAGTACCTGAGATACATGGTAGTATCTGAGATACATGGTAGTATCTGAGATACATGGTAGTACCTGAGATACATGGTAGTATCTGAGATACATGGTAGTACCTGATATACATGGTAGTACCTGAGATACATGGTAGTACCTGAGATACATGGTAGTACCTGATATACATGGTAGTACCTGAGATACATGGTAGTACCTGAGATACATGGTATTACCTGATATACATGGTAGTACCTGAGATACCTGGTAGTACCTGATATACATGGTAGTACCTGATATACATGGTAGTACCTGATATACATGGTAGTACCTGATATACATGGTAGTACCTGATATACCTGGTAATACCTGATATACCTGGTAGTACCTGATATACATGGTAGTACCTGAGATACATGGTATTACCTGATATACATGGTAGTACCTGAGATACCTGGTAGTACCTGATATACATGGTAGTACCTGATATACATGGTAGTACCTGATATACATGGTAGTATCTGAGATACATGGTAGTACCTGAGATACATGGTAGTACTTGAGATACATGGTATTACCTGAGATACATGGTAGTACCTGATATACATGTTAGTAACTGATATACATGGTAGTACCTGAGATACATGGTAGTACCTGAGATACATGGTAGTACCTGATATACATGGTAGTACCTGAGATACATGGTAGTACCTGATATACATGGTAGTACCTGAGATACATGGTAGTACTTGAGATACATGGTATTACCTGAGATACATGGTAGTACCTGATATACATGGTAGTAGCTGAGATACATGGTAGTACCTGAGATACATGGCAGTACCTGAGATACATGGTAGTACCTGATATACATGGTAGTACCTGATATACATGGTAGTAGCTGAGATACATGGTAGTACCTGAGATACATGGTAGTACCTGAGATACATGGTCGTACCTGATATACATGGGAGTACCTTATATACATGGTAGTACCTGAGATACATGGTAGTACCTGAGATACATGGTAGTACCTGCGATACATGGTAGTACCAGATATACATGGTAGTACCTGATATACATGGTAGTACCTGATATACATGGTAGTACCTGAGATACATGGTAGTACCTGAGATACATGGTAGTACCTGATATACATGGTAGTACCTGAGATACATGGTAGTACCTGATATACATGGTAGTACCTTATATACATGGTAGTACCTGAGATACATGGTATTACCTGAGATACATGGTAGTACCTGAGATACATGGTAGTACCTGAGATACATGGTAGTACCTGAGATACATGGTAGTACCTGAGATACATGGTAGTACCTGAGATACATGGTATTACCCGAGATACATGGTAGTACCTGAGATACATGGTAGTAACTGAGATACATGGAAGTACCTGAGATACATGGTAGTACCTGAGATAGATGGTAGTACCTGATATACATGGTAGTACCTGAGATACATGGTAGTACCTGAGATACATGGCAGTACCTGAGATACATGGTATTACCTGAGATACATGGTATTACCTGAGATACATGGTAGTACCTGAGATACATGGTAGTACCTGAGATACATGGTAGTACCTGATATACATGGTAGTACCTGAGATACATGGTATTACCTGAGATACATGGTAGTACCTGAGATACATGGTAGTACCTGAGATACATGGGAGTACGGATTTTTCGGGTTTTCCATTAACAAACAGCCCTGCCTAAATGACAGTTGTGATTGATTAGACTCCTATTAGCGCCACAACTGCAACCATTCACTCTCCCCGCCAGACAAGCAGTAATCCAATAATTGTTCGGTCTTCAATTTACAAGTAATTGAAATAGAAAATAAATATTGGTGTCCGGCAGTGACTTCCCCGTGTATTACTTCATGGTATCTTAAGCATTGCACCTCTCCTTTTAGTGAGAATTGCACATGACTTGGGCGAGAATTAGTTGTTATTTCTAACAGATGAAGTCACCACATAGAAGTCATTACAGTAAGTCTACATTCCAATTATTGAAACCAGTGTAAATAATTGTTTCTACTTTTGGCACCAGGCCAGCAAATAACCAGTGCATTACTGGTACTTTATTTTATCGACCCCGTAAGGAAGAAAGGCAAAGTTAACCTCGGCGGGATTTGAACTCAAATCGGAAAAGCCCGTAACTCCATGCTGCAAAGCATGGCGTCCGACCCTCTAACGATACTGCCAATCCACCTAATGGTTTCTGATTTAAGCACAAGCCCAACAATTTTGGGGGAGGGGAAAGTCAATAAAATCGAAACCAGTGTATTACTGGAACTTTATTTTATCGACCACGTAAGGATGAAACGCAAAGTTACTCCCGGGGAGATTGGAACAAGCATGTTGTCCGACACTCTACCGATACTGCCAATCTACCGTCCTGAAACAAGTGTAAATATTAAAAGAATTCATATTAAAAGTTCTCCATTTTATCTTTATGGACAACACAAAATAAAGTCTGTCCAAAGCTGGACATTGTCCGGTTTTATTTGATTTAATTAATTCTACTGTATTATATGGAGTAGGGTGGAGAAAAACTGACCAATGAATTCGACAAAATTCTGCTCACATTTTCTCAAAATGGATGTTCTTAACCGTATATATGTTAAACAAGATCCATAGCACAAAAATCAGCAGATAACTCACTACTACGTTTTCTGTCCGTTTTCAGAGAAATGGTCAAGTATTTTATCAAGTATGGAATGCCATTGGTCACTCTCCTGTTCGTCGTCAGTGAAGTGGTCAAGTGTTTTATCAAGTATGAAATATCAGTGATCGCATCAACAATATGAAGTTACTGAGTGTCGAAACGAAGGAGACGAAGACATGTTGCTAATTTCGTATGGCTGGCACGGCGTCATAGTTGATTATAGGAATTTGACCATGCCCTACCATCACTACACCTACTCACACACACCGACAAACAAGTAGGCACGCGCACGTCCATATATATATATATATATATATATATATATATATATATATATATATATAACCAAAGATTAATATGGTTCATTGATTACTCAATGAATATAGTTTTACAATAGATTAAAAACACTCTACAGTGAAGTTTTCTGGAGTTATTAATATTATTCAGAATATTAATAAATGAAGACATTCACATAATCAAAATATATATTTTATTATATATATTTCGTAGGTACTGTGCTGTTTTTTCAGTACGTCCTCGTCAGATAAAATACATGAATTGATGTATGACATACCTCAACGGTCTTGATGGTTCAATTTAATTTGACTGCCAATACTGGAATTGAACCATCAAGACGTTGAGGTATGTCATACATCAATTCATGTATTTTATCTGACGAAGACGTACTGAAAAAACAGCACAGTACCTACGAAATATATATAATAAAATATATATTTTGATTATGTGAATGTCTTCATTTATTAATATTCTGAATAATATATATATATATATATATATATATATATATATATATATATATATATATATATATATATATATATATATATATATATATATAAAAACAAATAACGAAACGAAATTAAATTTTGTTTCGTTTGTAACTCACTTTTGTATGACTGACGCTTGAACAATTAAGTTAAGAATGTACATCCACATATGTATACTGAAATACTAGTATGCATATGAATACACACACGTGTACATATGTAGATGTACCGAGTTTTTCACTGGTCACTTTACTGTGAGTGTCCAGCTATTCTGTATGTAAACACACAGACAAACCGGTTTTTAGAGTCATACTGGTTTTTGAGGAAACACCTTTCCTCTATTCTCCAGAAAGCCAGACAAGGAATATTGGACTAGTTTCGATGTTGTTACATCTCATCAGCAATATTTACCCATCTTCCGGCCTTTCTAGAGAATCGTAAAAGCACATATCGTTATATGCTTTTTCTATGAAAATTAGTAGTGGGCAGACTAATTTGCATAGAGCGTGAGTACGTACCGGTTCAACGGAGACGATAAAAACAAATAACGAAACGAAATTAAATTTTGTTTCGTTTGTAACTCACTTTTGTATGACTGACGCTTAAACAATTAAGTTAAGAATGTACATCCACATATGTATACTGAAATACTAGTATGCATATGAATACACACACGTGTATATATGTAGATGTACCGAGTTTTTCACTGGTCACTTTACTGTGAGTGTCCAGCTATTCTGTATGTAAACACACAGACAAACCGGTTTTTAGAGTCATACTGGTTTTTGAGGAAACACCTTTCCTCTATTCTCCAGAAAGCCAGACAAGGAATATTGGACTAGTTTCGATGTTGTTACATCTCATCAGCAATATTTACCCATCTTCCGGCCTTTCTAGAGAATCGTAAAAGCACATATCGTTATATGCTTTTTCTATGAAAATTAGTAGTGGGCAGACTAATTTGCATAGAGCGTGAGTACGTACCGGTTCAACGGAGACGATAAAAACAAATAACGAAACGAAATTAAATTTTGTTTCGTTTGTAACTCACTTTTGTATGACTGACGCTTAAACAATTAAGTTAAGAATGTACATCCACATATGTATACTGAAATACTAAAAAATAAACGAAACAAAATTTAATTTCGTTTCGTTATTTGTTTTTATCGTCTCCGTTGAACCGGTACGTACTCACGCTCTATGCAAATTAGTCTGCCCACTACTAATTTTCATAGAAAAAGCATATAACGATATGTGCTTTTACGATTCTCTAGAAAGGCCGGAAGATGGGTAAATATTGCTGATGAGATGTAACAACATCGAAACTAGTCCAATATTCCTTGTCTGGCTTTCTGGAGAATAGAGGAAAGGTGTTTCCTCAAAAACCAGTATGACTCTAAAAACCGGTTTGTCTGTGTGTTTACATACAGAATAGCTGGACACTCACAGTAAAGTGACCAGTGAAAAACTCGGTACATCTACATATGTACACGTGTGTGTATTCATATGCATACTAGTATTTCAGTATACATATGTGGATGTACATTCTTAACTTAATTGTTTAAGCGTCAGTCATACAAAAGTGAGTTACAAACGAAACAAAATTTAATTTCGTTTCGTTATTTGTTTTTATCGTCTCCGTTGAACCGGTACGTACTCACGCTCTATGCAAATTAGTCTGCCCACTACTAATTTTCATAGAAAAAGCATATAACGATATGTGCTTTTACGATTCTCTAGAAAGGCCGGAAGATGGGTAAATATTGCTGATGAGATGTAACAACATCGAAACTAGTCCAATATTCCTTGTCTGGCTTTCTGGAGAATAGAGGAAAGGTGTTTCCTCAAAAACCAGTATGACTCTAAAAACCGGTTTGTCTGTGTGTTTACATACAGAATAGCTGGACACTCACAGTAAAGTGACCAGTGAAAAACTCGGTACATCTACATATGTACACGTGTGTGTATTCATATGCATACTAGTATTTCAGTATACATATGTGGATGTACATTCTTAACTTAATTGTTTAAGCGTCAGTCATACAAAAGTGAGTTACAAACGAAACAAAATTTAATTTCGTTTCGTTATTTGTTTTTATCGTCTCCGTTGAACCGGTACGTACTCACGCTCTATGCAAATTAGTCTGCCCACTACTAATTTTCATAGAAAAAGCATATAACGATATGTGCTTTTACGATTCTCTAGAAAGGCCGGAAGATGGGTAAATATTGCTGATGAGATGTAACAACATCGAAACTAGTACAATATTCCTTGTCTGGCTTTCTGGAGAATAGAGGAAAGGTGTTTCCTCAAAAACCAGTATGACTCTAAAAACCGGTTTGTCTGTGTGTTTACATACAGAATAGCTGGACACTCACAGTAAAGTGACCAGTGAAAAACTCGGTACATCTACATATGTACACGTGTGTGTATTCATATGCATACTAGTATTTCAGTATACATATGTGGATGTACATTCTTAACTTAATTGTATATATATATATATATATATATATATATATATATATATATATATAAATAATTGTTTCTACTTTAGGCACAAGGCCAGCAATTACCCAGTGTATTACTGGTACTTTATTTTATCGACCCCGTAAGGATGAAAGGCAAAGTCAACCTTAATGATTAGTGCTCTGAAATACCGATGTAAACATGAAAGTATGTATGGTATATTTGGCAATATACCGTAAGTTTAGTTAAAAACATTTAGAAAACCATACGCTATCGGTTTTAAAGTAGTGACTATGTCACTTACTTCTTTTCGGCGAAAGAAGGGACAGAAGCTAACAGTCTGTTTCACGTTGGTTGGCGTTCATCAGAGCCATTTACTCCCCTGCTTTCGCCGAAAATTATAAAAGCTGGATTCTTATAGAATTCCAGTAATAATCCGGAGCTGATTATACAGAGCGATACGATATATAATATGCTTGTCAAATGATCAACTAAATCACGCTAAGAATTTTTAGAAAAGCGGTAAGAATTTTTGTTACAACCCAATATATATATATATATATATATATATATATATATATATTCAATATTATTACTCCAAGATAAACTTACATAGGAATGCAAGAAAACTCATAAACTCGCCACCTACGGAAACCTCTTGTTGAGTCAAACAACGCCGTACGCTAAATCTATCCACAATACGAAGTATTCACAACCTCTAACTGGATTACCTATAACGATATTTTGTTATCCATTATATATATATATATATATATATATATATATATATTAAAGAGTTAAACAAGATTCAGTGATTACATCCCCTTTATCTTTCCCTTTCATTAATTATCTATCAGTTGCATTCTCAAGCCAAATACGTCTTCTTCTATAGTCCTACAGTAGTATTTCACACTTTAAAATTTCTGTAACTGTTACATTAAGGCGATGTTTTTCTTACTCACAACCTCTCTATTGATTCTATTACGCTTTCCCATGTTCTCAATATTAGGGTATAAATATTGAGATTTTCTCATAAATTAATCACTACCTTGATTAAATCTTAACCATCTAACATGTCAGGGTATGTCATGTATCATTTTATTTTATCTTATGAGGACGTACTGTTGAACCTGATTCAAATACCTCTAAAATATATATAATAAAATTTAATTGATCACAAGAATATCAATTTTGTTAATATTTGAATTTATATATATATATATATATATATATATATATATATATATATATATATATATATATATATATAAGCAAGAAAGTAAGTGTTGGTAAAATGCAGTACTTCAGTATGCGGATAGGGAGCACTCAGCGACGATATAAGTTCCGGAGTTATAATAGTGACGAAACATAAGTCAATTGCATGAACTCATAATCCTTTATTTACTGCTATATATATTTCGATGATAGCCATTGAATGGCTATGACCTCATCAGGCAGTTAGTCAGTTCTTAGATATGCCAGCTCTGTGTTTATAGTGTTGATGGTATCAGAGCCTTGGGACATATATATATATATATATAGGAACGAGTAGGACCCCGACGGCTGAGCTCAGCCGTCGAGGTCCTACTCGTTCCTATTACCCACTCTACTACCCTAAGTATTGAGTACTTTGGTGCGTTATGGTCCACCTGGTTCCTTACCACATTTCCTTCGTTATATATATATATATATATGTATATATATATATATATATATATATATATATATATATATATATATATATATATATATATATAAAAAAGAGGGAGTGCTCTTGTATTGGCATGTAAACATGTAGATACAAGATCAAGAATGTTGAATGTTTACATGCCAATACAAGAGCCAGAATGACGAGGTCATTCTACTGACAGCTTTAAAAGAGGCTGTTTGCATTATTGCAAACGAATCGAATATTATTATTAATATTCGAAGGGCGGTGAATTGGCAGTATTGGTAGAGGGTCGGACGCCATGCTTTGACGCATAGAATTACGGCCCTTGCCATTCTGAGTTCAAATCCCGCCGAGGTTAACTTTGCCTTTCATCCTTATGGGGTCGATAAAATAAAGTACCAGTAATAAACTGGATAATTGCTGGCCTTGTGCTAAGAGTAGAAACAATTATTAATATTCGAAAATCTCAGATTACATTTATTGTACTCAGCCATGTAGAGCTATAAACTATTTGTTAGTGTTATATATATATATATATATATTTGTGGTAAGGTTGCTTGGATGCTTCCATAGGCCGTATGCCGGTTGAGCATTCTGTGCTCCTTCAGAGGATTTGCTTCGAAGTCGCTAGACGTATCTGAGTAACTCGCGAATCCAGAGTCAGGTTCGATCACAAATAGAACACCTTGACCTTGAGCTGTTCGCCGGAGAAACAATTGTAATACGTTAATAAATTGTGTTTCGATGCATCACTGATTCTTCGTTTTCCATATTATATATATATATATATATATGTGTGTGCGCGCGTGTGTGTGTGTGTGTGTGTGTGTGTGTGTGTGTGTGTGTGTGTGTGTGTGTGTGTGTGTGTGTGTTTCGCTGAAGTAATCTAAACAAGATAGAAACGTCAGTTGCTTACGCGTATTGACAGTAACAGTATTATTAAAAAAATATATTTGGATTACCTATTATTATTAGAGTTATCTCTCTTGATTTGTCAACATTTACTGTTCGAATTGCAAGGATAATAGGCGTTTTTTTCCATTCACGATATTACATACGTGACAGTTTACCATCTACGTGTTTGTGTGTGTATGTGTGTGTATGTGATATTTATTATTAATAGTGACAGTTTACGTCTACGTTATTTCAAAGTTGCTTTAATTTAGTAAATATTGAATTGAGTCTATATGCAGTGTGTGTGTGTGTGTGTGTGTGTGTGTGTGTGTGTGTGTGTGTGTGTGTGTGTGTGTGTGTGTGTGTGTGTGTGTGTGTGTGTGTGTGTATATGTAAAAGGTAAACAGAAATAACAACACAATCGGTACAGTATATGGAAAGGATATATTAGGTTAACGCTTGATATAGCAGGAAGAGGATGTTAATGTTTCGGACGCGAGTCCTTCATCAGAAGAAAGAATGTGAAATAAGATCGATTGAGGGGACGGGAGGGTTTGAATTGGAAAAATGTCTTTAGATAAAAATAACAGGTCCATTCATGTTGACATCTCTTGCAAAACTGTTGGTGCTGGGGTTTTGTGTATGATTTATTTTTATATATGCAATATATATGTTGGCTGCAACTCGATTTCGAGTAATGATTGACACTTAAGCATGACCAGCACGAACGTGATGTTTTAGTCCTGCTAGGGACTTGCACACTCTTGCACAGATGTTGTAACAATGGAGTCCTCTCGCAGTAGGTTTTTGTTGAACATTGAAATGACATTTCAGTCCACCAACCGAGACACACTCTTTTCCACACCCCACATAAGCAGAAATGCCATACAATGCACAGTTGTCCGTGTTCCCGTGTGCGTGTGTACGTGACTGCTAAAGCGCGTCTTACTTAGACATAACCGGCCACATTTATTACAGGTTAAATCAACCTATATGCCAAGATATTTAGACAAGCCAAACGCAAGGTCCTTACGAGCACACAGCTTGAGCTGTTCATGCTCAACACGGTTTCTTTCAAATTCTCCCTTCCCATTATGCACTGCCTTCCTCGGGAAAGTCAATCCAGAGCGAGGTTCTCCCAGTCATTCTCCGATATTTTCATCTTCCTCAGTCTACTTTTAATACAATACCTTTACCCCAATTTGATTCGAGTGCCGATCGTTTCGCTTCTACCAGCTCACCATACAGGAACTGCCTAGGAATGCAAGCATCGTCCATTCTCAGTACATGGCCACTCTATCTTAATCGATGTTGAAATATGAGAGACTCTAGATTGGTAGACCAACTGCGTTCGAGGATTTCAGTGTCGCTCACTTACACACACACACACACACGTGCACACACACACTCACACACATACACACACACAACTATATATATATACTCTTTTACTAGTTCCAGCCGACAAGCTGAGGCCATGCTGGGGCACGGCCATTGAAGCTACACTTTCTATCGCCAGCCTACATTAGTGTAAGAGGAAGTGTGTTGGTATCGACCTTATTTGGGATTCACCTCATGCTGTGGGGTTATCTAGAATCTTGATTCGCAGAATGTTTATATATATAGATATATATGCTGTATATATGGTGTATATATGATGTATATATGATGTATATATGGTGTATATATGGTGTGTATATAGTGTATATATAAGGGTTACTTTCTGTAGCACTGTAATATGTGTGTTATTTGTAACGTGTGATTCCAAGTTTTCTGCTTATCACACACACACACAAACACACACACACACACATATATATATATATGTATATATGGCGGCGAATATATATAGTGTGTATATAACAGCCTAGTTTCTGTAATACTGTAATGGTTTTGGTGTTGTGTAACGTGTGATTCTGTTCATTGTTTATTACACCCCCCCCCTCATATATATATATATATATATTGTATATGTGTATATATATATATATATATTTATATATAAATATATATATGTATATATATATATTTATATATATATAAATATATATATATATATATATATATATATATATATATATATATATATATATATATATATATATATATAAATATATATATGTATATATATATATTTATATATATATAAATATATATATATATATATATATATACATATACAATATATATATATTTACGTACGACCTACCATACATCTTGCTTATGTATATATATATATATATATATATATATATATATATATATATATATATATATATATTGTTTATAGTGCATATATAACGGCCTAGTTTCTTTAGTACTGTAATAGTTTTGTTGTTTAAAACGTGTGGTTTCATGACGTTTAAGCAGCTCACACCCTGGAGAAGTATTTCTGGTTACGCCTTTTCAAAATACTCCAAATTTCGCTCACAAAAACAGAGACAAACTGTACATCCTTAGACACACAGACACACACATGTACAGACACATATACAGAGACCCACTAACACGAACATATATACCTACACAAACGTATATATGTATATATATATATATATATATATACATATATATTCATACGTTTGTGTATATATATAGAGAGAGATATATATATGCATATGTGCATATATATATATATATATATTCAGTTGTCCCCTGGTATTCGCGGGGGTTACGTTCCTGGAGAACCCACAAAGAGGGGGAAACCACGAATACTGGACGTGGTCCTCCATAAATATGCCTATAAACGTCTTATGCGAAGAGCCGTCCAATAGGCCGGCAAATACGGTATATCGTTATTAATAATTTAGCGTGGATTGGCAGTATCGGTAGAGGGTCGGACGCCATACTTTGACGCATAGAGTTACGGCCCTTGCCATTCTGAGTTCAAATCCCGCCGAGGTTAACTTTGCCTTTCATCCTTATGGGGTCGATAAAATAAAGTACCAGTAATACACTGGGTAATTGCTGGTCTTGTGCCAAATGTAGAAACAGTTATTAATATTTCGTTTCTGAATTTGTTTAGCAAGATTCTTTATCTGAAAACGTGTGTTGAAACCGATATTGTTATACTTTGGGAGGGTCATGTTGCCAATATGAGGGTCATGTTGGCAACATGAGCCTCCCAAAGTATAACAATAGTTATTAATAATTTAGCGTAAAACTAATATATATTGCCACGAAAAAAGCCATAAAATATCGCGGAAGATATTTCCGATTCCGTGAATATGGGGTGGTTTCCACGAAAAATTATTAGTTAGGTTCTAAGGAAATTTCCGCCAAATGCTGGATGTACACTGTATATACATATATACATAGATACATACCTACATACACACACATATATATATATATATACATATATACATATGTATATATATATATATATATATATATATATATACATATATATATAGATACATATAAACATATATATATATATATCTCTCTCTCTCTCTCTCTCTCTCTCTCTCTATATATATATATATATATATATATATATATATAGAGAGAGAGAGAGAGAGAGAGAATGTTTAAGTATCGAGAGAGAGAAAAAGGGAAGAGATGAGCGATACATATATTTAGTCTTTTATATATATATATATATATATATATATATATATATATATATATATATATATATATATATATATATATATATATATATATATATATAAGAGAATAGAGGTGTAACACACAAGTTATTATATATTGGTAAACGGAATAGAAAATGCTGACAAATTGTTCACAGTGAAAAATAGTTTAATTAGGAATAAGTGAGAATTAGTAATTGTATTGGTTAGTATTCAGTTTTGGTTTTAGGTTTTACCGGTTGCGCATTTCTAATGCTTTCCAAAAATAATTTTGAGATAGAACGTCCGTGTTCTTTGCTCTGATCTGATTAGTTTTGGGAATTCTACCTGTTTTTATGTTAAAAAAGTGGCTCCAGCGGTATTAAAATAAATTTTGCGCCAATTCGTGTTGCAAAAATTCTTGTGGTCAAAACAATTTTGATTGGTCGGTAGAGGTCATGTGAATGTAAAAAATTGATTTTGCGCCAAATGTAGGTTTGTGTCGGCTGACTGAGAAATGACTCTTTCACCACAAATATGTGTGTGTGTGTGTGTGTAGTAGTAGTAGTAGTAAAGTGTTCGTTGTTGTGATAATGGTCAGCAGGGTTGTGTGTGCGAACCGCAGCCTGGACAATGAGGATGAATCATTAGCCAGAAATAGAAGCAATTACACCCCATCAAAAGGTAAAAATAAAATCCTGGACGAATTCTGTGAACACATCACAAACTTCCCTTACCAACACTTGTACAGACAAAAACACAAGCCAAACCTCCACAAGAAAGAATGGGAAGAATTAAATAGATTAAAAACCGACTGAAACATTACAATTAAAGAGGCTGATAAAGGGGGTACAGTAGTCCTAATGGAGACAGAATTCTATATCAACTTAGCGCTCTCCACTTTGGAAAACGAAACATACTACGAAAAGGCTGAACACTACAATCAACAGAAAATTATGAGAAACCTAAAAACTCTGATGAACCAATACAAAGAAGGACTCACTAACAAGGAATTCAGCTTCATCACAGACTTCACAAGTAAATCCAGCCTTTTCTACGGTATCCCTAAAGTACATAAAAGCGAATTAATAAGTAAGGCATGCAAGGAAGCCACAGACATAGTCATCAATGTCCCCTCACCCAATGATCTCAAATTAAGACCTATAATAGCAGGCCCCGCTTGCGAAACCCACCGCCTTAGCAACTTCATTGATACCCTTCTCAAACCCTTTCTCAAACACATCAAAAGCTATATAAGGGACGACCTAGATATTCTCAATCACCTCCCTAATATGCCACTTTCTGAACAAACCCTACTAGTGACGTTCGATGTAGTCAACCTATACTCCAACATCCCCCACAACCTAGGAATAGAAGCTATCCAATTCTGGCTGGATAATTTCCACAATGAACTCCCACAACGCATCAAAAAAGAATTCGTGATAGAGGGACTCAAATTTATCTTGGAGAACAATTACTTCGTTTTCAATAACAAACCCTACAGGCAGAAATCTGGGATCGCTATGGGAACGAAAACAGCCCCCACTTATGCCAACCTAGTCATGAGATACCTAGAAATCACCCTAAACAAATTTGGAAACACTCTCCACTTACACATAGAAAGGAACTGGAAGCGATATCTAGATGACTGCTTCATCCTTTGGCACGAAAACATCGAGAAACTTAAAGAATTTCACACCCTTATAAATGGGCTCAACACGAATATTAACTTCACGATGGAATACAGCCATCAACAACTCCCCTTCCTCGACATCCTCATTAAGATCCATAACAAAAAAATAGAAACAGACATATACTACAAGCCCACAGACTCCAAGCAATATCTTCCTTTCAACTCTTGCCACCCTAGACACGTTAAAATTAATATTCCCTACAACTTAGCCAAGAGAATCTGTACTATAGTCTCCAATAAAAACACCTGCTACTTACGGCTACAAGAACTAAAGGACACACTCATAGGCAGGGACTACCTTGCATCACTAATTGACAATGGAATCCAACGTACCTTAAAACTCAGTACCCAGGACCTTAGACACCCTAAAGTAAATCAACCGAAACTAAAAGCTCTTCCATACATGTCCACACACAACCCCCTCAACAATGAGGCCTTTGACACCATCCTCCAGAACATCCCTGTGTTGAAAAAGGACCATAGAATGAACCAAATCCTACAAACATACGATATCATAAAGAGCAAAAGACAATCTAAGTCAATGAAAAACATCCTGACACATGCCAAAGTACTGCCAACCACAACAACGAAACCCACAGTAAAAAAATGCGATAGACCCAACTGTGGCATATGCATTAACCTAATAGAGGGTTCGAAATTCTATTTCAAAGAAGGACAACGTTTTATAGTAAAACACAATTTCACATGCGCATCAGAAAATCTAATATATGTATTAACTTGCTCAGGTTGTCGAGAACAATACATAGGCCAGACCAAAAACAGCCTCCGCCAACGCATGACTGTCCATAGATCCCAAATTAAAATACGGGAATACAGGAAAATACCACTGAGTGAACACATTGATACCTGTGTCGCCCAAAATCATCCCAACTTCAGAATCTTTCCCCTCTACAAATTTAAAGATAATTCCACCCACACCCAGCGCATCAGCAAGGAATTTTACTTTATTAACAAATACGGACCCCGTCTAAACACTTCTCCCTAAGACGAACCCACAACATACACACGTCAACATACATACCTACATCAGCACACATCTCTACCCACATATAAACACAATGACATACGTAAACACACATGTTCTATGGTGCAACACAAATATACACAAATTTGCATACCTTTTGATGTCTATAGATATAAACGTGCCGACACACATACATAAACGCACATATGCATTGCACACTGATGGGCACATACATTTTTGTGCACAGGTATTCCAATACAGCAAACCCTAATGAATTCCCCTTGCAGTACGTGCAATCTGGACACACTCTAGATACATATTTGTACACAGGTATACAATTTCTGGACACACTCCAGATACATGTGTACAATTTGTGCACAGGTGTACAGTTTGTGCACAGGTATACAATTTCTGGACACACTCCAGATACATATTTGTGCCCAGGTATTCCAATACGGCAAGGCCTTACAATCTGGACACACTCCAGATACATATTTGTGCACAGGTATACAATTTCTGGACACAGGTATTCCAATACGGCAGGGCCTAAGGGATCCCCTTTCAGTACGTACAATCTGGACACACACACACACTCACACACACCTTGGTATTATGCCAATACTATATATCATTTCACACCTTTTATTATTAAGGTTTTTGATGTTCTATTGAGAGAATCGTTTTTACTGAAAATATCGAATAATGTACACCATTCTACCAGGAAAAAAATACTGGTCCAACCACACACACACACACACACACATTCTCACACACACACACACACACATATATACACATACACATACACACGCGTACATTAACATACAAAGAGACATATACACACACACACACTTCTCCGTATAAGACAAGAGCTGAAAAATATCTTTTAACATGTTAAAATATCCCCCACTCACTTACAGACACATTCCTACTGACCATCCCTCTACCACGAATTACTCTGCTACACACACACACACACACACACACACACACACACACACACACACACACACACGCACACACACTTGTCTTAATAGGCATTTGAACTGTCAACAGGCTACGGTTCGCACACACAACCCTGCTGACCATTATCACAACAACGAACACTTTACTACTACTACTACTACACACACACACACACATATTTGTGGTGAAAGAGTCATTTCTCAGTCAGCCGACACAAACCTACATTTGGCGCAAAATCAATTTTTTACATTCACATGACCTCTACCGACCAATCAAAATTGTTTTGACCACAAGAATTTTTGCAACACGAATTGGCGCAAAATTTATTTTAATACCGCTGGAGCCACTTTTTTAACATAAAAACAGGTAGAATTCCCAAAACTAATCAGATCAGAGCAAACATCACGGACGCTCTATCTCAAAATTATTTTTGAAAAGCATTAGAAATGCGCAACCGGTAAAACTTAAAACCAAAACTGAATACTAACCAATACACTTACTAATTCTCACTTATTCCTAATTAAACTATTTTTCACTGTGAACAATTTGTCAGCATTTTCTATTCCGTTTACCAATATATATATATATATATATATATATATATATATATATATATATATATATATATATATATATATATATATATATATATATAAATATATGTATAGTATATTTGACAATATACCGTATGTTCAATTAAAAACATTTAGAAGACCATACGCTGTCAGTTTTAAAGTAGTGACTATGTCACTTACTTCTTTTCGGCGAAATAAGGGAAAGAAGCTAACAGTCTGTTTCACTCTGGTTGGCGTTCATCAGAACCACGTACTCCCTGCTTTCGCCGAAAATTATAGAAGTTGAATTCTTATAGAATTCCAGTAATAATCAGGAGCTGATTATACAGAGCGATTGCCGGTCCAGCAAAAATTATGTATTAGGATTGGTGCTCTGAAATAGCGATGTATACATGAATGTATGTATAATATATTTGGCAATATACCGTTTGTTTAATTAAAATATTTTGAAGACCATACAGCGTGAAACAGACTGTTAGCTTCTCTCCCGTCTTTCGCCGAAAAGAAGTAAGTGACATAGTCACTACTTTAAAACTGATAGCGTCTGGTCTTCTAAATGTTTTTAATTAAACATACGGTATATTGTTAAATATACCATACATACATTCATGTATACATCGCTATTTCAGAGCACCAATCCTAATACCATATATATATATATATATATATATATATATATATATATATATATATATATATATATATATATATATCACAGAAAAAAGAGAATCAGTGTTGCGATGAAAGGAATTTATTGGACATATAAATGTTTCTCGGGCGACCATCTCGAGGCACAATCGATGTGGTGATCACACCTGACTGTGAAATCAACAGATTCGAAGCAGAATCGAGACGTATCTGACGACCGTGTTGATTTCACAGTCAGGTTTGATCACCATATCGATCGTGCCTCGAGCTGGTCGCCCGAGAAACATTTGTAATATGTCCAATAAATTCCTTTCGTCGCAACACTGATTCTCTTTTTTCTGTGATATCATACTCTGCTCTACGAGGGCATTGAGTGCTCATACGGCCTACCGCATACGGACGCTTTAAGCATCCAACACCAATTATATATATATATATATATATATATATATATACACACACACACACACACAGTATATACCCATACTCTACTAAGGTATGGAGTATCTTCTTTAATTGTGGTCACCTCTCGATGCACATCATATATATAAATTCATACATACATATATGTGTGTGTGTGTGTGTGCATGTATATATATATATATATATATGTGTGTGTGTGCATGTATATATATATACATATATACTGTATATAAGGTCTCTATTGATTATATACAGTTACGACCGTATCACAGATGGGTGTCTCAGGATCCATGTAAATACTATAGACCCGATTCCAACCTGATCTGCATATCGGACTTGTTAATGAAGCAAAACAGAAATCTCATCAGGTACCTTCCTAAGTAAACTACGAATGTACTGAACCACGTATTATATATACATATATGAAAAATTCGGGACACCGATGACTGAGCTCCGGCCGTTTCAACAGCTATATCCGAACACACTACCCACTCTACTACCTCAAGTATTGAGTGCTTTCATAGTAATGATAATTGCTCTCCATTGAGATACTTTCACTTGTTACAAAGTAAACAGTCGTTTTTCTCTGACAAGCTGATTGGCCTCACAACGATGGTGCATTTCTATAATGTACAATTGTTGCATATGGATCAGCGAAACTGTGCAGTCGGGACTTTGAAGAAAAAATAGGTATATTTTTGTCTATTATTTCCTCTCATTTTATAATTTGATATATATATATATATATATTTTATGTGTGTGTGTGTGTGTGTGTGTGTGTACAAACGCATTGGCGCATTATGATGGTTGATAGTCAGGAAACTGTTAATATGTATTTCCTCGGTTAATTAAACACAGTCAAAAGATGAGAAATGAAAACAAGTTTTGCTCAACTTCGCTGTTGACCAGGTGACATTTCAGTTTCTATTTGAATATTCGCCTTAGTCATAATTTATGCTGGATCAAATTATACTTAAAACATCATATAGATGATTCCATCGAGTCGTATTTCCTGAAAGCTATGGGACTGTCCTGCTCGACAAGTGAAATTCATGACGAAGCTATTTAGATATTTTGCGCTTGGAATGATGACAAGATTGCTTAAATAATTGTTTCTACTTTTGGCACAAGGCAAGCAATTATCTTAGTGTATTACTGGTACTTTATTTTATCGACACCGTAAGGATGAAAGGCAAAGTTAGCCTCGGCGGGATTTGAACTCACACCATAAAAGCATGGCGTCCGACCCTCTACCGATACTGCCAATCTACCTGACAAATGATGTTACATTTTTTATTCAAAATGATCACCAAAGTAATTGTCTGTTTATCTTTCTCCCTCCCTCCCTATGTATGTATGTGTGTATGTATATGTGTATGTATGTATGTTCTTCTGGTTTTATAATTTCACAATTTTTTGCTAAAAGAGAGAGAGTCGGTTTCTAACATAGACACAAGACTCTCTCATTGGAATTTACACAACATCAACTAGGTAGATATGTATGCATGTCTGCATGCATGTGTAGATATGGATGTTATTGTATGTGTGGATGTGTATGTTTTGAGTTGTATGTGTGCATGTGTATATGCTTTGTATCTGTACATGTGTATATGCAGTTATTAGATGCAAACCTTTTGGAATGTTTTGCATATTTTTACTGTTCCATTAATGGATTGTACTTGTAATTTCCTAACTAGTTGTGTTCTTTCCGTTCCTGTGAAGCCTAGCTTCTCAAGATTTGTATTGAGGCAGTTACTAACATATCCCAGTGCCCCAATAATCACAGGCATAAATCTGAAGGTGTAATCAGGGTGGAGTATCTGCAGATTTCTCATCAGTTCTGCATAAATATTCTCCTTTTCACTAATCTTTGATATTATATTGGCATCTGCTGGGCAGCTAATTTCCACTACTGTGCATGTTTTCTGTCCCATATAATATCTGGTCTGTTATGCCTGCATTTTATTGGGGTTTTACTGGAACATTCCACCAGTACTCTTTCATATTATGTATATGTATGTCTTGTATGTATACATGTATATATGCATGCATGCATACAAGCATGTATGTATATATGTATATATATATATATGTATGTATGTCTGTTTGTGCGCGTGTGTGTGCATGAAGGTAAGTATTGTGTCAGCTCGCTATTCAGCGCTACTGGTAAAATGTAACCCTATACAACATGCGCGAGGTCGGGTCATCGGCGACAAAACCGGCAACCCCACCAAGCTTTGGACATCAAAGGGCAGAGGAAATCAGGGAAGTCAACGGCCATTCAATAAAGCATTATTTTGTGGACTGAAAAATCCCTAGCCTTCATTGAGACATCTCTCTAGGAGAAGGTTACTCTGATGTAAAGCCTGCGACTTCGTTTGTATCCAATGATGTAGACCAGTTCTACTTTTTGGGCAAATGCATTCGATGTTCAGACTGTGCCATTGACTCCGTGAAAAGCCTTAGTTCACTTAAAAAAGCTTCAACCGCAAACATTGCTCGATGGGTTATGCATGTATGCATGTCTGTATGTATGTATGTATGTATGTATGTATGTATGTATGTATGTATGTATGTATGTATGTATGTATGTGCTACTGGTAACATGTATCCCAGTACAACCTGTCTCATGGTCGGGTCGTTGGCGACTAAACTGGCAACCGCACCAAGGTTTCTTGGTGAGGAGGGTGACTTTGGACATCCTGCAGGACTAAAAACAAAACCTGTCAAAAGGGCAAAGGAGCTCTTAAGAGTCAATGGCCATCCAAAATCACCGGGAGAGATGACCCCTTAGCCTTTGTCAAGGCAGAATTCTAGGAGAAGGAAAACTCTGATATAACACCTGCAACTCTGATGGTATCCAATGATGTTAACTTGTTCTTCTTTTTGGTAAATATCATCTTGGTTAAGAGAGTGGGACTGGCTTTGTGCAGTGCCTTTGCTCACTATAAAAGCTTCACGGCACAGGCATTGCTTTATATCTGGAGATCTCTCTGCACTTGTCCTCACATGGTACCATGGGCCCAGCACTATGTGTCAATAATTGTCACAAGTGTAGTGTTTGTACCAGAGTTTTCAAATCGCTGGCTGGACTAAAAAGTCACACTCGTTTAGCGCATCGGTAGGGATTCTCCTACATGGATATAAAGTAGTGACCGTACTCGAAAACGAGTTGGCAGCCACCATGTATGTATGTATGTATGTATGTATGTATGTATGTATGTATGTATGTATGTATGTATGTATGTTTCTCTTTCTCTTAATTTCGAGTATATTTTTGACCGGCCTCCTTCCCGGTGGCAAGGTTATAAAAGACAGGAAATTGTCATCCCTTGAACCTCAAGAATGTTTTGCAAATTTTGAAGGTGCCAGCTATCGCAGCCATTTGTTGTCTATGTATATATGTGTATATGTATGTATTATGTTACAGGTTTGTGCGACTGGCTGCAGCCTAAACGTAACCCTCCAAGCAATTGCAGTACTCTTAGCACACTTTTCAGTCATCGTGTATGTATGTATGTATATATGTATGTATGTATATATTGCGCGGGGACATAGAAATAATCGGCTGGATGCCCGATCGCGCAGTTAAACCACTGGGAGTGAAGAACCCCTAGCCCTTGTCAGGGCATTCTTCTAGGAGAAGGCATCTCAGGAAACTGGGTTAACTCCGACATAAAACCTGCGGCTCAGAAGTTACCGATGATGTTGATCTTTTCTTCTTTTCGGGTTATAGCTACTGTCGCTCAGAGAGTGGGATTGGCTCAGTGCACAGTCTTTCCTCACTTTAAAAATATTCGTCACGCACAGGCATTGCACGAGTGCATTAATAATTATTAATAGTGTACTATTATTATTATTATTATTATTATTACTATTATTATTACTTTTTTTTTTTTTTTTTTTTTTCAAATTCAATGATGTTCCAGAACAATATAAAAGAGATAATTGGCAATTTAGGTTCTGGAACAAAAAAGATAATTGGCAATAAGGGCAGGGGCCCCAGGTTATCACAGCCTGGGCCCGCTCGTCATCGTGTCATTGTAATAGAGCCAAACAAGGCTGGAACGTACGGACGCTGCTTGACAGGGATTCCTTGGGGCGTCCTGAACGAAGGACCGCTCTTGTTGGAAAGGAGCTTCGACGTTACGATCTTGACATCGTGGCTTTATCTGAGACGAGGCTAGCTGGAGATGGTCATCTTACGGAATTTTGTGGAGAATATACATTCTTCTGGAAAGGAAGAGATGAAGGAACCAGAAGAGAGGCTGGGGTAGGATTTGCTGTTAAGACTGTGCTTGTGAACAAATTAGAAGAATTCCCAGTAGGGATTAGTGAGCGTCTTATGTCCATGAGAGTTCCGCTGGACAAGGGAAGATATGCTACCCTGGTGAGTGTGTATGCTCCAACTATGAGTTCTGTCGATGAGGAAAAGGTGTCCTTTTACCATGCCTTGAAAGGTGTTTTAAGAAATATCCCTCAGGCAGACAAAGTCATCGTGCTTGGTGACTTTAATGCTAGAGTGGGTAGAGATTTTAACACATGGAATGTAATCGGAAGGCATGGGGTGCGAAAGTGTAACAGCAATGGTATGCTCCTGCTGCAGATGTGTGAGGAGCTGGATCTGTGTGTTACCAACACCATGTTCCAACAAAAGAACAAATTCAAGACCGCATGGATGCATCCTGCGTCTAAGGAATGGCATCTTTTGGACTACGTCCTAGTCAGGATGCGTGACAGACAGGATGTGCAGTGTGTTCGTGTTCTTCGTGGAGCTGAGTGCTGGACGGACCACCGCCTGGTACGCGCAAAAATGAACTAATCACTAAACGTAAAATCCGGGCTCCTGGTGTTGCCCTGCCCAAAAGATTGAAGGCTGCTCGTCTTAAGGATAAAAATGTGAAGAGGACATTGGAAGAAGAGATGCAGGCTGCAGATCTTGGTGAGGATTGGCCGACCCTTAAAAAGTCGGTTTATGATGTAGGCAGGCGTGTTCTGGGATTGGCGCAGAGGAAACATCAGGACTGGTTTGATGAGAATGATGTACATATAGAAGACTTGTTGGCTGATAAGAGGCGTGCTCTGTCACGCTACTTGACGGCAAAACCACAGGAGAGGAATACGTTGCATGAGGAACTCAGGGATGTAAAATCACATGTTAGGCGGAGTCTTTCTCAGATGAAGGATCAGTGGTGGAGTGAGAAGGCTGGTGAGATACAAACTGCGTCTGATTCCAATAACACAAAGCTGTTGTACAGTCTCTTGCGTGAGGTTTATGGACCGTCTTCTTCTCTGGTGACACCGCTTCGCAGCAAGGATGGCAAAGAACTTCTTCGTGACTCACAAGGAATTCTACGAAGGTGGGGAGAGCACTTTGATGATCTTTTGAATCAGCCGTCTGTCGTCAGTGAAGATTTCCTCAATCTCATTCCAGAAAGTCCTGTGAAAGTAGCTCTCGCAGAACCTCCGACGCTTGTGGAGGTTGCAGTGGCTATTTCGAAGCTGAACAGTGGAAGATCTCCAGGTATGGATGGTATACATGCTGAGCTCCTACAATATGATGGTGAGAGACTCCTGCAATATCTTCACTCTTTGTTTGGCAGGATATGGGCTAATGAATCCGTACCTGAGGACTGGAGAGATGCAGTAATGGTGGTCTTGTACAAGGGAAAGGGTAACAGGAACGATTGTGGGAACTACAGAGGTATATCATTGCTTTCTGTCGTAGGGAAAGTTTTATGTAGGGTGCTTCTGGACCGTCTGCTGACACACATTGCAGATTGTGTTCTTCCTGAAAGTCAATCTGGTTTTTGTGCTGGACGCGGCACTACTGATATGATCTTCTCGGCTAGACAGCTCCAGGAGAAGTGCATGGAACAAGGCTTGGATCTGTATCAGGTTTTTGTCGATCTGACAAAAGCTTTCGATACTGTTAACAGAGATGCATTATGGAAGGTTCTCCAGAAACTTGGTTGCCCTGATAAGTTCCTTGCTTTAGTTAGGTCTTTCCATGACGACATGAAGGCTTGGGTTAATGTCGGGGGTAACATGTCAGAGCCTATCTCAGTAAGAAATGGAGTGAAGCAGGGGATATTCCAGCACCGACCCTGTTTGCCATATACTTTGCAATGGTTTTCTGTATTGCATTCAGGAATTGCGAGCATGGTGTTTACATCCGATATCGAACCTCAGGCAGCATATTTAACATCAGGCGCTTTGCTGCGAAGACAAAAGTATTTACATCAATCATAAGAGACCTCTTGTATGCAGATGATTGCGATCTTGTAGCGCACACAGAGAGTGATATGCAGCACATTTTGAATGCATTTTCTGACGCTTGCACTGCCCTAGGATTGACTGTCAGTCTCAAGAAAACCGTCGTCATGTACCAACCTGCCCCTGGTAAGCAGTACACTGAACCAACCATCTATGTGTATGGCAAACGACTTGGAGTGATTGATCAGTTTGCCTACCTGGGAAGCTCTGTCAATAGATACAGCAACCTTGATAGTGAAATCTCACTTAGGATTAGGAAAGCAAGTGATGCTTTCGGAAAGCTGGAAAGGCGACTTTGGGGTCGGCGAGATATATGCAGGAGGACAAAGGTAAAGGTGTACAGGGCATGTGTGCTCTCTTGTCTTCTTTATGCCTGCGAGACCTGGGTCACATATCGACACCACCTTAAGCAATTGGAGCGTTTCCATCAGATGTGTCTCAGACGGATCCATGGCGTTCACTGGAGAGACCACATCAGTGATGTCGAGATTTTGGAAAGCTCTATGTGTGACAGTATAGAAGCTCTTGTGCTTAAGCAACGACTCCGTTGGAGTGGTCACCTTGCCAAGATGAAAGATTCTAGAATACCAAAACAACTCTTTTATGGAGAGTTGGTTAAAGGAAAACGACCGCCACACAAACCAAAAAAGAGGTATAAGGATTCCTTGATAGCCTCTCTGAAAGACGCTAACATCTCTGCTGATACATGGGAAAATATTGCTGCTGATCGTAATAAATGGAGAAAGACTGTATATGAGGGAAATGTTGCCTTTGAGGGATCTCGAATCGCATACGAGAAAGTAAAGCGGGATGTGAGGAAGGGCATTGCTGTTGCACTTCCAGACGGCGAGGGTCCTCCTATGGCGCTGACATGCAGCGTATGTACGAGACTCTGCCTAAGCAAAGCTGGACTCGAAAGTCATCTTCGCAGTCATAAAATAAGACCAGTGGTTGACTACCAGGCTGCTGTTGGAGATGCTACTCATCATACTTGCCAAACATGTGGTAGAGAATGTAAATCAGCAGGAGGGCTCAAGCGACATGCAAAAGTACACGAACTCCAACCACAGCCGACTATTCCCAGTGAATGTTTTGGTTGCCGACTCTGTGCAAGACATTTTAGATCATTGGCTGGGCTAAAAATCCACATTCGATCGCAGCGCTGTTAGTTGCTATCGTGTGTGTGTGTGTGTGTGTGTGTGTAGATATGCTTATGTGTGTGCGTGTGTGTGTATATATATATGTATATGTATATTATTATTGTTGTTGTCGTTATTATTATTGTTGTTATGATTATTATTATTGTTATTAATGTATGTGTGCGCTTATATGTGTGTGTGAGTGTGTGTGTGTGGGTATATGTGTATGTATATGTATATATATATATATTTCTTTTTTTTTTTTAATTTTTATTTTCTTTTTATTTATTTATTTATTATTATTATTATTTTTTTTTCTTTCTCCTCGTGCAATGGCCATACTCGATAACGAGAGGGCAGCCATCATGTATGTATGTATTTATGTCAGGTCACCAGTTGGTGCTACTGGTAACATGTATCCCAGTACAACCTGTCTCATGGTCGGGTCCTTGGCGACTAAACTGGCAACCCCACCAAGGTTTCTTGGTGAGGAGGGTGACTTTGGACATCCTGCAGGACTAAAAACAAAACCTGTCAAAGGGCAAAGGAGCTCTTAAGAGTCAATGGCCATCCAAAATCACCGGGAGAGATGACCCCCTTAGCCTTTGTCAAGGTAGAATTCTAGGAGAAGGAAAACTCTGATATAACACCTGCAACCCTGATGGTATCCAATGATGTTAACTTGTTCTTCTTTTTGGTAAATATCATCTTGGTTAAGAGAGTGGGACTGGCTTTGTGCAGTGCCTTTGTTCACTATAAAAGCTTCACGACACAGGCATTGCTTTATATCTGGAGACCTCTCTGCACTTGTCGTCACATGGTACCATGGGCCCAGCACTATGTGTCAGTAATTGTCACAAGTCTAGTGTTTGTACCAGAGTTTTCAAGTCGCTGGCTGGACTGAAAAGTCACACTCGTTCAGCGCATCGGTAGGGATTCTCCTACATGGATATAAAGTACTGGCCGTACTCGAAAACGAGATGGCAGCCACCATGTATGTATGCATGCATTTGTATGTATGTATATTTTTTCTTCCTCTTCTCCACTCAACTTCAACCCTACGTTCCTTCGCCATAGTTTGGTGCCTGAATATTTGCAGCCTCGTCCGCTTTGTAGTGGCTTCCTAATGCTTTAAGCAAAATACAACACTCCGGTCTTGTGCTTCGGAGGTGAACTATCTAGGTACAAAACCATATATATATATATGCAGGAGACTCCAACCGTGAAGCTTACATTTTTCAGTGTATCTCAATATTTATTTATAAAACTAATCTATATTATATTCCATCTGATGAAAGCGCACCATAATCTGCCTTGGTGGCCCTTGAAATATGTATAATGAAATAAATATGGTTTTATAAATATAGTTTCCATTTGTTAATATATTGTATATATATATATATATATATATATAATTAGAGAGTGAACAACACAATATATATATTGTGTTGTTCACTATCTAATTAAATAGCTCTGTTCTATACATAGAGCACTCTTTTTTCGATTGCTTTTTCTTCGGAATTACCTCACACACACACACACACACACACACACACACACACACACACACACACATAACACATATATATATGTATATATACATATATATATATTTATATATATATATATACACATATATATAACTATATACATATATATAAGTATATACATATATATAAGTATATACATATATTATTAGAAATAGAACATTTTCGCCGTTTTTTTACTAAAGATATTTTTAGCCTGATAGTGGGGTTTAGAACCCCCTAAGAAATGGAAAAAGATGAGTATTGACGTACATACACACACATATATATATATACCCACATATATATATATACAAATATATATACATATATATATATATATCTCCATATATATATACACTTATATATATACATATATATATAAA
This sequence comes from Eledone cirrhosa, assembly GCA_964016885.1. Taxonomy (NCBI): domain Eukaryota; kingdom Metazoa; phylum Mollusca; class Cephalopoda; order Octopoda; family Eledonidae; genus Eledone; species Eledone cirrhosa. Next base: position 329,241,367 of record OZ024743.1, read on the forward strand.
TTTTGACTATATGTTGGTTGTATACCTACACCTCAGTATGCAGATTGGAGAACTCGACGAAGTGCGCAGGTTGGTTTGGTTACTCCGGAGTAATGTAAAATAAAATAAAATAAATAAGTCAAATGTTTAAAATTTGGCTTCGTTTATTACTGCTATATATATTTCGGTGACAGCCATCTTTGGCTGTGACCTCTTCAGGCAGTCCGAATTAGTGTGGTAGAGACGAGTACACATGTTGTTGAGGTGTATAACTTTGTCAATACTCTGATATGCCCAGTTCCTGGTTGGGTTGTTATTTCACTGAGGAACTGGAATCATATAAATTCAAACAAACGAATTTCAGCGTCAAAGGGCCTCTTCTCCTCTCATTGGTCAGTTGTTAGAACATTCCTCAGTCAAAAGTCTATAGAAATTCGTTCTGAGGCAAGCCAATCTGTAGTTGTTGCTCTTGTTATAGTTAGGTACATCTGACCTCTATTCTTGTGTTGGTAGTGGTGTTATTGTTGGAGTCACCTAAAAAAAAGTGTGATAAAGTGGTAGAAGGAATAAGATGGTAAAGGAACAAAATAAAATAAAATAATCGAATAAAATGTGTGTGTGTGTTATACCCATCTAAATGTTATAAAGATTTGTAAGGTCAAACTTCCCATTGGTCAGTTTTGAGAGCATTCCTCAGTCCAAAGTCTATAGAAATTCTTTCTGGGGTGAGGCTCCAGTGTTTGCTATTGTTAAGTACATCAGACCTCTACCCTTATTTTGGTAGTGTTGTTGGTGTTGTGGTCAACTTATGTCTTGCTGCTGCTGACAATTTAGAAGTATCTGTGTGTGTGTTTCTTCACCCCTCCTGCCACCATCTCCCGTGAGGAATGTTCTAACAACTGACCAATGAGAGGAGAAGAGGCCCTCTGACGCTGAAATTCGTTTGTTTGAATTCATATGATTCCAGTTCCTCAGTGACATAACAACCCAACCAGGAACTGGGCATATCAGAGTATTGACAAAGTTATACACATCAACATGTGTACTCGTCTCTACCACACTAATTCGGACTGCCTGAAGAGGTCACAGACAAAGATGGCTGTCACCGATGAGCTTGCCAGTTACGTAAGTCTGATATTTGATTTCGGATTCATAGAAACACTTTAAACGTATAACGTTTGATTTGTCCAGGTGTATTTTTTCTCAACCTGTTAGTTCCTTCGTTACTTTGGTATTGTGTGTTAGATTTTGCCTACCACAATGTTCAATTTGTCAAGCTATTTAAACATATCTTATTACTCTAAGGACCTACCTTGTCGACTGCTTTGCTAACTCATTCATATAGTAGGTCGAATTTGCTTGCACACCGCCAAAGATTCGATTTTATTAAGCATCTAATTATATATATATACGTATATATAATTCAAAATCTGTGCACACATGACAGTGTTTGATAAAACACAGGCATATCCATTACTCGTCAGCTAACTACTGGAGGCCACTATGATTACATTGTTTAAAAGCTAGAATCATTCCTTCTAGTGCACCTAAAAACACGACAAGACAATAAAATATGTTAATATAAGACACAGTGTGTCATTTCGACTCAATACACAAATGGAAAGTGAAAGGTGTATGTACAACAAATGGTGCTTCTTACTGAATACGAAAAGCGATAAAAACGAGGTAAAATGTCCAGCAAATTAACCAGGGAAATATAGACAGAGAAAATAATATAATCTCGGACGTTAGTTCTTAGACGAAATATCAGCACGATGTTGAGAATAAGGATTCTAGAAGCTGGTCGAGAGAGTGCATCGTGGTGGTGGTGGTGGTGGATCAAGAATGTTCTAGAAAGATGATATCGATAAAATAAACAGCAGACTTGAAAATATATTAGTACCGGGGACGATTTTATTGACTAAAATCCTGAAGGTGATGTCCTAGCATGGCACCAGTCTCCACTGTAACCAGTAAAAGAATATACATACATACATGGTGGCTGCCAACTCGTTTTCGAGTACGGCCACTACCTTATATCCATGTAGGAGAACCCCTACCGATGCGCTGAACAAGTGAAACTTTCTAGTCCAGCCAGCGACTTGAAAACTCTGGTACAACTATTGACACATAGTGCTGGGCCCATGGTACCATGTGACGACAAGTGCAGAGAGGTCTCCAGATATAAAGCAATGCCTGTGTCGTGAAGCTTTTATAGTGAACAAAGGCACTGCACAAAGCCAGTCCCACTCTCTTAACCAAGATGATATTTACCAAAAAGAAGAACAAGTTAACATCATTGGATACCATCAGGGTTGCAGGTGTTATATCAGAGTTTTCCTTCTCCTAGAATTCTGCCTTGACAAAGGCTAAGGGGGTCATCTCTCCCGGTGATTTTGGATGGCCATTGACTCTTAAGAGCTCCTTTGCCCTTTGACAGGTTTTGTTTTTAGTCCTGCAGGATGTCCAAAGTCACCCTCCTCACCAAGAAACCTTGGTGGGGTTGCCAGTTTAGACGCCAACGACCCGACCATGAGACAGGTTGTACTGGGATACATGTTACCAGTAGCACCAACTGGTGACCTGACATACATACATACATACATACATACATACATACATACATACATACATACATACATACATTTCAAATCCCGCCGAGTTTAGCTTTGCCTTTCATCCTTACGAGGTCGATTTTAATCGATTTTTCCCTCCCTCCAAATTGCTGCCCCTGTGCTTATAGTAGAAATCTTATATATATACACACACACACACACACACACACACATACACACACACACATATATATATATATGATGTGTGTACGTGTGAATAAAACATGCGATAGCACAAACAAGTGCATATTTAAGTATGCCGACACACACGCACACGCACACACACACACACACACACACACACACACACACACACACACACACACACACACACACACACACACACACACACACACACACACACACACACACACACATATATATATATATATATATATATACATTACTATATTACAGTAAACTAATGAACTAATCGATTGACCTTTCAGGATCAAACGGTGTGAGTCATCAATAGGTGATTAGTTCCTATTTAAACTCACAGAGAATATAACATTAGGATGTTGAGTGAAAGCCGGAGAGAGGGCTGGGGTAGGGAGACATATATAGGGGGAGCGGGGGAGTGTGAGGGTGTGTGTCGGAGAGAGGGGATAGAGTGGGGAGAGAGGGGGGTGAGAGGAGAGAGAGGGAGAGAGAGGGAGAGAGAGAGGGACAGAAAGGGAGAGATGTGAGAGAAAGAGAGAGCGGGGTACATAGACGGAGAGTGGGGGGTGGCATAGACGGAGAGAGAGAGAGCTCGGGGATGTTAGGGTGTTGATGTATTGATGGAAACTACATAGCTACTTGAATGAACTAAAATAGTTAGAGCAACGAATGGAAGACAAGTCACGGACTGGATTCTAAAGCAGCTTATCTCTTCCTTTTTGTAACATCACAACTATTTTTTTTACGGCTTAACAGATGAGGAGAGTACAGAACCTTTGACATACCTTGACCTGATCTGATCAGGCCTGACCTGACCTGACCTGTTTACAGTAGAAAGCATTACGTTATCGGATTCACCTCAAACCAGAGACTTAACAAATAAATACCATATTTAAAGTGTAATATCTTTATTTTTATATACATTTCCCGTGGCTCATCATTCTTACATAGACGTTTGAATTGATTAAATAAATAAAAAATACATTAATACAATATTTTAGCTGTTCTTTATAAATTTTAATTATTTCTACTTTTGGCACAAGGCCAGCAATTACTCAGTGCATTACTGGTACTTTATTTTATCGACCCCGTAAGGATGAAAGACAAAGTTGACCTCGGTAGGAATTGAACTCAGACTGTAAAGGGCCCTAACTCTATGCTGCAAAGCATGGCGCCCGACCTTCTACACAGTCAGATCTGTCCTTCTTTATGGTTTCGATTTTAGCCTGTTTTCTTTTTCTTTTTCTTTCATATTTCAATCAATATATGCAATGTTATGTAACACAATTGTAAATTGATTTATTGTATATAAATCTATTAAATTATAAAATAAATAAACGCAACTTGAAGACATGTTACTCTTCGCACCGGCTGCCGTCGAGACCTCAGGCATACTCGGACCTCGTACTGCCGAGCTCCTCCGCAAGATCGGAACGTCAGCAGCCCGCCTGAGGAAGGAGTCTCGTGAGGTGAGGTGGTTGTTGCAGCCGGAGTCACGGGCCGTTGTCCACGGAAATGCTTTTGCAGTTTTGTTTACGAGTCGCATCCCCAACACCACCCTAAGCCCCGAGCCCATCACTCTCTCCCCTACCCCTCCTTTTCTTCTGTGGCCTTAGAGTCCTTGCTTTTCTCCTTCTTTTCCTCTCATTTATGACATCTATAGTCCTTTCCTCTACTTTCCCATATAGCCAGACCTGCCCTTCCTTAACCCTGCCCCATTTTCTTATTACTTAATTTTGCTTTTATCTTTCTTTTTCATATCTATGTAATTATCAATGGGTTTTAAGCCAACTTTGTGAATATTTGAAATGTTATTCATTCAACTGGGAATAAGTTTGCGGAGTATATCGTATGTTGTCCGTATATTTACCTAATTTATTCTTTACTTTAGAGAATTCATTGTTGTTCTTGTTGCTGTAGTTGCTACCGTTATTTAGTCCCAGGCCATTACTGGTCGAGCAAAACAATAGTGAAAACCATCGATGACCACCACACCTTTTTTAGACTGTGCATCTAGGCTTATAGTATTTCCAATGTGTCCTTTCGTTATTCAAGGCTCTAGGGCAGAGGTGGGGAACATTTT
>OZ024743.1:329251205-329293705 GCA_964016885.1 Eledone cirrhosa
AGAAAGTAATAAAGAAAATAATAGAAAAATGTATTCTCTGAAAATTATAAAACATTTACACAACTTCAGTATATACAAATTAAGAAAATTAACAAAGAAAAGACAACGAGCAAAAACAAGGCAAAATGAAAAAAAGTTTTTTGAAAGAGGAGCCTTAAAAAACTAATTTTTGAAAATAAATATAGAAACGAAAGACACAGAACTGGGAGGTCTTCAGCCGTCGAGATGGACTTTTGGAAGTTTCATACATTACCAACTTCCACCTACCCCAACAAATTACTGGTCTTGTACCTCAATTAGAAATTATCATAGGTTTACAACTAACTCCACCATGTAATATAATTATTACTACTTTTGGCACAAGGCCAGCAATTATCTCAGTGCATCACTGGTACTTTATTTTATCGACTCTGTAAGGATGAAAGGTAAAGTTAACCTCGGCGGGATTTGAACTCAGGCCATAAAGGGCCGTAACTCTTTGCTGCAAAGCATGGCGTCCGACCCTCTACCGATACTGCCAATCCACCGTGTAATATAATCACTTAATGTTATGGGTTTGTAATTAACTGACATTACTTCTAGAGGTAAGTACAAGATAAAAGTGATCCTATCGCTTTACCTGTAGCTAATAAGTGGAAAATATACTAATTATAGAAATGTCCTGGGAGGTGTTATCTCAGTTACACGTGACAGGAGTTGTGCTTAGGTTCTGCTTTAACGGTTATAAAATATGTTGTGTGTTAGATAATATGGTGGAACTGAGGCAAACTCATGCGAACTCATCCACACACTCACACTTATGGACATACATACATAACATAAATATATAGATAGCTTACTATACATACATAACATACTATACATACACACACACATACACATACATACACATACATAACATACTATACATACATACACACATACATATACATACATAACATACTATACATACATACATACACACACACATATATACACATACATAGATTCATAACATACTGGACATACATACAAACATACATGCCATACCATACATACATTCAAAACATACATACATACATACTAGACATACATACAAACATACATGCCATACCATACATACATTCAAAACATACATACATACATACTAGACATACATACAAACATACATGCCATACCATACATACATAACATACATACATACATACTATACATACATACATACATACATACATATATATACATACATGCGTAAACATACTTACTATACCATACATACATGCATACATATATACGTATGTGCATACATACGTATATTCACACGCGCGCTCGGAATGGAAGGGACTTTCGTTGGTCTCGACGGTGAGTGATCCAATTGCTTGATCAACGGTACAGCTTGCTTATGAAATCAACGTGTAAGTGGCAGAGCATTCCACAGACACGTGTACCCTTAAATTAAGACTCGGGATAGACTTAGGTCTACCCATTCTTTTTAAGTGAAAATTGTTAGATGGGAGCTGTTTGAAGCGCTTCACATGAATTGCATCTGAAATTCAAAGTACCCGCCTTGTTACAAACACTGAAAAGAATAAACTACCTTCATGATTTCACTATCAATTCAATCAACAACTATGAGAGGTTTAGTGAAATAACTAACTTTCAACTTAATAACGGTTTCTTATTTAGGGAAAAGGCCAGCAAAGTCAATCGACCCCAGTGCCTTACTGGTACTTAATTCTATCGACCCTGTAAAAATGAAAGATAAAACTAATCTCAGCAGGATTAAAGGGACGTAACTCTATGCCACAAAGCAGACACTCTACTGATACTGCCAATCCAGTCGCCATTAATGCAAAGTGTTTATAGCGAATGAAATCATTCTGATGCGGAATTTGAACTCAGAACGTAGAGGGATGAAAGTAAATAGCACCGTGAGTTGTTTATAAATATATATATATATATATATATATATATATATATATATATATATATATATATATATATATACACAGGGTGTCCCCAAAATTGTATACACACTTCAACAGCATTCTAATAAAAGTATGTATACAATATTTGGGACACCCTGTATATACACGCGCGTGCGTATACAAACATACATATATTAGTGCATAGATATACATACTTGTAAGTGTTTCGGGTGCTAGAGGAGCAATATCAAAACACTCGCCTGCGACCTATCACAGAATAAATAAATAAAAATAGATAATAGCTATCTCGTGAGGTCGTATCTATTACATAATTGATACCATCAAAATACGTATAACAGCAATGATATAATTAATAAAATAAACTGCCTTATTCTTTATTATCATACCAAAGCTCCGTCGTACATGAACCTTAGTGATTACACCACTGTGAGGAAACTATACTAGATAAAGTGCTAAATGCTACGTACACGAGTGTTTGTTGATCAAGAAACAATAACAGATTGGCACGAACTGACCAAATATATAAATATTCGGGAGAAGGTGGAGCAAAGCCTATTAAGGGGTTGTAGTCGCTGCAGGTAATAATAGATATTGCTTAATGTCATGTGACGACTGCAGTTTGAAAAGGTCTGTCTCCGCCATACTTGTATTTAGAGTGGGTTAGGGGCTGGTAAATATGGATTGATGGTTGGCTTTGTCTTTACGAAGATATTTTTTACGAATTTTGAATCCAATGGTCTTATCCACGTGATGTTTTGTTTATTGTTGGCTTTGTTTTCTGAGTATATTATTTACGTGTATGGCAGTGGATTGCCGGTATCGGTAGAAAGTCGGACGTCATGCTTTGACGCATAGAGTTACGGCCCTTTCCATTCTGAGTTCAAATCGCACCAAAGCTAACTTTGCCTTTCATACTTACGGGGTGGATAAAATAAAGTTCCAGTAATGCACTGGGCAATTGCTTGCCTTGAGCCAAAAGTAGAAACAATTATTTACGTGTAGGGTTTTCGCTGATTGCTTTGTGTTTGTTCTGGGTGTGTCGGTGATCGGATTTGTGTGTCTGACGGTCCTGTGTTCTTGTTTGCACCCACACACATACACACACACACACACACACATATATATATATATATATATATATATATGTATATGTGTGTGTGTGTGTAAATAAGACCGTTATATCACCAATCAGTCTACTCACCTTCAATAACTACCCTAAGTATACTTTATATATATATATATATATATATATATATATATATATATATATATATACATACACACATACACACACACACACACACACACACACACACACATATATATATATAATATAATATGCTTTCCTATAAAGGCACAAGGCCAGCACTTTTAGGGAGGGGAAAGTCGATCAAATCGACCCCAGCACGTGACTGGTACTTTATTTTATTGACCCCGTAAGGATGAAAGGCAATGTTAACCTCGGTGAGATTTGAACTCAGATCATAAAGTGCTGTAACTCTATGCTCCAAAGCATGGCGACCGGCCCTCTACCGATACTGCTAAACCCCTGTTCTTATATAATATAATATAATATAATATAATATAATATAATATAATATAATATAATATAATATAATATAATATAATATATGTATGCAGATATCATATTATATAAAACACACGGCAAACTGGCATATACTCGGAGTTTCCTGAAGTAAACTGATGAAGAGGCTTCGGGAAACTTGAAGTATCTGAGAAGGTATATGTCAGTTTGTCATGTGTTTTATATAATATAGTATATGTACATCTATATTTACTTATTGAGCGTATATACATATATTCTTCTTCATTTTCGCCCACTTATTCCTGAGAGGGTCGTGGGGGAAGAGTCCTCAAACACTCCTTCCAGCAGGTCCCGTCAGAAGCAACTGTCTCCAACTGATCCGGTTGAATCCCCAAGCGAGACTAGCCAAGCTCATGGATGTTATCCAACCATCTTGCTCGGCATTTACCCCTGGGTCTCCTGCCGTTTGGCTTTGCCCGTAAAATCTGTCCAGTGTTTCTTTCCTTTATATATATATATATATATATATATATATCCAAAATTAAGATAAATCAAATGAATTTAATCTAAATCAGAATTATGGGTGTCATGCCAGAAAAACATGCGCCATATCACCCGCAAAATAAGCTCTAAGATTCTAACGAGTAGGTCCGAGCATTTTATAATAACTGGAAATTGATTAACATATAAATAAACATGAATAATCACAGGAGATAATTTTTACAAGTGTGTAACCACACATAGCTAGGTAGGTAACTAAATAAAGTTGACCAGTACTTCAAAAATAGATACCATTTAATATGATTAATCTTCCCTGTATATATTCCATTAAAGAAATATATTTCACCAATTAATGCTATATGTGGTTACACACTTGTAAAAATTATCTCCTGTGATTATTCATGTTTATTTATGTGTTAATCAATTTCTAGTTATTATAAAATGCTCGGACCTACTCGTTAGAATCTTAGAGCTTATTTTGAGGGTGATATGGTGCATGTCTCTCTAGCATGACACCCATAATTTTGATTTAGATTAAATTCATTTGATTTATCTTAATTTTGGATATAGATATATAAATACGGCTCCTTAATTGTAGAGATAACTCTGTTGAAATGACTCGACTGCTGTTTCTAGTTGTCGATAACCCTATTCACGCCACTGGGACGAAACTAGTATGATGTGTGTATTTCTAGTAGATATAGCACGTGTTGCTGGCCAGTCGCTGATTTGAACTTGAAGTGTAAACACTGATCGCTGGAACTTCTTCCTTGTTGAAAATCCAAGTATCCGCTTCCGTGGTTTACCATTCGATTAATTGGTGAAATATATTTCTTTAATGGAATATATACAGGGAAGATTAATCATATTATAAGGTATCTATTTTTGAAGTACTGGTCATCTTTATTTAGTTACCTACCTAGCTATGTGTGGTTACACACTTGTAAAAATTATCTCCTTTGATTATTCATGTTTATTTATATGTTAATCAATTTCTAGTTATTATATATATATATATATATATATAGTAATAATAATAAATTTGAAGACTAAAATCCAAAGAGGGCTCGATAAGGATAAATATATATCAAATATATAAGAACCGTAGAGCAAATATTTATTAAAATAACAGATTAACGTTTAAGCAAAGAATCGCTGCTTTCACCCGATTCTTTGCTTAAGCTTTAATCTGTTATTTTAATATAATAATAATAATAATAATAATAATAATAATAATAATAATAATAATAATAATAATAATAATAAGGCATTTGACATGGTGCCTCATTCCTGGATCACCAAAAGCCTGGAGATCTTCAGGGTGGCAGATAACATCAGACAGTTGCTGGGCAGGAGTATGGGGTCCTGGGAGACAGAGTTGACATCAACTGGAGTATCCTTGGGAAGCGTGAAGATCAAGAGAGGTATCTTCCAGGGAGATAGCCTGTCCCCTCTGTTGTTTGTCCTTGCCCTGATGCCCTTGACCATTATGCTGCGAAAAGTGAGAGCAGGATACAAGTTGGGAAGGGGAGAGCTTACCATCAATCACCTCCTCTTCATGGACGATCTTAAGCTCTTCGGGAAAAGTGAGAAGGAGTTGGATGTGCTTGTTGACACTGTCCGTATTTTCAGCAGTGATATATGTATGCAGTTTGGTATTGGTAAATGTGGAGTCATTGTGATGAGGAGGGGTAGGTTGAGCAGAAGTAACGGGATCCAGATACCAACAGGTGAGATGATAAAGGAAATTGACTCTGAGGAAGGATACAAGTATTTGGGCGTTCTGGAGGCTGATGGCATAAAGAACAAAAAAATGAAGGAATTGTTAAGAACTGAATACATTCGGAGAGTAAGGAGCGTATTGAAGTCACATCTGAACAGCAGAAATGCCATAAGCGCAGTAAATTCCCGAGCTGTGTCTATTATTAGGTACAGTGCGGGAATTCTGAGATGGAATGTTGCTGAACAAAAATAAATGGATAGGAAGACTAGGAAGCTATTGACTATCTACAACATGTTCCACAAGAGGAGTGATGTCGATAGACTCTACCTAAGGAGATCTGAGGGTGGAAGAGGTCTTATCAGCATAGAGGACTGTGTTCAGATGGAGAAAAACAACCTATACAAATACGTGACCTATAGTAAGGAGCCAATGCTCAGAGCTGTACTGAAGGAGGGGACAGTAGGCCAGGGGATGCCCAAGGAGGAAATAACATCAAGGAGGAAGAGCAGCCTTAAGGGAAAATCCCTTCATAGTACCTTCTTTGAGAAAACTGAATTTAGAGATCCACAGACATGGAACTGGTTGAGAAGAGGAGACCTCAAAAAGGCTACAGAAGGAATGCTAATGGCTGCGCAGGAGCAGGCCCTCAAAACGAAGTGGTTGAAGCACCATATCTACAAGGAGGAGGCTAGCCCACTGTGCAGGATCTGTGGAGAGAGAGAGGAGACTGTGGCTCACATTGTGTCCGAGTGTAAACACCTAGCCCAGACCCACTATAAGGGCTGGAGACACGATGTGATGGGCAGGGTGATCCACTGGCACCTGTGCAAAGTAAACAATCTACCACATTCTGAGAAATGGTATGAGCATAGGCCAGAGGCGGTGATGGAGAACAGTCAGGTGAAGGTGCTGTGGGATTTTAGGATACAGACGGACAAAAAACTGGAACACAATAGACCTGACCTGGTGGTTGTGGACAAAGAAAAAAGATCGTGCCTGATTGTGGATGTGGCCTGCCCGTTCGACACGAGAGTGCAAGAGAAGGAGAGGGAGAAAATTAACCGATACCAGGACCTAAAGTGGGAGGTGAAAAGGATTTGGAACTGCCATGAAGTCAAAGTGATCCCGATTGTCATAGGCGCACTGGGGACTATCTCCAAAGGTTTCCAGGGATGGTTAAAGAAAATCGGCCCCTTCACGCTTTTTGGAACGCTTCAAAAGGCATGCTTGCTTGGAACGGCAAGAACCCTCCGATACGTCCTGAATATCTGAGGCTGCAGGTAGTGGCTTGATATTCAATCCAACGGACTTTCCAGTTAACCAACATCAATGACTGAGATTCAAGGAATAACAATAACAATAATAATAATAATAATAATAATAATAATAATAATAATAATAATAATAATATACATGCCCCATGGATAGACAGACAAATGAAAGATACAGCTCACCTTGAGGAACAAATATGGGAAAATATAACAGTTGAACAGTTGCGTTTGGCTCTTAGAAAAACCAGCAAATGGAAATCCCCAGGAAAAGACAAAATAGAAATTTTTTTGATAAATGCCTTCACAGAGTCTCATGAGCTGTTAGCCCAACTTTACAATGAAATAGTTAAGGAGCCAGAAAAGATACCATCATGGCTAGTTAACAGCATTACATTCCTGCTTCCGAAGAATGATGAGACAAACAATCCCAAAAATTACAGACCGATAACTTGCTTGACCACAATGTATAACATTTTAACATCAGTCCTAACTGAATATACATATGACCGCCTGATAACAAATGACCTATTTCTCATTGAGCAGAAAGGGTGTAAACGAGGCTCATATGGCTGTAAGGATCAGCTTTTGGTTAACAAAATGATACTGGATGATTGTCATAATAGACACAAAAATCTATCAATTGCTTGGATAGATTATAAAAAAGCATTCGATAGTTTGCCACACAGTTGGATTGAAAAATGTTTAAAGATTTTCAAAATATCTCCCGTTGTCAGGAGGTTTTTGTCATTCAGTATGAAGACATGGAAAACGACACTCCTTTTGAATAGTGAAACAAAATCACTGGAAGCTGGAGAAGTTAATATTAATTGTGGAATTTTTCAGGGTGACTCTTTATCACCGCTTTTATTCTGCATCGCACTTATACCATTAAGTAAAATGCTCAATGAAACAAAACATGGATATAAAGTCTATGACAAAACCATTAATCACATGTTCTACATGGATGACCTGAAACTATTTGCAAAAAATGATGAACAATTGAAAGGGCTATTATCCACTGTGGAGCAGTTCAGTGATGACATTAAAATGGAGTTTGGACTAGATAAATGCGTCAAAGCAACGTTCACCAGAGGAAAGCTGCTGAAAAGTTCAGACATTAATCTTGATCGAGGGAATGTGATAAGAGAACTTGATCAAGAAGAAACTTACAAATATCTAGGTGTTTGTGAAGGAGACGGAATCAAGCACTCGACAATGAGGGAAAGGATAAGGAAGGAATGTTACCGCAGAGTAAGAGCAATCTTAAGAACGGAATTGAATGCAAGGAATAGGATCGATGCCATAAACACGCTTGCCATACCAGTAGTAACCTACAGTTACAATGTCATCAACTGGTCAAGCACAGAGATCCGTAGGCTCGATACAAAAATTCGAAAATTCTTAACCATGCACAGAATGCATCACCCTAAGGCAGATACAGATAGAATATATCTCCCTAGGAAAGAAGGAGGACGTGGGTTAATTCAGTTAGACATTGCGTTGAAAACTGCAACAATTGGATTATCTACATATCTAAGGGAATCACATGATTGGATGATCAAACTCGTTTTGAAACACGAAAGCATCAAAAGATCATATTCCATTACAAAAGATGCACAAAGATAGAGTAATGGACTACAAATTTCAGAAGTCCCATTTACTGCTGAAATGGAAAACACAGAAAAAGCAAAGCAGGTAAAAGTAACTGCAAAGAAAGAACTGCTACAGAAACTGGCTAAGAAATGGCAAGAACGAGCTAACAATCCTGATGTTGACAAAACTTTAACCCATCAGTGGTTGGCATCCTCTGGACTGAAATCGGAGACTGAAGGACTGATTATATCAGCACAAGATCAGTGTCTGCCAACAAAAAATTACCAAGCCAACATAATAAAAATTGGATGCAGCCTATTATGCCGTGTATGCAAAAAACAACCAGAGACCATTGACCATATCATTTCAATGTGCAGTCCTATAGCTCCAACCGAATACCTAAACAGGCATGGCAGAGCTGCACAATACATACATTGGATAATGTGTAAGCATTTTGACCTGCCCCATCAAAAGAATTGGTGGGAGCATCAACCACCTCCCATACTTGAAAAAGATCACATCTCAATCTTGTGGAACTTTAGCATCGAAACAGACCGAAAAATAGATGCAAATAGACCTGATATAATATTGAAGAACTTTAAAAAGAGGGTATGCCTGCTAATTGATATGTCCGTTCCAATAGACAAGAATGTATCTATAAAAACATTTGAAAAATTGAGCAAGTATAAGGACCTGGAGATAGAAATTGGAAAAATGTGGAAATTGAGAACTAAAACAATACCAGTGGTTGTAGGCGCTCTAGGAATGATACCTAAGGGGTCTAATGATTACTTATCGCAAATCCCAGGAAACCCACGTATAGGAGAAATACAAAAGATAGTGCTAATGGGAACTGCCCATATACTAAGGAAGATTCTGTCAATATAAGTACATCACAAGTCTAAACACTAAAGATGTATGTGTGAGTATGTATGTTCTTTCTTGAACATGGCGGACCTTGTTGTCTCTTGAGGTCACTGGTTGTGACTTGGTGATAACTCGTATGAACATAAAGCAAGATAAATGCAGCTGTAATAATAATAATAATAATAATAATAATAATAATAATAATAATGCTTTCTTTATTAACCACAAGGGTTTACATAAAGTAGACATTAAGGACAGTACAGGACAATACAGGACGGTACAAATGGGCATTTCTGCGTGTAAAAAAAAACAGAGGATGTAATAAAAAATAACAATGAAAAATTCCCCAATAGGGGGGAGACTTCCGAGGGACATTTGTGGAGAAAGCCCATTAAAAAGCTACAGTGACCTTGACCACCAGGGCAAGTGCCCTCTCCCAGTTTACCACCTTTAATTTACAGACAGATACTCAGAGTAGGCCCATTCACTCGGGCCATACTTGCTTCTCTCACCCATCTTTCAACAAAATGCTGGGAAGAGAGCTGATTTTCCTTTTCAAATGAAATTTGAAACAGTTAATCAGGGCATCACCGAAGAGGTAAGTGCTCGTCTTCAGCCCTTTCAAACGTGTCCACCATACGATCTCTTTCGCCATGGCCACCAGACAGATAAAAACTGCCTGCCCTTCCCGGTTAAAGGAAGAGGGCGGGGCAATCCTCACGATGGACTCAGCTGATAGCTGGATCCGTCCTACACGTGACAGCAGGTGTTCGACATAAATCTACAAGTCAGCAATGCTCGGACACTGGACGAGTGCGTGCAGGACGGTTTCGTCGCCCTGCGTGCATCTCGGACATGCCCGGCTGACGGCACCTCCATACCGGTAGAGTTTATCCCGAACTGGCAAAGCTCCTCGGTAGCACTGCCAGGCCAGGGATTTCTGGAAGTTGTCCATAGGCCCCGGCCCGAAAGTCCTTCCGAAGAGATTGGCTAGTTGATTTTCGTTGACGCCTAGAGTTTCTCCAAGTACATCGTCGCTCTTCCCTTCCACTAATCCTCTATAGAACTAATAATGCTTTCTTTATTAAGCACAAGGGTTTACATAAAGTAGACATTAAGGACAGTACAGGACAATACAGGACGGTACAAATGGGCATTTCTGCGTGTAAAAAACAAGAAACAGAGGATGTAATAATAGAACAATGAAAAAATTGCCCAATAGGGGGGGGGGGAGACTTCCGAGGGGCATTCGTGGAGAAAGCCCATTAAAAAGCCACAGTGACCCTGACCACCAGGGCAAGTGCCCTCTCCCAGTTTTCCACCTTTAATTTACAGACACATACTCAGAGTAGGCCCATTCACTCGGGCCATTCTTGCTTCTCTCACCCATCTTTCAACAAAATGCTGGGAAGAGAGCACTTCCCTTTCTACCCTGATTTTCCTTTTCATATGAAATTTGAAAAAGTTAATCAGGGCATCACCGAAGAGGTAAGTGCTCGTCTTCAGCCCTTTCAAACGTGTCCACCATACTATCACTTTCGCCATGGCCACCAGACAGATAAAAACTGCCTGCCCTTCCCGGCTAAAGGAAGAGGGCGGGGCAATCCTCACGATGGACTCAGCTGATAGCTGGATCCGTCCTACACGCGACAGCAGTAGTGTAGTGTGTATCGTTTTGGTTGTTTTGTTTTGTTTGCGTTTGTTGTGGGTTTGTTTCTGTTACGCTTTTTGGTGACTTTTGTGGTGTTGGTGATGGTGGTGTTGGGGTTAATGATGGTGATGGTGTTGGTGTTTGTGGTGATGGGGTTGGTGATGCTGGTGTGGATGGTGGAAAATCTGTTCTAACTTTTTTGTTTGATAATTTATTTGTTTCCCTCTGTATTTTGTCTTTGGAGGGGGAAGGAAGAGATTTTTACTTTTTGGGTTTCTTTTTTTCTTTTTTCCTGATACCGTTTCCCACTCCTCGTCGTCACAATCTGTCTCCAGTTCCGATAAGCCGGGGAGTGTAAAATCCTCCACAGGCGTTGGTTTTGGTTGTGGCGTAGTGGATGGTGTAGGCGCTGGTGCTAGTTCTGAGGCGTTGGGTGGTGGTGGTGTTGGTTTTGCTACTGTTGCTGGGGTTGTTGCTGTTACAGTTGCTTCTGTTGTTGCTGCTACAGTTGTTGCTGTCATTTCTGCTGCTGGTGGTGTTGATGGTTGAGTCACTGGGGTGGGTAAGAGATGTGGCCTCAACCTTTTAGCCTGAGGGCAGAAAGCCCTTAGGTGGGTTCCTTCACCACAAACGACACACCTAGGCCTTCTGCTCTCGACAATTACGGGGAGGTGGCTGCCGTCAGTGAGGTATATTACCTCTGGGATCTCCTCAATACTTTTATGGTCCGCTTGGATCAGGAGCTCCATCCCAGATCCGGACCAGTTCTCCTGCTTTTCTTTCGCTATTTCGATTATCTTGGTGTTGGCCTCGATGCCGGCGAGGACGGCAGCCATTAGCCAGGTGATTTCGATGGCCGGTGGAACGTGGGTCACCATGATCTTCACAAGTCTCTGGTCACAATAGCTTGGGACGAGTGTGAAGTCGTCACTTCTTAATGGGGCCATGGAGTGTTCTCTGGCCTCCTGTGGTGTTTCAAAGAACACGTCCACGGTTCCATATTTCTGCCCACGTCTGATGTGGGTTTTTTTGCCCACACATGTCCCAAAGCTTTTTGGATTTGGGACTCGGATGCCCGTTCCACTCGGCGCGATTTTATGTTAATTGTCCGATAAGACACGGTGCATAGGCGACGATGCTCCATTTTATTAGGTGTGTGTGTGTGGGGGGGGGGGGGGGGGGCTGACTCTGAACGCATCTTTCTTTACTATTCCTTTGGCTTCTTCTAATTCCTCCTGAGTTACCTGGATCGCTTCGCACGTTTTTGCTACTCTGGCAAAACTCAGGGTAGTTTTCTTAATTTCATTGTTGCTGTTGTTGTTATCGTTATTTTTGTTATTGTTAATTTTAGTTTCAGTTGTGGCGGTGGTGGCGTCAGTGGTGTTCGGTGTGGAAGAGTTCATTTTGGTTGAATTCATTTCGATATCACGAGTTAATTTATTTTTTCTTTTGTTTCTGTTGTCGCTGTGGTGGTGGCGGGGGTGGCGGCTTTAACACCTGGAGTCATTGGTAATGGCGGGAAATGAATGTCTGCCTGAGACAAATTTAAAATATTGCTACTGCTTATATTTTTAGTGTTGGCAAACGTAGTAATATTTACAATGGTGGTGTCGGTGTGAGGTGTTAGTTTGTGAGGAAGGAGTGACTCTGAGTCATCCATGATTTTTCAAAGAAGAATTTTTGTTTGATAATTATAAAAAGTTTAAATTTTGGGCTCAAGGCCCCAATATTTTTGAGTGTC
Organism: Eledone cirrhosa; assembly: GCA_964016885.1. Classification (NCBI taxonomy): domain Eukaryota; kingdom Metazoa; phylum Mollusca; class Cephalopoda; order Octopoda; family Eledonidae; genus Eledone; species Eledone cirrhosa. The sequence goes on from OZ024743.1 coordinate 329,264,027, forward strand.
CTTTTCAGAAATCAATGTATGTGCACTTATATACAGTTAACAATAAAATTTTTCCATAAATGGCAATTTTAAACAACTGAAAATAACAAACCTTTGCGGAGCTCACCATGATACGATTTACTACGTAGGCCGCCAATAATAATAATAATAATAATAATAATAATAGTTTTCAGCAATGATATATGTATGCATTTTGGTATTAGTAAGTGGGGAATCCTTGTGATGAAGAGGGGGTAAATTGAGCAGAAGCAACGGAATCCAGGTACCAACAGGTGAGATGATAGAGGAAATTGACACTGAAGAAGGATACAAGTATTTGGGTGTTCTGGAGGCTGATGACATCAAGAACAAAAAAATGAAGGAATTGTTAAGATCTGAATACATTCGGAGAGTAAGGAGCGTATTAAAGTCACATCTGAACAGTAGGAATGCCATAAGTGCAGTAAATTCCCGAGCTGTGTCTATTATTAGGTACAGTGCGGGAATTCTGAAATGGAATGTTGCTGAACAAAAAGAAATGGATAGGAAGACTAGGAAGCTATTGACTATCTACAACATGTTCCACAAGAGGAGTGATGTCGATAGACTCTACTTAAGGAGATTTGAAGGTGGAAGAGGTCTTATCAGCATAGAGGACAGTGTTCAGATGGAGAAAAACAACCTACACAAATACGTGACTGATAGTAAGGAGCCAATGCTCAGAATTGTACTGAAGGAGAGGACAATAGACCAGGGGATGTTCAAGGAGGAAATAACAACAAGGAGAAAGAGCAGCCTTCATGAAAAATCCCTTCATAGTCCCTTCTTTGAGAAAACTGAATTCAGAGATCCACAGACATGGAACTGGTTGAAAAGAGGAGACCTTAAAAGGGCTACAGAAGGAATGTTAATGGCTGCGCAAGAGTAGGCCCTCAAAACGAAGTGGTTGAAACACCATATTTACAAGGAGGAGACTAGTCCATTGTGCAGGATCTGTGGAGAGAGAGAGGAGACTGTGGCTCACATTGTATCCGAGTGTAAACACCTAGCCCAGACTCACTATAAGGGCTGGAAACATGATGTGATGGGCAGGGTGATCCACTGGCATCTATGCAAAGTAAACAATTTACCACATTCTGAGAAGTGGTATGAGCATAAGCCAGAGTCGGTGATAGAAAACGATCAGGTGAAGGTGTTGTGGGACTTTAGGATACAGACGGACAAGAAACTAGAACACAATAGACCTGACCTGAGGGTTTTGGACAAGGAAAAAAGATCGTGCCTGATTGGGGATGTGGCCTGCCCATTCGACACGAGAGTGCAAGAGAAGGAGAGGGAGAAAATTAACCGATACCAGGACTTAAAGTGGGAGGTACAAAGGATTTGGAACTGCCATGAAGTCAAAGTGGTCCCGATTGTCATAGGCGCACTAGGTACTATCTCAAAAGGTTTCGAGGGATGGTTAAAGAAAATTGGCCCCGCCACGCTTTTTGGAACACTTCAAAAGGCATGCTTGCTGGGAACAACAAGAACCCTCCGATATGTCCTGAATATCTGAGGCTGCAGGTAGTGGCTTGATTTTCATTTCAACAAACTTTCCAGTTAAATAACATAAATGACTGAGACTCAAAGAACAATAATAATAATAATAATAATAATAATGCTTTCTTTATTGGCCACAAGGGCTAAGACGAAGAAAACATTAGAGACGGCACAGAACAGTACAGGACGATACAAAGTGGATTTTGGTCGTGTAAACAGGTTCTAACAAAATTGTGCTAGAAATAAAAAAAATTCAAACAACAAAAATTCCCCAAAAAGGGGAAAACCTCCGAGGGTTACTCGTGTCGAAAACCACACAAAAATGTCACGGCCACCCTGACCACCAGGGCAAGCGCCCTCTCTCAATTTTCCCACTCCTCAGTCTACAGGCGCATACTCAGAGCGGGCCCGTTCACTCGGACCAGACTCGCCACTCTCACCCACCTTTCAACAAACTTACTAGAAGACAGTACTTGCCTCTCCAACCTGATTTTCCTCTTCAAGTGAAATTTGAAAAAGTTAACCAGGGATTGGCCGAAGAGGAAAGTGTCCGTCTTCAACCCTTTCAACCTTGTCCACCACACAATCTCTTTCGCTATGGCCACCAGCCAGATGAAAACTGCCTGCCCTTCCTCCTCTTTAAAGGAGGATGGCGAGGCTATCTGCACAATGAACTCAGTCAATAACCGGATCAGTCCTACACGCGACAGCAACTGTTCGACATAGCTCCACAAGTCAGCAATCCTCGGGCATTGAACGAGTGCGTTCAGGACGGTTTCGTCGCCCTGCGCGCATATCGGACAGGTTCGGCTGAAAGCTTATCCCGAACGTGTAGAGCTTATCCCGAACCGACAACGCTCCCCGGTAGCAGTGCCAGGCCAGGGATTTCTGGAAGATGTCCATAGGCCCCGGTCTGAAAGTTCTCTTGAAGAGAGCGAACAGCTGATCGTTTTTGACGCCTAGGGTCTTCCCTAGAACGTCGTCGCTCTTTCCCTCCACTAGCCCTCTATAGAACGCCGAGGTGGATGTTCCACCGAAACTAGTGCCCAGCTGGTAGAGGGCGATGAGCGCTTGGAAACATTCCAGCTTCCAAGCGCTATCCCTCGGTCTTTCCTGATCCAGGACTGCAGCTCCGTCAAGGAGACGAGCTGGGAAAAAGCGCGTCTGGCAAACGGTGACCACACCTGTTCACCGTCAAGGAAGCACCAGAGATGTCGCAGCCTCAGCGCATGTTTGCGCATCATCAGCCACGGCATGCCTAGTCCTCCACTCAACGGGTATTGACAGCAAATGGATCGTCTGACCATGGGAACACGTCTCTTCCACAAAAAGCGGAAGAGAAGGCGCTCCATTATGGTCAGAGCTGGGCGGGGTAAGGTACGAGGTCAGGCGGTAGCAGATGACGGACGGTATGTACGCATTCGCCACATCCGCCCGACCTTTCAGAGACAGCTTCCTCTCAGTCCATTTCTGGGTGAGAGAGGCCACCCTGCTCGGCACCTTGCTCCAGTTTTTCTTCATCTGGAGGTCCAGACCGAATCAGACCCCGAGCAATTTAACCGGTCCTTCCGTCCAGCGCCGCACGACGCTGTCGGACGGCATGGACTTGCCTCTCCAGGTGCCAAGTTGCAAGCCCACCGACTTTTCCTGGTTTATCTTTGCTCCTCTCACCGCTTCGTATTCCTTGAGAGCGGTGCCGAGCATCTGGACGTGTTTGGTGCTCGACACCACCACGGTGACGTCGTCGGCGTAAGCTGACACGGATCTTCCGCATCCCAGTTCGCGTGGGACCCCCCTTATCGTCTCCAATTTGTGCAGTAAGGCTCTAGGGCCAGTACGTACAAGAGGGACGAGAGGGGGAAACCCTGGCGGACCGAGCGCATGATGCTGAAAGGCTGCGACAGGTGACCATTCACCCTCACAATCGAGCAGATGTCGCTGTGCATCGCAGCGATCCAGCCCCTAAAAAAGGGCCCGAAGCCAGCCGCCTCGAGGACCGCAGCCAGGTACCGATGGTCGACCCTATCAAATGCTTTAGATTGATCCAAGTTGATCAGGGCCCCACCCGTGCCAGGTTCTTTAACCACCCTCTCTTTGATGTATCGCATGAGATGGAGATTGTCGAGGATGGATCTGTCCGGAATGGCGCACGCCTGCACCTCTCCCACCGGATCACCGACGACAAGCGCTATTCTCTTTGCTAATCTTGGCCAAAATTTTAAACTCTGCGTTTAGAGTTATGCGCCACCGCTCCCCGGCTCACAAAACTGGGAATGCTCCCGTTCTGCTGCCAGCTGCAGTAGACATCTGCCAAGAGGCCGCCGAACATGTCTGGCATATACGCATAAAGCTCGTAGGGCAGACTATCCAAACCTGGCGATTTACCCCTCGTGCAGTCAGACATGGCTTCCCGTATTTCACCTGTTGTTATCGGCTTTTCGCAGCACTGCGCTGCGGTCGTCGAGAGCCGCGGCAGTCCGTCGAGGTATGCACCGAAGTCTATACTCCGATCCGGCCCGCCGCCGCTCCCGAACAATTGAGCAAATTACTGTTGAAAAGCCGCACACACCTCAGGTTCGAGCAACATGCGCCCGCTTTGATCAGGCAAAGACCGAATTGTGGACTTGTTTCCACATCGCGCCGCCACCACCCGGGCCCATTGAACGGCTTTCGTCCCCTCGTGTAGCATTGTGTTACTCGTGTATATCATTGATTCTATGTTGTATGTGTGTGTGTGTTAGTATGTGAAGGGTGTCTGTGTGTTAGTATGTTATGGCCGAAGGATGCGTTAAGGCCACCTGTTATAAGCTAAATAAAGTCTGTTTCGCATGAAGAGATTTCCAGGTTAACCCTGAGTTGAAAATACTAACAATACAAGAGCAATTTGTTGAATCATCTCCCCGCACACACGTATACACACAGACTCTCTCTCTCTCTCACACACACGCAGGTATATATATAGGGAGAGAGGGAGAGAGAGGGGGAGGGAGGGAGATAGAGAGAAGAGGGACGAGTGAGAGAGAGAAAGAGAGAGAGAGAAGAGGGGAGAGTGAGAGATAGGAAGAGAGAGAGAGAAGAGGAGAGAGAAAGAGAGAGAGAAAGAGAGGGAGAGAAGTGTGAGGAGAGGAATGTCGTTGTGGTGGCAAATAGGACGGAGTGTGTCGGCTTCCCGCATTTTCTGGTAATTTTGATGGTGGCTGTGGTGGTGTGGTGGTGTGGTGGTGTGGTGGTGGTGTAGTGGTGTGGTGGTGTTGTGGTGGTTGTGGTGGTGTTGGTGGTGGTTGTGGTGGTGTTGGTGTGGTGGTGGTGTGGTGGTTTGATAATGATGTTGTTATGTAGTGGTGGTGTGGTGGTGGTGTGGGGGTGTGGTAGTGTTTGTAGTGGTGTGGTGGTGTGGTGGTGTAGTGGTGTGGTGGTGTGGTGGTCTGGTGGTGTGTTAGTGATGATGGTGGTGGTGGTGGTGGTAAGAAGGGAATAAGAGGATGAGATAGAGAGCGTGATAAAGTTCGTATGGATAAGGGTGTTAGCGGTGTTTGTAACCACGATATTGGTGGCAACGAGGAGAGGGGGAGAAGGACGAGGAGAGGAGGAGAAGGGCGAGGAAGAAGATGATAAAGACGACGGTGATAATGGTCGTCTGAGTGTTTTTGTTTTTCCAAATGTTTAGTCAGGGAGAGAAAGAGAGTGTGGAAGAAGGGTAAGGTATTCTCACACTGGGGACCTGATTACAGCCATGGCGACACCACCACCAAAGATACCCGAGGGTAAGATGGGTGTTTTGAACTGGTTGATGGATTGATCATAGCTGAAGTCTAAGTCTGTCTTAAGCTAGAACACTAGATAGGCCGGTGCTTATCCCGGTTTCATGGCATGAAGCATTGAGTGGACATGACACCACCCTGGACAGGACACCAGTGCATCGCAGGGTTAAACCCCCAGTTATTGCTGGTACTGATTTTCAGCTGAGTATACTGGAGCAGCGTGTAATGAAGTGTCTTGCTCAAGAACACAACACGCAACGCAGGAATCGAAACCACGAGATTATGATCGTAAGCCCAATACCCTTACCACTGGGCCACGCAACAACAACAACAGCAACAACAGCAACAACAACAACAGCAACAACAACAACAACAGCAACAGCAACAACAACAGCAGCAGCAACAACGACAACAACAACATGAACCAGAACAAAAAAACAGCAACAACAACAATAACAACAACAACAGCAACAACAGCAACAACATCAATAACAATAACAACAACAGCAGCAGCAACAACAACAACAACATCAACAACAACAACAACAACATCAACAACAACAACAACAACAACAACAACAACAACAGCAATAACAACAGCAACAACAACAACAGCAATAACAACAACAACAACAACAGCAACAACAGCAACAATAATAACAACAACAACAGCAACAACAACAGCAATAACAACAACAACAACAGCGAAAAACAACAACAACAGCAATAACAACAAAAACAACAACAACAATCGACTTTGACGTTAATAAACCAAGTATTTATCATATATTTGAGTTCTTCAAACGAGTTTTTAGTTGTCCATTGATGTCAACAGATAAACATCACATAATAAGAGGATCACTCGCTGTGTTGAAGACTTGAAATACTAACCAATGATAAACACTGATAGCTATTTATTCATTATGCTATAATTATGACTAATTAATGAGTCACTCTAGCAGTACCACGTCACAGAATCACATTTAGCTATCCAGTGCAAGGCATTTCTTCACTTAACTTCTGCTACTGATAAAATGACAAGTCAGTCAATCATATTGGTGGCCTCCCCACAGCCCTGGCGGACAGAACAGAGAAGGCGTTTCCCCGGAGGACGGCAAGGGAGACGCGCTGGAAAAGCCATTCCTGCTCGCGAGGCTCACATCTGTGGCTGGCCAGCTCAGCGCCTATGGTGGTGAGTAGGGAGGTAAGACCTAGGGCCGAGGACACCAGAAGTCTACACTGCCAAGGGTACAACCGCAAACCTGTCGGAGAGCGACCGGTATTTGAAGAGTTTCGCCTCCTCAGCCCGATGTGCAGCAGAACCTGGGTTAGCTATCATTTAATTACTTTTTTTTTAAATGCCGTCGTTAGTAGGAAACTAGTTTTTATATTTAGATTCCCACCTTGGGACCACCTTACAGAGACTCCAGCATTTCACTTCGTCTCTTTTCTTTTTCTGTGTTTAGTTGACTAGAAAACCCGTTGTTTTATGTTACGTTAGGTTTAATTACCACACAGAGGAGTTGTAAAGAGACCTTAATTTACAGCACAGCGTGGCCGTCGGAGATCTTGATTTACAGCAACGAGGGGCCGTTAGTGGACCTTAATTTACAGCACAGAGTGGCCGTCGGAGATCTTGATTTATAGCAACGAGGGGCCGTTAGTGGACCTTAATTTACAGCACAGAGTGGCCGTTGGAGATCTTGATTTATAGCAACGAGAGGCCGTTAGTGGACCTTAATTTACAGCACAGAGTGGCCGTCCGAGATCTTGATTTACAGCAACGAGGGGCCTTTATTTGAGTGGGTGAGATAATGGCTCTCTTCCGCAATTGGTGATTGGGTGTGTGTGGATAACTTACATTAGATGGGTGGAAAATGTTCTTCAACTGTATAAGACCCATTGTTCGAACGTAGTTTATACATATGTATATACCGTGTATAAGACGCAACGGTACAAAACCTACACCACTATTTACATATGTATATACCGTATATACTAGTGTATAAATCGAATCGCTAAAAAAACCATGCCTTTATATTAGATACAATTTTTTCAATTAAGGTTTTTGATAAGTCTCATGCTGGCATTTATGTACTTTTGTAGAAAAAAATGTGAATTTTTAAAGAGTATTTATAATATTTAAAACTATATACACATTTCACAATTGAGGTTTTTTCTAGGAAATGATATGAATTATAAACGTGTGTGTATTATATGTAAAAATAGAACTTGTGAAGATAATTGGAAAGGAAGCGATGATTGATGAGGTTATTAAATTTGAAAATTGAAATTACTTCGATAAAGTAATGATGATTGTTCGCAACAATTGACTGAGGAAGGATATGAAATAAAACAACACAGAGTCAACCATAGAAACAATAAAACTATAAAACTTAACTATTAGCAGAAATATAGGAAATGTGAAACTATATGAACCAGTAATCTTAACTATTAGTAAAAATATAGGAAATGTGAAACTATATGATCAAGAATCTTAACTATTAGCAGAAATATATGAGATGTGAAACTATATCAACCAGTAGTTTTAACTATTCGTAGAAATATATGAAATGTGAAACTATATGACCAAGAATCTTAACTATTAGGGGAAAAAAATGAAATTTGAAACTATATAATCAGGAATCCTAACTATTGGTAGATAAATATGGAATGTGAAATTAAATGAACCAGTAATCTTAACTATTATAAGAAATATATGAAATGTGAAAATATATGACCAGTAATCTTAACTATTAGTAGATAAATATGGAATGTGAAATTATATGAACAGGAATCTTAACTATTAGCAGAAATATATGAAATGTGAAATTATATGAACCAGTAATCTTAAATATGAGTAAACTAATATGAAATGTGAAACTATACGAACAGTAATCTTAACTATTAGCAGAAATATATGAAATGTGAAACTATATGAACAAGAATTTTAACTATTATTAGAAAAATATGAAATGTGAAAGACACAATAGAAACAGAGATAATCATTCCTTATCATGTGATAATTTACAATTTTAGTTCCTCTCACGAGTGTTAGTGAACTTTTAAATAATTCTAAGAAATATGACATGACTAATATTTTACTGCTTTCAAGGAAAAGAAATTTAACAGAAAATATCAACTTGACTCTACTAAGTTATTGCTGTCAGTATTTCAAAAACACATGACCCTGAAATCGATACACACGCGCGCATACATACATATATATGTATATATATATATATATATGATAGATTATATATATATATATGTATGTGTGCGTTTGTGACTATATATATATATATTTGTGACTATGTATATATATATATATATATATATATATATATATATATATATATATATATATATATATATATATATATATATACACATATATGTATTACGTATACATACTTATATTTAAGTAACAGCCGTACTAAGAGTGAGAAATGAAATTTTGTTTCATTTTTTCCGTTTATCGTTTTCGGTACCCCGGCCGATTAACTCACTATATATATGCTCAGTCGTTAATATGCATAAGGAAAGTTTATACTTTCAGACGTTCAACCATCTGGCAGGAAGGTATACGTTGCTGACGATAGCTAATAAGCTTGAAACTAGTACAGCGTTCCTTTGTCAGTGTTGAACAAATGAGCAACGATGGTTGCTAGACACTGTACGGCTTAATTCGGGATGTTTGTTTACAAACACACCGAGCATTATAATAAATGTTCGGTGAATCCATGCGTACATATATATAAAGTAGAGCCGCGCTGTACTGTCGTAAACAGACGATGTTTACGACAGTACAGCGCGGCTCTACTTTATTTAACTGAGATAAAACTTATATGAGCATGAACAGTAGATCATTACGCATCTTTTGGCTTAAAAATCTAGAAATTTGGTCCAGCGGGAAAAAGTTTATAAGCAAAGTTTGCTGATAAATCTTGTGTTCAAGTGAGTAGTAAGCGTGACGCTAGGGGAGGTAATCCAGAAATGACTAATTTTTTTCGGCGGAACTCTTGTGATTGTGATTACGTTAGTCAAATCGCCGAATCCCCTCCTCCTAATTGACTACGTCATTTCTGAACGGCCCTACTTGCGTCAGTGTGAAACGTTACTTCACTTTTCACTGCTAAAATGCTTTTTAAATACTTCGTTAAAAATTTATGTTTATTATCAAAGCTATTTTTTGTACCAATCTATCAATAGTTTGCGAAAATATAGGTAAACATGTGAGTTAAATTTTTTTTAATCGCATCGATCGCTTTGTCGCACCGACTGTGACACTGTCTGACTGTCTGTCTGACTGACACCTTTGTCGGACCGACACCTTTGTTCAAGCGGACAACTTTGTGTCACTGACACCTTTGTTCGTGCCGGCATCTCTGCGAAACACCGATGACAACAACCAGACCAAAATTTCACTTCATTCTTCATTCTTCTTCAAGACCGATCGCCGACCGATCGTATCGGTTGCTCTTCATATACCAGGTATTCAACAGATAGTTTGCACTTCTAGTATTATTAACAGTCGTGCGATTTTTTGTACCGATAGGTGCGAATAGTGCGCTATATTTTTGTACCGATAGGTGCGAATAGTGCGCTATATTTTTGTACCGATAGGTGCGAATAGTGCGCTATATTTTTGTACCGATAGGTGCGAATAGTGCGATAGGTGCGAATAGTGCGATAGGTGCGAATAGTGTACAATATTTTCTGAGATTTGCATCCACTAATTTCGCTTAATTAAAAATGATGTTTCGCGGCTTTTTGATCGGCTTATTCATTTTTTCCATGGCACGGAAATGGAGTATTTCCATTTCGAATCAAAACTTTTCCCTAAAATCGGGCAATTGGACTGATCAAATTCACATTCATGCCAGTTTTTACAAATCCATAATTAGAAATGTGGCGAAATCGAATGACCAGAAGGTATAAAAATATTAATTCAAATGTATTTACTTATCATACCAACAAAAATACTTAGATATGTTGTATACCTGGGGGCCCGTCAGGGCCAGGTAATGTTAATCGCCAACATTGTTATCTGTTGTCCTTTTGTGAAAGTATTGGTGGTTCATGTCGGCTCTAATGATCTGAATCCTCGTCGCACCGTTGGCACTACAAAGCTGTGCAAAGTAATACAATAATTTTTTCCCAAGTATTTTTTATTAATCATTTATTTGTAAATTAAGGACAAAGTGCCCATTCGAGGCACAAAACCGGAAAAACAGGGGAAGAGTCTCTTTGCAAGGCTACAGAAAATAGCAGAAAAGCACCACTGTAAACCCATTTTCTACAGTGGTGTCATTCCACGTCCACAAAGTGTAATTGAAAATAAAAATGACTTGGGCAAGAGAAATTCTCGTTTGGAAAAGTTTAATTACTGCATGAAAGAAATGATTCAAAAATTGAACTTTCCCAATCTTCACAACATTGAAAATGGGTCAAAATTTGACAAATCTGACTTCAAACCAGATATGATTCATTTGAACAATGTTGGAAATCTTAAATTGACACAAATTTTTGCCAATGTTTTTGCCACCTGATCCTTGTCCTATGGCTGACTGAATAATTTTGTGACTTAATAAAATGTCATCATACTAGTAATGCACAATGATCATTTTTAAATTTAAATTTTATTAAATAGTTGTTGCTTGCATTGCCTTAAAATAGTAACAAGAATGTAAACATACTTTTTAAAAATACATCATTATCAGTCAAATCAGTCAAATGTCACTAAAAGCCAGGTGGTCTATAACAACTTCTATAAGATTAGTTACATGCTCACACATTGGATCACCTCTCATCAATGGCATTGGATGTCTGAGATAATCGTGGAGATAACTGATGAAGTCACAAATGAAGTGATGGTCTTCCAGTGTGAACAACTCCCTATAGCCATTGATATATGTGATGGCTTCCGATTCATAGGTGCATTTTATGAGGAATTCCATGCATCCGATTTTCAGTGATTCAATGGGCATTTTATCAGAGATGATAAGGTATTTGACCACGTTTTGCTTTGTAAGTAAATTGGAGAGAATCACTGCAGTCAAAGTCATTTCTTTGCATGGGTGTTTGTCCATTCTAAAAAGTTAAAATGATAAAGTATTACTACTATATAACTTACATCTATTGTTGTAAAATCATTGAAATGCACAAGTTTCACCAATTCACTATTATGCACTAATCATCTCAAATGCATTCATGATTTACTAGCTTTGTCATTAAGCCAGTTGCCTCAACTAGATTGCAATTATACTCAAAAGAACTTTAAAATGTCAATCACTTGTCAGTAATTCACTATGATCATTTAATTATTAGATAGTTGTTGCTTGCATTGCCTTAAAAAATAGTAGACCAGATAGAAAAATGCGTACAACAAAAAAAAGTAATATTGGACAAGAAACTAAAATACAGGACAAGTAACTAAAATAAAACTTTAAAAGAATAGGACAAGAAACTAAGATAAACCTTTAAAAGAATAGGATAAGAAACTAAGATAAAACTTTAAAGAATTGGACAAGAAATAAAAAATTTTACAATAATATTAGTGGCAAAATTTTTTTATTTTTTCCTGTGCTATGTATGCCCCAGTATCTTCTTGATTAGTGCATAATAATTGTCATGCTCTCATTGTGCGTTGCCCCTGAGCGGTTGGTTCTGGTTGGGGTTGGTTGGCTGAGAGGTTCTGCTCCGTCAGAATGACCATTGCAAGAAGAATTTGCCGATGCAGCTGCAGGTCTCCTCCAAGAATGCACTTCTGGTCCCGCAACACCAGACGAAGATGGAGAAGACGACCGGGACAAGATGTCGACTCTGACCACCGACTACGGCACCTCCCTCAACCACCGGTCCTCCCTCCCTCTGTCCCGTCATCCCTCCAGTCCTCCTGCTCCCCCTTCCTGTACCAGAAAGCTGTGGCACGCATTCATCTGGACTGCCGGACTTGAACTCAAGGACAAGATGCAAGGAGAAGAAGGACGAGTTGGTCAAGATCAAGGATGAGCGGGACGACAAGACCGTCCGCTGCTGCTCAAGATCTGTGATCATGGGTCCATTCACATTATGCATGACACATGAGGCGTGTCGCCGAATGATGAAATAGGGGTATGGTTATGGCCCAATTGGTGTTCAAACCAGGATCAAATGATCCCCCGGTCTGACGACGACCTCTGAATATGGAACCCAGAGCCTATGAATGTGGAACTCGATTTTTTACCAATAAAATTTTGCCACTAATATTATTGTAAAATTTTTTATTTCTTGTCCAATTCTTTAAAGTTTTATCTTAGTTTCTTGTCCTATTCTTTTAAAGTTTTATTTTAGTTTCTTGTCCTGTATTTTTAAAGGTTTATATTCCAACAATATTACTTTTTTTTGCTGTACGCATTTTTCTATCTGGTATATATATGTGTGCATGTATGTATATATATATACATACTACTGTACGTCTGTATACATATATGTATGAACGTATACATACTTATATATATATATATATATGTATATATATATATATATATATATATATATATATATATATATATATATATATATATATATATATATATATATATATATATATATATGTGTGTGTGAGAGACTATATTTATATATATTATTTAGAAAGTGAGGTTTTTTTACAAAATGAAAAAAAAACGAGGTGTCCTACACGAGTGAAAATATAAGGAAAGAAGATGAAATCGAAAATGCAGCTGGAGTCTTTTTTTTTTTAAATATATTTATTTGGCTCCTTTACCGGTTTCGCAGTTCTTGTGTTTTCAAAAGTAGAATTAAGATGGAGGGTTTGTGGTTTTTCATATATATATATATATATATATATATATATATATATATATATATATATATATATGCATTTATATATATACATATTATATGTAAGTATGTATATATATATATATATATATACACGAGTGTGTTTATCTCTCTCTCTCTATATATATATATATATATATATATATATGTGTGTGTGTGTGTGTGTGTGTGTGTGTGTGTGTGTGTGTGTGTGTGTGTGTGTGTGTGTGTGTGTGTGTGTGTTTATGTCTCTCTGTCTCTCTTTCTCTCTCTCTCTCTCTATATATACACATATATGGGTGTTGGTGTGTGTTTATATGTATATATATACACACGGCTAAACGAGACTACTTATTTTGAACAAATAACCAATCTTATTTCACTGGATGTTCGGTAATTGCGGAGACCGCAGTTCTGTTATTCCCTTATTCTAAGTTATCAACGTTTAAACATAGAATATAGCGACAGTTTGTCGCGCTTTCATAACTAAAGATGTTTTCAATGCAACTCTATAGCTTACATGTATTAAAACTAGGTCCTTTAACATCTTTTTATAACATAAATTACAAAAAGACGCAAGAAATAAATGTAGAATAATTGTTTTACAGAGGCGTCCCTGTGACTTATGATATATAGTTATATAAATTTAAAATGTGTGCGTCCCAACGCAAATTACCATAATAATTGTTTGTACTTTTGGCACAAGCCCAGTACATTACTGGTACTTTATCTTATCCACCCCGTAAGGATGAAATGCAAAGTTAACCTCGGTGGGATTTGAACTCAGAATGGCAAGGGCCGTAACTCTATGCGTCAAAGCATGGCTTCAGACCCTCTACCGTAACTGCCTATCCACCATGATAATAATCTTTAATGAGTGGATTGGTAGTATCGGTAGAGCGTCAGACACCATACTTTGCAACATAGAGTTATGGTCCTTTAAGATCTGAGTTCAAATCCCGCCGAGGTTAGCTTTGCCTTTCAACATTACGGGGTCGATAAAATAAAGTACCAGTAATGCACTGGGGGAAAATTGCTGGCCTTGTACCAAAAGAAGAAACAATTATAATAATCTTTAAGAAAATCTGATCAAGTAATCCTGGAGACAGAAATACAATAGATTAAGGTATCCCTGTGTTGTGTTTCAAGAATCGGTAGTGGAGGCGTGTTGCTGAGTGGTTACACAATTGGATTCGCAATCGTGAGGTTGTGAGTTTGATTCCCGGACCGGCCCATACGTTATGTCCTTGAGCAAGGCACTTTATTTCACGTTGCTCCTTCTACCTAGAGTTGCGATAGTATTAGAAATTGGAAAGACCTACGGAAACATTGTTTCCTCGGTCCGATTTGACGAAAGTCGATCGTTCCTTAGATCTTTTAAAACTAGTTTCTCTTTTGAAAACTACTTCGTGAAATACTGAGACATAACTTAAGGGCGGAAGATTTCAATTTTAATAGATATTTTAAGAAGCAAGGGGCAAGTTTGAATCTTGTAAATTGTTCGTCTCCAGGAGTACTTTACCCAATTTTCTCAACTGTTATTTAAAGTTATCGGCTATTATTATGGATATATACATTGTCTAGAAAGTCTAAAGTCTGTTTCCAGCACGGAGGTTCATCGGGAGGGTGCTAAATCCGGTTTCCGTGGCGATAAGCGACTGGGAGTAGAAGAATCCTCTCTAGACAGGATGCCAGTCCATCGCAGGATTAAATTCCCAGCTATTGCAGGTACTCATTTTCAGTTGAGTATACTGGAGCAACGTGAAATGAAGTGTTTTACTCAAGAACACAAGACACAACCCAGTCCAGGAATCGTTTTCGTTACGTATATACAAATGTTTTATTTTAATTAAGTATAAAGTCGTACAGTTTGTATTCAACACTGTTGATATATTATATACACAGATAATATATATATACCGTTTCTCTGGGACTTACATCGGTTTCCACGAGGAGCGTTCCAGTTGTTTGATTAATGAAAACAAACTGCAACTGAATTTAGCGTGCAAGTGGCTGAGCATTCCACAAATATATGCTTGACAAGACCTCAATTTTGCTCAAGGACAAAATGCGACTATTGAAAATAGTCCAGGTGTGGTAAGGTGGTAGAATTAATAAATATAGCCCAGGTGTGGTAGGTCTGAGAATTATTGAACATAGATCAGGTGTGGTAAAGTCTGAAAATTATTGAAGGTAGACCGGGTGTGGGAGAATTATTAATGACAGCCCAGGTATTTTTAATTGGGGAGAATTTTCAAAGAAATCCCGGATGTGGTAAAGTGGGAGAATCATTGAAGATAGTCCAGGTGTGGTAAGGTGGGAGAATTATTGAAGGTAGACCAGGTGTGGTAAGGTGGTAGAATTACTGAAGGTAGTCCAGGTGTGGTAAGGTGGGAGAATTACTGAAGGTAGACCAGGTGTGGTAAGGTGGGAGAATTACTGAAGGTGGACCAGGTGTGGTAAGGTGGGAGAATTATTGAAGGTAGACCAGGTGTGGTAAGGTGGGAGAATTACTGAAGGTAGACCAGGTGTGGTAAGGTGGGAGAATTACTGAAGGTGGACCAGGTGTGGTAAGGTGGGAGAATTATTGAAGGTAGACCAGGTGTGGTAAGGTGGGAGAAATACTGAAGGTAGTCCAGGTGTGGTAAGGTGGGAGAATTACTGAAGGTAGTCCAGGTGTGGTAAGGTGGGAGAATTACTGAAGATAGTCCAGGTGTGGTAAGGTGGGAGAATTACTGAAGGTAGTCCAGGTGTGGTAAGGTGGGAGAATTACTGAAGGTAGTCCAGGTGTGGTAAGGTGGGAGAATTACTGAAGGTAGTCCAGGTGTGGTAAGGTGGGAGAATTACTGAAGGTAGTCCAGGTGTGGTAAGGTGGGAGAATTACTGAAGATAGTCCAGGTGTGGTAAGGTGGGAGAATTACTGAAGGTAGTCCAGGTGTGGTAAGGTGGGAGAATTACTGAAGGTAGTCCAGGTGTGGTAAGGTGGGAGAATTACTGAAGGTAGTCCAGGTGTGGTAACGTGGGAGAATTACTGAAGATAGTCCAGGTGTGGTAAGGTGGGAGAATTACTGAAGGTAGTCCAGGTGTGGTTAAGTGGGAGAATTACTGAAGATAGTCCAGGTGTGGTAAGGTGGGAGAATTACTGAAGGTAGACCAGGTGTGGTAAGGTGGGAGAATTACTGAAGATAGTCCAGGTGTGGTAAGGTGGGAGAATTACTGAAGGTAGACCAGGTGTGGTAAGGTGGGAGAATTACTGAAGGTAGACCAGGTGTGGTAAGGTGGGAGAATTACTGAAGGTAGTCCAGGTGTGGTAAGGTGGGAGAATTACTGAAGGTAGACCAGGTGTGGTAAGGTGGGAGAATTACTGAAGGTGGACCAGGTGTGGTTAAGGGGGAGAATTACTGAAGGTAGTCCAGGTGTGGTTAAGTGGGAGAATTATTGAAGATAGTCCAGGTGTGGTAAGGTGGTAGAATTACTGAAGGTAGTCCAGGTGTGGTAAGGGGGGAGAATTACCGAAGGTAGTCCAGGTGTGGTAAGGTGGGAGAATTACTGAAGGTAGTCCAGGTGTGGTAAGGTGGGAGAATTATTGAAGATAGTCCAGGTGTGGTAAGGTGGGAGAATTACTGAAGGTAGACCAGGTGTGGTAAGGTGGGAGAATTACTGAAGGTAGACCAGGTGTGGTAAGGTGGGAGAATTACTGAAGGTAGTCCAGGTGTGGTAAGGTGGGAGAATTACTGAAGGTAGACCAGGTGTGGTAAGGTGGGAGAATTACTGAAGGTAGTCCAGGTATGGTTAAGTGGGAGAATTACTGAAGGTAGACCAGGTGTGGTTAAGTGGGAGAATTATTGAAGATAGTCCAGGTGTGGTAAGGTGGGAGAATTACTGAAGGTAGACCAGGTGTGGTAAGGTGGGAGAATTACTGAAGGTAGTCCAGGTGTGGTAAGGTGGGAGAATTACTGAAGGTAGTCCAGGTGTGGTAAGGTGGGAGAATTACTGAAGGTAGACCAGGTGTGGTAAGGTGGGAGAATTACTGAAGGTAGTCCAGGTGTGGTTAAGTGGGAGAATTACTGAAGGTAGACCAGGTGTGGTAAGGTGGGAGAATTACTGAAGGTAGTCCAGGTGTGGTTAAGTGGGAGAATTACTGAAGGTAGTCCAGGTGTGTTAAGGTGGGAGAATTACTGAAGGTAGACCAGGTGTGGTAAGGTGGGAGAATTATTGAAGGTAGTCCAGGTGTGGTAAGGTGGGAGAATTAGTGAAGGTAGACCAGGTGTGGTAAGGTGGGAGAATTGCTGAAGGTAGTCCAGGTGTGGTAAGGTGGGAGAATTACTGAAGGTAGTCCAGGTGTGGTAAGGTGGGAGAATTACTGAAGGTAGTCCAGGTGTGGTAAGGTGGGAGAATTACTGAAGGTGGACCAGGTGTGGTAAGGTGGGAGAATTACTGAAGGCAGACCAGATGTGGTAAGGTGGGAGAATTACTGAAGGTAGTCCAGGTGTGGTAAGGTGGGAGAATTACTGAAGGTAGTCCAGGTGTGGTAAGGTGGGAGAATTACTGAAGGTGGACCGGGTGTGGTAAGGTGGGAGAATTACTGAAGGTAGACCAGGTGTGGTAAGGTGGGAGAATTACTGAAGGTAGTCCAGGTGTGGTTAAGGGGGAGAATTACTGAAGATGGACCAGGTGTGGTAAGGTGGGAGAATTACTGAAGGTGGACCAGGTGTGGTAAGGTGGGAGAATTACTGAAGGTAGACCAGGTGTGGTAAGGTGGGAGAATTACTGAAGGTGGACCAGGTGTGGTAAGGTGGGAGAATTACTGAAGGTAGACCAGGTGTGGTAAGGTGGGAGAATTACTGAAGGTAGTCCAGGTGTGGTTAAGGGGGAGAATTACTGAAGATGGACCAGGTGTGGTAAGGTGGGAGAATTACTGAAGGTAGTCCAGGTGTGGTAAGGTGGGAGAATTACTGAAGGTAGTCCAGGTGTGGTAAGGTGGGAGAATTACTGAAGGTGGACCAGGTGTAGTAAGGTGGGAGAATTACTGAAGGTAGTCCAGGTGTGGTAACGTGGGAGAATTACTGAAGATAGTCCAGGTGTGGTAAGGTGGGAGAATTACTGAAGGTGGACCAGGTGTGGTAAGGTGGGAGAATTACTGAAGGTAGACCAGGTGTGGTAAGGTGGGAGAATTACTGAAGGTAGTCCAGGTGTGGTAAGGTGGGAGAATTACTGAAGGTAGACCAGGTGTGGTAAGGTGGGAGAATTACTGAAGGTAGTCCAGGTGTGGTTAAGTGGGAGAATTACTGAAGGTAGACCAGGTGTGGTTAAGTGGGAGAATTATTGAAGATAGTCCAGGTGTGGTAAGGTGGGAGAATTACTGAAGGTAGACCAGGTGTGGTAAGGTGGGAGAATTACTGAAGTTAGTCCAGGTGTGGTAAGGTGGGAGAATTACTGAAGGTAGTCCAGGTGTGGTAAGGTGGGAGAATTACTGAAGGTAGACCAGGTGTGGTAAGGTGGGAGAATTACTGAAGGTAGTCCAGGTGTGGTTAAGTGGGAGAATTACTGAAGGTAGTCCAGGTGTGGTAAGGTGGGAGAATTACTGAAGGTGGACCAGGTGTGGTTAAGGGGGAGAATTACTGAAGGTGGACCAGGTGTGGTAAGGCGGGAGAATTACTGAAGGTAGACCAGGTGTGGTAAGGTGGGAGAATTACTGAAGTTAGTCCAGGACTGGTTAAGGGGGAGAATTACTGAAGGTAGACCAGGTGTGGTTAAGGGGGAGAATTACTGAAGGTGGACCAGGTGTGGTAAGGTGGTAGAATTACTGAAGGTAGTCCAGGTGTGGTTAAGGGGGAGAATTACTGAAGATGGAACAGGTGTGGTAAGGTGGGAGAATTACTGAAGGTAGTCCAGGTGTGGTTAAGGGGGAGAATTACTGAAGGTGGACCAGGTGTGGTTAAGGGGGAGAATTACTGAAGATGGACCAGGTGTGGTAAGGTGGGAGAATTACTGAAGGTGGACCAGGTGTGGTTAAGGGGGAGAATTACTGAAGGTGGACCAGGTGTGGTTAAGGGGGAGAATTACTGAAGGTGGACCAGGTGTGGTTAAGGGGGAGAATTACTGAAGATGGACCAGGTGTGGTAAGGTGGGAGAATTACTGAAGGTGGACCAGGTGTGGTTACGGGGGAGAATTACTGAAGATGGACCAGGTGTGGTTAAGGGGGAGAATTACTGAAGGTGGACCAGGTGTGGTTAAGGGGGAGAATTACTGAAGATGGACCAGGTGTGGTTAAGGGGGGGGGGGTACACGACTTCAGAAAGACAGTGAGAATAGATTAGAGACAAACAGAAATTCAAAGTGAAGTTTGTAAGACAAAATGAAGAATATTAGTTTCTAATTTGTGAGACAATTGACAATTTGTGGCATTAATAGGGAGAAGATTGGACATTTCTACTATTCTGATAATATCAACAACAAGAATAACAACAATAATGCCAATAATAATAATAATAATAATAATAATAATAATAATAATAATAATAATAATAATAATAATAATAATTGTTTCTACTTTTGGCACAAGGCCAGCAAATACCCAGTGCATTACTGGTACTTTATTTTATCGACCCCGTAAGGATGAAAGGCAAAGTCAACCTCGGCGGGATTTGAACTCAGATCGTAAAGGGACGTAACTATGCTGGAAAGCATGGCGTCCGACCCTCTACCGATACTGCCAATCCACAATAATGATAATAAATAATAATAGTAATGTTAATAATAATAATAATAATCACCATCATCACCATTACCACTACCATAATCCTTATTATCGTCATCATGAAACCAGCGTTTTAAACCTTCTCATCAACTATATATCTCACCACTACCACCACCACCACCACCACCACCACCAGCACCACCACTACCACACCACCACCACCATCACAATCACCACCACCACTACCACCAATTAGCACAATAATAACGAAACCAACCACCATAATAATTTACACTACCACTACAACAATAACAGCAATAACAACCACACCAACAGACATAATAATTTACACTACCATCACCACCACCGCCACCACCAGCACCAGGACCACCACCACCACAACCACCGCAACTACCTGCACCACCACTACCTCCACTACCACCATCAGCACCACCTCCAACACCTCAACTATCACCACCACCGCCACCTCCGAAACTACCGCCACCGCAGCTACCACCACCACCACCAACCACCACTACCACCACCACCACCGCCCCAACCATGGTTACCATCGAAACAACAAAATGTCAATGTGACTTGGATAGAATCTCGTGTGATTACCGTCATTGACGTTGGTTCGAACAATGTAGACTGTGAAGTCACGGTAATACTACAATACTACAACCGCTGCACCACTACAATACTACACCACTATACTACTACACCACTACACCACTACTACACCACTATACTACTACACCACTACACCACTACTACGCCACTATACCACTACACCACTACACCACTACACCACTACATCACTACACCACTGCATCATTACACTACTACGCCACTACAATATTACAGCACTACACCACCACTACAACACTCCACCACCACTATACCACTACAACACTACACAACAATCCACGACAACACCACCACACCACTACAACACACCACCACTACAACACTCCACCACAACACCAGCACTACAGTACACCACAACAACACTCCACCACAACACCACTACACCACTACCGCACTACACTACACCACCACACCACACCGCAACAACACTCCACAACCACACCACTACACCACCACTACAACAGCACACCACAACACCATCACATCACTACAACACTCTACCACACCACCACTACAACACACCACCACTACACCACACCACCACTACATCACCACACCACACCACTTCACCACACCACCACACCACTACACCACTACATCACCACACCACAACAACACTCCACAACCACACCACTACACCACCACTACAACAGCACACCACAACACCATCACATCACTACAACACTCTACCACACCACCACTACACCACACCACCACTACATCACCACACCACACCACTTCACCACCCCACCACAACACCACACCACACCACCACAGCACTACACCACTACACCACCACACCACCAGAACACTACACCAACACACTACTACACCACCACACCACCACACCACCACACCACCACACTACCACACCACTACACCACTACACCACTACACCACCAGTCCACCACTACACCACTACACACACTACACCCCCACACCACCACACCACTACGCCACTACACCACCAGTCCACCACTACACCACTACAAGACTACACGCCCACACCACCACACCACCACACCACCACACCACTACACCACCAGGCCACCACTACACCACTACAACACTACACCCCCACACCACCACACCACTACACCACCAGTCCACCACTTTACCACTACTCCACTACACCACCACACTACTACACCACCACACAACCACACCACCACACCACCACACCACTACACCCCCACACCACCAGTCCACCAGTCCACCAGTCCACCACTACACCACCACACCACCACACCACTACACCACCAGCCCACCACTACACCACTACACCACCACACCACTACACCCCCACACCACCACACCACCACACCACTACACCACCACACCACTACACCACCACACCACCACACCACTACACCACTACACCACCACACCACCACAACACCACACCACTACACCACCACACCACCACACCACTACACCACCACACCACCACACCACCACACCACCACACCACTACACCACCACACCACCACACCACTACACCACTACACCACCACGCCACCACACCACCACACCACCACACCACCACATCCCTACACCACCACACCACCACACCACTACACCACTACACCACTACACCACCAGTCCACCACTACACCACTACAACACCACACCACTACACTACCACACCACCACACCACTACACCACCACACCACCACACCACTACACCACCACACCACTACACCACTACACCACTACACCACCACACCACTACACCACTACACCACCACACCACTACACCACTACACCACTACACCACCACACCACCACACCACCACACCACCACACCACTACAACACTACACCACCACACCACCACACCACCACACCACCACACCACTACACCACCACACCACCACAGCACCACACCACTACACCACCACACCACCACACCACTACACCACTACACCACCACACCACCACACCACCACACCACTACACCACTACACCACCACACCACCACACCACCACACCACTACACCACCACACCACCACACCACTACACCACTACACCACCAGTCCACCACTACACCACTACACCCCCACACCACCACTACACCACCACACCACCACACCACTACACCACCACACCACCACACCACTACACCACCACACCACTACACCACTACACCACCACCACACCACTACACCACTACACCACCACACCACCACACCACCACACCACCACACCACCACACCACTACACCACCACACCACCACACCACCACACCACTACACCACCACACCACCACACCACCACACCACCACACCACTACACCACCACACCACTACACCACCACACCACCACACCACTACACCACCACACCACCACACCACCACACCACTACACCACCACACCACTACACCACCACACCACTACACCACCGCACCACTACACCACTACACCACCACACCACCACACCACTACACCACTACACCACCACACCACCACACCACCACACCACCACACCACTACACCACCACACCACCACACCACTACACCACTACACCACTACACCACCAGTCCACCACTACACCACTACACCACCACACCACCACACCACCGCACCACTACACCACTACACCACCACACCACCACAACACTACACCACTACACCACCACACCACCACACCACCACACCACCACACCACCACACCACTACACCACCACACCACTACACCACCACACCACTACACCACCACACCACCACACCACCACACCACTACACCACCACGCCACTACACCACTACACCACCACACCACTACACCACTACACCACCACACCACCACAGCACCACACCACCACACCACCACACCACTACACCACCACATCACTACACCACTACACCACCACACCACCACACCACTACACCACCACAACACCACACCACCACACCACCACACCACCACACCACTACACCACCACACCACCACACCACTACACCACCACACCACCACACCACCAGAACACTACACCAACACACTACTACACCACCACACCACCACACCACCACACCACCACACTACCACACCACTACACCACTACACCACTACACCACCAGTCCACCACTACACCACTACACACACTACACCCCCACACCACCACACCACTACGCCACTACACCACCAGTCCACCACTACACCACTACAAGACTACACGCCCACACCACCACACCACCACACCACTACACCACTACACCACCACTACACCACTACACCCCCACACCCCCACACCACTACACCACCAGTCCACCACTTTACCACTACTCCACTACACCACCACACTACTACACCACCACACAACCACACCACCACACCACCACACCACTACACCCCCACACCACCAGTCCACCAGTCCACCAGTCCACCACTACACCACCACACCACCACACCACTACACCACCAGCCCACCACTACACCACTACACCACCACACCACTACACCCCCACACCACCACACCACCACACCACTACACCACCACACCACTACACCACCACACCACCACACCACTACACCACTACACCACCACACCACCACACCACCACACCACTACGCCACTACACCACCAGTCCACCACTACACCACTACAAGACTACACGCCCACACCCCCACACCCCCACACCACCACACCACCACACCACTACACCACCACACCACTACACCACCACACCACCACACCACTACACCACTACACCACCACACCACCACACCACCACACCACCACACCACTACACCACCACACCACCACACCACTACACCACCACACCACCACACCACCACACCACCACACCACTACACCACCACACCACCACACCACTACACCACTACACCACCACGCCACCACAACACCACACCACTACACCACTACACCACCACACCACCACACCACCACATCCCTACACCACCACACCACCACACCACTACACCACTACACCACTACACCACCAGTCCACCACTACACCACTACACCACCACACCACTACACTACCACACCACCACACCACTACACCACCACACCACCACACCACTACACCACCACACCACTACACCACTACACCACTACACCACTACACCACCACACCACCACACCACTACACCACCACACCACCACACCACTACACCACTACACCACCACACCACTACACCACTACACCACTACACCACTACACCACCACACCACCACACCACTACACCACCACACCACCACACCACTACACCACTACACCACTACACCACCACACCACTACACCACCACACCACCACACCACCACACCACCACACCACTACACCACCACACCACTACACCACCACACCACCACACCACCACACCACCACACCACTACACCACCACACCACTACACCACCACACCACCACACCACCACACCACCACACCACTACACCACCACACCACCACGCCACCACACCACTACACCACTACACCACCACACCACCAGTCCACCACTACACCACCACACCACCACACCACTACACCACCAGTCCACCACCACACCACCACACCACCACACCACCACACCACCACACCACTACACCACCACACCACTACAATACTGCAACACTGCAATATTTCACCATTGCAATTCCACATCTAATTATTGTGCTTCGTTTAAAGTCATAATCGATTCGATAAGTAGATTTCCTCACAGGATGGGACAGGCCCTAGTACCCACACACACACACACAGACACACACACACACAGACACATACACACACCCTTACACACACACACACACACACACACACACACACACACACACACACACACACACACACACCCTTACACACACACACATACACACACCCTTACACATACACACACACACACAGCCACACACACACTCAGACCCTCACACACACACCTTCACACACTCATCCACACACTCACAGATACACACTCATACACACATACACACACACTCATACTCACATCCACACACACCCTCACACACACACTCACACCCTCACACAGTCATACACACACCCTCGCACCCTCATACACTCTAACACACTCACAAATACGCGCACACTCACACATACACACACTCACACACACTGTCACACGCACAGACATACGCACACGTGCACACACATACAGTCACACACGCACTGACAATTCCATGCATATGTGCGCACACACATACAGACATACAATCACACACGCTCAAACATGCATACACCGGAAACACACATACGCACATGCAGTCACATACTCATAGACATACGCACATGTGTACACACACTCACACGTTAAGACAAACACATACATAGACATCCGCGCACACACGCACACACGCACATACACACATACCGTCACACAGGAATGCTGACAGACATACGCATATGTACACACACACACACAAACTTTCAGACAAACACACGCATAGATATCCGCACATATGCACACACATACACTCATACACACATACAGTCACACACGCACACGCACAGACATACGCAGACTTGCACAGTGTGCGCATGTCTGTACGTGTTAGTGGTGATGTATGTGAGAGTGTGTGTCTGTGAGTGTGTGTGTGTGTGTGAGAGTGTGCGAGTGTGTGTCTGTGTGTGTGTGTGTGAGAGAGAGTGTGTGTGTCTGTGTGTTAGGATGTGAGTGAGGGTGTGTGAGTGTATGTGTGTGAGTGTGCGTTTGTGTGTGCGTGTGAAGGTGCGTGTGTGTGTGTGGATGTGACAAACATACAGTCACACACGCACACATACAGACATACACACTCGTGCACACACACACACACATACTCAGACACGCACGTTCATGCACATAGGACCCCCCCCCCCACACACACACAGACGCGATTTTCCAAAAACTAATGGAATCCTGTACTTTAGCCATTCCCTTATATTTCAAATGAAAGAAACTGTTTCTACTTAAACTCATCTTGAAAAATAATCAAGAACTTGGAAAGGTTTAGTAATATAACTTTACCATTATTAACGGTGAAAATAAAAATTAAACAAAAATTTCCTAACAAGAACTGAACATCATAGAATCAATCCCATTGACACTGCTTCTGTCTTCTCGCTCTCCCCATCTCTTATTATTATTAGGCGGTGGATTGGCAGTATCAGTAGAGGGTCTGACGCCTGCTTTGCAGCAAAGAGTTGCGGCCCTTTATGATCTGAGTTCAAATCCCGCCGAAGTTAACTTTGCCTTTCATCCTTACGGGGTCGATAAACTAAAGCACTGAGATAATTGCTGGCGTTGTGCCAAAATTAGAAACAATTATTAGGCAAATGGGGGCCCGCGGACAGGAACATAACTTAACAAAGGTTCTTAGATAAAAATATGATGGAATGTGTTTAGATAAATATAAACACTCAAATTTTCAGTTCTGTATCAGAAAGCCAGTGGCCGTTTCTGGCGGTTTGTTATCTAAACTGTTCATAAGATGTTAAAATGGGACCAAAACTATTTGGTCCCATTTTATAAATTTATAAATTTATAAAATGATCCCATTTTATAAATTGGTCCCATTTTATAAATTTATAAATTTATTTTTTGTCGATCGACTTTCCTCAAATCGGACCGAGGAAACAATGTTTCCATTGGTCTTTCCAATTGCTAATACTATCTATCGGTCGCAACTCCAGGTAGAAGGAGCAACGTGAAATAAAATGTCTTGCTCAAGAACATAACGCATCGCCTGATCTAGGAATCGAACTGACAACCACACGATTGCAAATCGAGTTCTCTAACCAACCAGCCACAAGCCTTCACTCTCAAAAATTAATTGCAACTAAATTTTATCAAAAGACACCCTATTTCAAGGAACACTAGAACTTTTTTTTAGCGGAACCCAGTTTTGGAATTCTTAGTTTACAGGAATGGTTTTTAACTGGCGAACGGAATATGGTACATGTCTGAGAGTCATAACCTTTAGTTTTTAGTCTTATCTTGCATTACGTGAAGACTATGCACGTGTCAGTGTCATGTTAATCCAGGAGTTGAAAGTTCGGTTTACCGCACGACTGAATGTTCATCGACGAAATCGACGGAGGATCCAACATTCTCATCATGAGGTTTGGATTTTCTAGATATAACTACACAGCAATTCCTTGATACCAAAGACATGTACGTTATAATTAGGCTAATTCCACACCAGTTCTTCGACTAGAAATGTTAGTCCTATGTGATGTCATTCTTATTGTGGAATTGTGGACCAACAACTAGTTGGGCGAGTGACTGAAGTTATTCAGTCAGTCAATATATATATATATATTGACTGACTGAATAACTATATATATATATATATATATAAAATACAATATGTTGAAAAGGTAACACACTAGAGAGAGATATAGTGCGCCTTCAATAAAACAGGGAAAACCCACCAGTGTATGGAATCTATAACCTATGAAAGGCAGGGTAGACACACAATAATTAAAAATATAAATTAAAGTGTATATACGTACCTCTATAATTATATAACACACGTACAAATCCAAAGAGATCAAATTCACCAAGAAGTTGTTGACTGAAGTTGTTGGCGAATCAGATCTCTTTGGATTTGTACGTATGTGTTATATACTTATAGAGGTATGTATTTACACTTTAATTTATATTTTTAATTATCGTGATTCTACCCTGCCTTTCATAGGTTATAGATTCCATACACTGGTGGTTTTTCACTGTTTTATTGATGGCGCACTGTATCTCTCTCTAGTATGTTACCTTTTCAACATATTGTATTTTAAAGACCGCAGGATTCCTTCTCCTTTGAGCACATTATTGACAGGGAATAGCGAGAATCTATGGCTCCGTTAATTTATCGCGATATATATATATATATATATATATATATATAACGAAGGAAATGTGGTAAGGAACCAGGTGGACCATAACGCACCAAAGTACTCAATACTTAAGGTAGTAGAGTGGGTAATAGGAACGAGTAGGACCCCGACGGCTGAGCTCAAGCCGTTTCGACGGCTAATTCATTTTAGTCCAGAATTAGCCATCGAAACGGCTTGAGCTCAGCCGTCGGGGTCCTACTCGTTCCTATATATATATATATATATATATATATATACATATATATATATATATATACACATATATATATATATATATATATATATATACATATATATATATATATACACATATATATATATATATATATATATATATATATATATATACATACACACACAGACACACACACACACATATATATATATATATATATATATAAATATATACATATACACACACACACACACACACATATATAGATATATATACTTCGTTTTTATATATATAGCAAAATTGTAAAATTGTTACATAAAATTAGATTATTTACAACACCATCTGCATTCAGTTCCTTTTTTCAAATATACCTAACTGTACCAAGGATTTCACACATTTTCCAATATATATATATATATATCCTTAACGGGATCTTCTGAAACTCAGTTTCAGAAGATCCCGTTAAGGGTGAAAGCAGCGATTCTTTGCTTAAACTTTAATCTGTTATTTTTAATATATATATATATATATATATATATATAAGCAAAAGGGATATTCAATTTGTTGGTAATTCAACAAATATAAATGTTTATAACTGATTCACATCACTCGACAAGTTTTCTGGAGTATAATATTCAATGATATTAAATAAATGGAAACTATATTTATAAAACCATATTTATATGGTTTTATAAATATAGTTTCCATTTATTTAATATCATTATATATATATATATATATATATATATATATATACTATAAAGTATGTCCATAGAATCATTTGATAATATATATACTCCATTTCCTCTCCCAATTAGCATAATTAACCACACAAAAAATCAATTAGACCAGGCTATAAGATTAAAAGGCAGAAGATATAGTAGATAAATAAACGACAGCAATCTCTTCGCGACCAACTGCCATAGAATATTTACCCAACATTTCAACAGCACGTGGAAATCGATTAAATATACACAATTAGGAATAAAATTAAAGTTAGAAGAAATGCATATACACATACCAGGATTATGTTTCTACCCTAGGGTTTCGTTCGCATTTGGAAATATCCTATTAATCATAAAATCTCGAGCTTCGAACTCATCAGGAAACACACTCGTTTGGACAAAGGATTTTCCTAAGTGATCTCCGCCAGAAACGAATTCAAAATGGCTAAGAACTGTGACGTGGCAGTGGTCAA
>OZ024743.1:329301205-329306205 GCA_964016885.1 Eledone cirrhosa
ATATATATATATATATATATATATATACATATACATACATTCATGCATACATGCATATATACATACACACATACATACAAACATACATTCCTATCTAAGCAGACACAAGACTACATTCATTATAACGTAACTGGGAACCACTCTGCTAAGCACATACCTTGTTAATTTCATGGTTGAGAAGACCTTTTAAACAATTTCTTTATTCAGGCTTTCCTATTCACGAATAACTTCACATTTTGTCCAGGGCAAAATGAAAACTAATTGCTTATGTTATGTCATGGGATTTCATGGTTTTTCTTTGTTGCTTTCTTTTGTAGTTTATACATTTTTGTTTTGTTTTGGGGCAACACTTGTGATCATTTTCACGAAGGTTTTGTTAACGTTGCTGTATTAAATGTGATAAAAACATATTACCGTGGACGTCACCGTTAATGAGGCTAGTTTAATAACCGACAACAGTTGGAATTATCAGTATATATTATTGCAGGAATAACTACAACTAAAGTTTTAAGGCCATTCTCTCTGATAAAACAAGAGTTAACCATGCGGGTTCTATAACAGGTTTTATATACGTCATGAGGTTCTTTCTAAGGTAATATTTTATGGCCGGATGTCCTTCCAGTCACCAACACCTTTAATCGCCTGTGCTACGTGCTGTAGCTGGCGATTTAAAGGCACGTGGCTCAGTGGTTAGAGCGTCAGAT
The DNA here is from genome assembly GCA_964016885.1 of Eledone cirrhosa. NCBI lineage: Eukaryota > Metazoa > Mollusca > Cephalopoda > Octopoda > Eledonidae > Eledone > Eledone cirrhosa. The sequence continues at coordinate 329,301,910 of OZ024743.1, forward strand.
TCACATTCCTGAGGTTGTGAGTTCGATTCCAGACCGGTTGATGCGTTGTGTTCTTGAGCAAGACACTTTGTTGTTCAAGTTCCTTCAGTTTACTCAGCTATAGTAATGAGTTGCAATGTCAATGGTGCCATGTTGTATCGGCCTTTGCCTTTCCCTTGGATAACATCGGTGTTGTGGAGAGGGAAGACTGGTCTGTATGGGCGACTACTGGTTAGTCTTCTACAAAAGCACCTTGGCCGGACTTGTGTCGCGGAAGAGGAACTTTCTAGGTACAAATTCCATGGTTATTCATGACCGAGGTGGATCTTACCTTTACAGCACACAGGGATATAGTATACCAATTCTAAACATGATACTCACAGCTGGAATAAATACTTTGTTAGTAGAAACTACGGCTTGAAGTAAATACTTTTAGGATTTGTTCATATTCAAATTGGAAAATATTGAATGGTGGTGAGTGGTTAGAGTGGTTAGAGGGGTCAGTCAGAATACCGTCTTTGTGATATTCTGACTGTCGACCTTCCAATTTCAAATCGTCGACTTTACTTTTCACATTATTAGGTTTCACTAAAAGTAATTACCAATCCAAGAACGTAGATTGAAAGGTCTGTTAGGGCATCTGACTAGATCCTCTTGTTCTCTACGTTCTCATTCAAATTCTGGTCTCTGTTAAGCCCATTTTGATAGGGATGCCTAAAACATAACACAAATAAACACCGTGTCTTTATCCTGCAGTGGGTCGACAATGGCTAGGTAGAGAAATACGTTGGCTGTATGTTTCAAAACCTTCAATGATATCGTGATATGTAAATATAATCTATATTTTTCTTCTTCTTTTGCATTTTTGATGTAAAATAATTCACATCTCATATTTTCCCCCCAAATCGCAGAATTATTATATATCTACAGGGCAGTGAATTGGAAGTATAGACAGAGGGTTTGACGCCATGCTTTCTAGCATAGTTACGTCCCTTTACGGTCTGAGTTCAAATCTCGTCGAGGTTAACTTTGCCTTTCATCCTTACGGGGTCGATAAAATAAAGTACCAGTAATGTACTGGGTAATACTGGCCTTGTGTCAAAAGTAGAAACAATTATTATATCTACAGTATTCGAAGACATGTAGGACGCCCCTCCCCCAATACCACCCGGGTTTTATACACGAAGTAGAGATATTTAGTAAGCTAATAAATGTTATTGATATTTCCTGCTGAAACGAGGAGGTGGTCTTATATATTCAGTGGTCCTATATGATAGGCCTTCCGAAAGTGTGGATTGCTAGTGAAATTTAGAATATATTCTTACTTTATATTCCAGCTTTAGGATCATTAGTTGTTGGTTATTGCAAAAAATAAAACTGTGATTGTAAAAATAAAAACATATTCACGAATTTAAAAGCTTATGTTAACTGTGCCGAAAAATTTCGTCATATCAGAATAAGGATTTCTAATCTAGGCACAAAGTCATGCAATTTGTGGAGGAGAGAAAATCGATTATAATGACTGGTACTTTATATCATCGATCCCGGAGGAATAAAAGAGCGAAGTTAACCTCGGTGGGATTTGAAGTCAGAATGTATAGAGCTGGAAGAAAGGTCACAAAACATTTTATACGTCGTTCTAACGAATCTATCAAACCTGACACAACGAATTTCCTTTAGTAAACGGGTGTTTGTGGGATTGACGGCAATAAAGCAATGCAAATATATGTTGATTAAATATATATTGATTAAATATATATTGAATATATGTAGCAACAATAAAGCAATGGATATATATATTGATTTAACACTTCACTGCCAGCAAGTGTTCTTTAAGCTTCATATCATGTCTCCCTATTTTATCTGATGAGTACGCAAATATCATCTCATAATAATATTTGTTTTTAAAATGCGCATAATAAAATACATGGAACTCTTTTAACCATCTTTTGATTTTATATTATATATATATATATAGTTTCGCCCTGGAGTTTCGCCAGTTTATCACAAGGTTATCAGGTTCTTGTCTGATGATAAACAGGTGAGACTCAAAAGTAACAGGACTCATTATTCAGCCTAAATGAAATTAAAAATCTACTTCGATATTGAGTGCTCTTTTCTCTCAGCCATTAACCATACACACACACATACACACACACACACACACACACACACACACACACACACACACACACACACATATATATATATATATTATAAAGAATTAGTATATCTACTAACATATATATACAGATGCATACCTATGCCAGCAAATATATAGGTTTTGTCTTAGTAACTTTGTGGTTCAATGCATGGGGATGCAGAACAATAATATGAAAGACGTAAAATAAGAAAATTATAAAAATTAACTTACTTACTAAAATTTCACTCCAACTAATTAGTTTCTGAAAGGGAATAAACATAGTTTCCGAAGAAACGTACGGAGAAGCCTTTCGTCATCAGGGAAGTCTATTCTCAGCTAAGTTTCCAGGCAATGCGTGGACACAGGGAACTTATACAAAAATAATTCAGTGGATGGAAAAAAGCAAAGCGTGGACTAAGTTCCAAGCCATTGAAAAAATCACTGCCTACTGCGTCGGTGGCAAATTCAAAAGAATCAATCACGTGGCATAGGTATGCATCTGTATATATATGTTAGTAGATATACTAATTCTTTATAATTATCTCCAAATTATTTTGTCGAGCAAAAATTGGCCAAAACTGCTACTATAGTTCATAGTAACGGTTCGGCTGCTGTCTTCTTAACAAAACACTCCTCACTGATTAACCTCGATGTCACGTGATTGATTCTTTTGAATTTGCCACCGACGCAGTAGGCAGTGATTTTTTCAATGGCTTGGAACTTAGTCCACGCTTTGCTTTTTTCCATCCACTGAATTATTTTTGTATAAGTTCCCTGTGTCCACGCATTGCCTGGAAACTTAGCTGAGAATAGACTACCCTGATGACGAAAGGCTTCTCCGTACGTTTCTTCGGAAACTATGTTTATTCCCTTTCAGAAACTAATTAGTTGGAGTGAAATTTTAGTAAGTAAGTTAATTTTTATAATTTTCTTATTTTACGTCTTTCATATATATATATATATATATATATATATATATATATATATATATATATATATATATATATATATATATATAATACATTATGAAGAGAAGAAACGTAGTTTCGTGGCATATTATGCATGTCCGCATGTATCTGTGTGTTTCTCTCTATATATTGTTTATAGCACCCTTTGGTCGAGTAACCTTTGAAGTTTCGTGACTGCTGGATAGCTACCATTACTCATACTTCTCGCCTCCTCAAACCACCTCTTCTCTGGCTTTGATATAAATACCCCCTCCGCCTCCGTGGTATTTTTTCAGGGTTATAAGGGGCTTAGCTCTGTTCCTTGACCGCTGTATCACGTGATTGACTCCCCCTCCGCCTTTTCGAGATTCTATCTCGCGCATCACAGACGTGTTTTGAAACCCTTAATGAGGTATTCTCTTGATAAGTCGGCAGAACCTCACAAAAGCTCTATATCTCTATGATGTAGTGTTTTTGCATAAAATGCCACGAAACTACGTAGTCGGGGACTATAGAAGCAGCTTAGGTATGATATATCTTATTACTAATTATATCTAATGTTTCTTCTCTCTTCATAATGTATTATATAGCTCTGATGCTGAATCAGTCTAATCCATTCGGATTGGTTTGTCCCAGTTATTCATAGAGCAACATCGGTTGAGGTTGGTACCACTAACTCAGGGATATATGTGGATATATTCATGTGTATGTATGTGTTCGCATGTATCTGTGTGTTTCTCTCTATATAGTGTATGTATATATATATATATATATATATATATATATATATATATATATATATATATATATATATATATATAACGAAGGAAATGTGGTAAGGAACCAGGTGGACCATAACGCACCAAAGTACTCAATACTTGGGGTCTTACTGGTTCATATATATATATATATATATATATATATATATATATTCAGTGTGGTCTACCTGTGGTGGTATGGTCCGTACTCTAGATAGAATTCAATGTAATCCGATGGCGAGTAATCCAGTGAAATCCATAGAGAAGTTCTGTTTCGCTGAGTTAATTCTTTAGATACAAAGTCAGATATTAGGTATTAATTTTAACAATGACATTGTTGTTTTTATTTTCATTGTTAATTCAATACCTTATATATATATATATTCATTAGTTAAGCAAAACAAGACCACAAATTTCACAAGGAAGACATTATTAAAAGATTGTCAACATATTTTAGTTTGATGTAAGG
>OZ024743.1:329308705-329318705 GCA_964016885.1 Eledone cirrhosa
TATGATGAGGACACTAATGATATGTGAATGACGATGTCGACGGCGACCATAACGATGATGATGATGATGATGATGATGATGATGATGATGATGATGGCGACGGTGAATAGTAGAAATGGTCTATTTTACAGCCACAGAGGTAACCGACGGGGGTGAGGGTGGGGGTTCATTGACAAACGGTAGCAAGAAAAAGAAGACAACAACAACAACAACAACAACAAATAAAAAATGTAAAAAGCAAAATATATCTAAAGATGTGTGAAATAGTTCAAAGGTAAAATGACCAAAGGAATAAAGGGTCTGATTACTGAGAGGAGGAGAGTGGGGAAAGGGAGAGACAGAAAGAGGGAGAAGGGAATGTGTGGGAGGAGGGGGCAGAAAGAAAGAGATGTGTAGGGCGGGGCAGGAAGGAGAGAGAAAGGAATAGGAGGAGAGGAGAGGTGTGAGAGGACAGTGATGAAAGGGAGAGAAAGAAAGAGGGAGAAGAGAATGTGTGGGAGGGGGGGGGGAGAAAAAGAGAGAAAGGAATGGGAGGAGATGAGAGGAGAGATGTGTGAGGAGAGTGGTGAAAGGAAGAGAAAGAAAGAGGGAGAAGAGAATGTGTGGGAGAAGGGGGAATGGGAGGAGGGGGAAGGTGTGATAGGAGGAGAAATAAAGAGAGAGAAAGATGGATGGGAGAAGGGAGCGGGCGAGTAGGAAAAGGAGGCAGCGTGTGATAGGGGGAGGAGACCTGAGTGGGTGAGTAGGAGAAGTGGGAGGAGGACGATGTGGGTGAGTGGGAGAGGAAGACAGGATGAGGGAGAGGTGGGAGGAGAAGGAAGTGAGAAAGTGGGAGAGGGAGAAAAGAGGGAAATGGACAGGACAGGAAGAGAGATGAGGAAAGACGGAGGGGTGGGGGTGAGAGAAAGAAGACGAGGGAGCTGGAGGGGTAGAGGGAGGTTGAATGTGGGACGGAGAGAGGAAGAGAGCGGGAAAGAGAAGGGTGGGAGGGAGAGTGAAGGTGTGGGTGAGAGAGGGGGAAGTGGGGAAAGCGAGAAAGGGAGGATGAGAGCAAAAGTAATGGTAGAAAGAGAAGGAGCGGGAGTGAAGAGAGAGAAGGGTGACGGGGGGTGAATATACAGACAAAAGAAGGGAGGGGGCACAGGAAAAGTGACAGGAAAGGAGGGGGAAATGAAATGATATCCATATTGAGTCACGTTGACTCAGAAACATGGCCGCAAAATTTTTACTACTACTACTACCACTACTACTACTACTACTACCACTACTACTACTACTACTACTACTTCTTCTACTACTACTACTACTACTACTACTACTACTACCACTACTACTACTACTACTACTACTACTACTACTAGTACTATTACTACTACTACTACTACTACTACTACTACTACTACTACTACTACTACTACTACTACTACTTCTACTACTACTACTTCTTCTACTACTACTACTACTACTACTACTACCACTACCACCACTACTAATACTACTACTACTACTACTACTACTACTACTACTACTTCTTCTACTACTACTTCTTCTACTACTACTACTACTACTACTACTACTACTACTACTACCACTACTACTACTACTACTACTTCTACTACTACTACTTCTTATACTACTACTACTACTACTACTACCACCACTACTACTACTACTGCTACTACTACTACTACTACTACTACTACTACTACTACTACTACTACTACTACTACAACAACCACCACCACCACTACTACTACTACTACTACTACTACTACTACTACTACTACTACTACTACTACTACTACTACTACCGTTATTATTATAATTATTATCATCACCATCATTATTACTATTATTATTATTATTGCTCAACTGGCTTTTTTTAAAATATATTTCTCTATTTAATGGCAGAGAGAACCAATAGATGATAGAATATTCTATAAAATAAAACCAAATTCCACCCGTCTTTCATCCCCTTTCGTTGGCCATCTGTTCTTTTTCTTTAGTTAGCAATTCATTCAATACTACCATTAAGTCCTCTCTAGACGGAGCAGAAGAGAAGGAGAGGGGCTGCTACCAATAATACACACATGAAAATTGGTTCGATGAGAAGCCATAGTATTAAAGCTATATCGGGTTTGTTTTTATGTGTAGTTTAGTCATAGAGTAGAAGCAGCGTGGTCGAATGCTTAAGAAGTTTGTTTTGCAATCATTAGTCGGTGGATTTGATCCCACTGCATGACCCATGACCTCTTGGACAAGTGGCATTTACCAATGCCTCAGATCAATCTATTCCTTGTGAGTAAAATTGTGTTGATGGGAGCTGTTTGGAAGCCTTGTTACACTGTGTTACGTTGAATCTCTCTGAGAAATTCCTTATGGGTACACGTGTCTGTGGAATGCTTAGTCATTTACACGTTAATTTTGCGTGCAAGCTGTTCTGCAGATCAGCTAAGCGGAACACTCATCGTCGAAACCGATTGAGATCCATCGTATATCAGAAAGGGAAAGCTGCATCCATGATATTGCAGTAAGGTCTCCGAGACATGTGGGAATAGAAGATAGAAGTAATACGCGACTCAGAAGGTGTCTTTAAACTAGGAACCTGGTTCTATTGATGGCTAGGGCAAGAGAAGAGCTTGTGTAGATATTATATCGAGAGACAAATTAAGTTTACCACTCAAGAGAAGATGCAAGTATTGCTGAATTGGTTAAGAAGTTTGCTAAGCAATCAGGAAGTCCCGTGTTCGATCTTACTACGTGGCATCTTGGTCAAGTTTCATTTTCTATAAACTCAATCGACACCTTGTGAATAAAATTGGGCAGACGGAAACTATTTGGAAGCCCATCGGATGGACTGTTCCTGTAATTCAAATGTACAGTTTTTCCCACGCTACGACACGCTGAATCGCCATGAAAATTCAGTCAAAAGTACACGTGCTTGTGAAATGTTCAGTCACTTATTCATAAATTGTATGGGCAGGCAGGACACGTTGATTGAATAACTGGAACACTGATTATGGAATCTGACGGAGGTGAGAGAAGATCAAATGTGGGGATCGTACATCATCACTATTTGTCCAGAATTCCGAATATAATTCTTCATGGCTGGCCCAGCAGAACATGAAAGTCTGTTTCAGTGTTAGAAAGTTGTTGTTTTCGTTATTAATTAAACTACTTAAGCCAGGTATCACCACCTGTTACTAGGCGAATGACATCGTTGTCGTTATTTCCCTACTTTATCCGAGAACTGCATGTTGCATAGTCAGGGTCACCAACGGATTTGAATTTGATGTGTTGTTGAATGAATTGGTCAGTTGTTCATTGTAGTATATATCAGCAGGAATTGTAGTAGCAAACCTTGGCTTGATGGGTGAATATGTAAGTTGATCTATCCCATATAAAGCGATGTGTGAAATGACGTAGTGAATGAACGATAAACAAGATTCACTACTTTAATAATTTTATTACTGAAATACTTACTTAGAAGTTATTGTGACAATATAGGAAAAATAAAGATAATGACATTAAAAATGTGTGAATGTTTGTGTGATAGTTTGGTGTAGATGTTTGAAGCAAATATGTTAAAATTTGTATGTAACTAACTTTTGTTAATAGAGTTCACTGGCCTAAAGGCGAAGACATCAATGGATAGAAGTAAATCTATAAACAACTACTTCATTCTGCTTTTCGTAAACTGGAGCGAACTGCCTTGGACAGCCGAGGGCAGACTATTTTATGACAATCTGCAGATAGCATCTAGAAAACTATTCCTCTTGACAATTTGGCGACATTAGGCCCAAACAAAGGAATTAGATATTTATGAGGCCAAAAGGTGAGCGCGTGTGCTAACTTGAGAACAAAACTTAAAATCAGTCTGATTGCATTCGCAACAAGTGTTCGGATTGTTGATGTCGAGTGGAAATATGGACGGATAGGGTATACTAACTAGTCCTGGGGGAAATGAGAGTTTGTTGTTCGGATTATTGGTGAATAGTGAACTATATGGACGGACAGAGTACACTATCTGGTCCTGAGGACAATGAGGGGTGAATGTTCGGATTGTTGCTGTCTAGCGGACATTGTGGACGTTTGAAGGCCAATATGGATGGATATATTATTTGGTCCCGGTGATAGTAAGGGTTGAATATTCGGGCTGATGTTGTCTGATGGGCAATATGGACGTGCTCTCTAGACGGTCACGAGGACAATAAGATATGAGAACCCAAATTCGGGGTGTTGATGGTCAATATGAATGGATAAACTATTTGGTCAATATGAATTGATAAACTGATTATGCGGACTGACAACGTCTGGTGACCAATAAATCCTCTCTTCTTCTTCTTCTTCTTCTTCTTCTTCTTCTTCTTCTTCTTCTTCTTCTTCTTGAGAAGGTCGTTGGAACAGAGTCCTCAAGCACTCCTTCTAGCGGGTGTTATCAGAAGCAACCGCCTCCAACTGATCCAAGAAATTACCCAATAATAAATTTATTGGCTCCCCAACCAATGGATAGCGTATTCAAATTCGTTACATTTTACTGCGCATGTTTGTCTTCAGTTAGTGTTTGCGAGTGAGTACAAAAATGACAGTCCATGGGCGGGTAACTCTGATCACAGAATGTCAAGCAACTGACTTCATTTATTACACTTATTACACATGTGACGTGATACACACACACACACACACACACACACACACACACACACATATATATATATAAATATATGGCTAGCTGCCATACAAGTACAATTATATATATATATATATATATATATATATATATATATATATATATATAATTGTACTTGTATGGCAGCTAGCTAATGTAATATATTGATATGTTTAACGTGTGTTCTGTAAGAATTTCAAAAATATCATTGAGAATTAAAAAATAAGAAAATATTAATAATCGCTCTACCTTTTCTCGGCTCTCTGGGCACAAACCGTTCTACCGCTTAAATTAATAATTTCGTCGGAACGTTATGAAGAAAGATTGTCTTTAAAAAGAAAAAAAGAATCCCAATTTGCTGACTCTATTCCAAAGTGAAGATGTTCCCATCGTAAATCAAGCATCGTATAAGATATTCTGCCGATCCTTAGAAAACCATTTATTTATTTTTATTGAATTTATTATTAATACTTTTTGTTTTGTTTTGACATTCAAGGAGTTGAGCAATTTTTTAACCCGTTTCCAATAAACGCAGTATATTGATATCTGATCAATAATAACTAAATTTAATGAAATATCGAAATAAAATAAAATAAAAAGATAAACAAGGTGAAGAAAAGTGATTTTTCAAGTTTTTTTCCGTTATTGCTTTAACGTGTAAGGAGCTGTTCCTCTCACTCTGACAATAATAATGTGTAAAAATATTGCAGGAGGTTATTTATAAAAAAATATAAGGAAATCTTAGAAAATCCAAGATTTATTTGATGTAGGTATAATGCAAACAAGATGAAAAAATATTTTGTTATTCTCTTCGTAGTAAGAAAAACAACTAGGAGATTGTTATTTATATATTTTAGAGATAGTTAATCATCTGGAGACAAGCACCCTAATCATTCTGTTTACTTAGATAACTTATAATCAAATGCTATTTACATGAAACACAAATCAGAACTTAACTGAAACAGGTGGATCATAACGCACCAGAGTACTCGATACTTTGGGTAGTAGAGTGGGTAATATGAAAATAGTCAGGACCCCGACGGCAGAGCTCAAACCGTTTCGACGGCTATTTCTGGACTATTTGTGTCCAGAAATAGCCGTCGAAACGGCTTGAGCTTTGCCGTCGGAGTCCTGACTCTTTTCATATATATATATACATGAAAAGAGATCGTTGTTTATATATTTTAGAGATAGTTAGTTAATCATCTGGAGACAAGCACCCTAATCATTCTGTTTACGTAGAGAACGTATAATCAAACGCTATTTACATGAAACACAAATCAGAACTTAAGTGAAACAGACAGTTAAATGCATATAATATACATTCGCCGGTGAATATCAAATATTTCTGCTCAACACAGTATATACTCAAACATTCAAGAGAAATTTAATGTAGATATGATTACAATTTATAAGCCTCGCTGTGAGAACGTAAACAAACACGAAACACATTCTGTTATTCTTTATGTACTCAGAAAAAAACATACGAGATTATCTCTACGTTTCATGGCTATTTGGTCGATTATCAGAAAAAAAGAAACCCTAACCATCCATTTAGGAAGAGAATATATTATTAAACACTGTTTAGAACTCAACTGAAATGGATAGTTTGTTTTCCATATGCATAATGTGCATTCACCAGCAACGTAATTAATTCATAAATATTTATTCACGGAAAGGAGCATATTAGATAATCTAAGAAAACGTTAATAAATGTAAAAAATATATTCTGGAAACACGTTTACAGTAAAAGGTATTATAGATCCCGAAAACCGGGAGAAGTAGCAGCTCTACTTGAAGCGACTCTCTGATCTCTAAACTACGCACTCTATTGAGTAAACCATTCTACTCTTTGGAGTAGATAGTAACTACAGTTTTATTTATAACTTTGCTGTGGAAAAGAAACATATATAAATACATTTTTGTTATTCTTTTCGTACAGAGAAGAAAATAAAACAAAAAACATACGAGATTGACTTTTCATGTTTCACTGATTGTTGACAGTTCATCAGAAGACATACACACTTGCACTTCCGTCCATAAAGGAAACCAATATCATATCACGATTTATATGAAACTGAAACCAGGACGTAACTGAAATGGCTAGTCTAATTTGCATAACGTTCATTCAGTTGGCAGCGTGATTAATTACATCATTAAATAGAGTTATAAATAATACACAATGTCACCCAACAACAACAACAACAACAACAACACCACCAACAATAACTATGATAATAATAAACTTCTTTCTAAGTGTTTTGCCATCGTTATCAAGCGTGACAAGCAGCTTAGCTGACAATGAGAGATATTAATAAAGGCAGCGATTTCAAGGATGTTTACTCATCCAATGGTATGACCAAAGTCATGGTTGTTTGCTAAAGAATAATCACGTTCTCTTTCTACATATATCTTCACACCCCAGACCGTAGTTTCTCTAGTGGTTATTTTTTGTGCTGACTTTACAAAACAGAGCGTGAAACCACCTTTCTAGCCACAGCCGATAACCTTTTCTATACAACTCTATACTGCCTTGTTATTGTTCCACAAACTGGCCTCTTCTCTCTTATAATTAACTGGTTTTTTTTTGCTCTGTCATTCTGTCGCTTTTAGAAATGTTATCCGTGATTTTTGTTGTTGTTTAAAATATCCGAAATCTGGCATTTTCTGCCATTTTCTCTTATATTCTTCATTTTATAGTTTTCTACAGATTCAAACAGAGATTAATATTTTAAAAAAATACAAAGTTATCTCCTCTCGATGTTGCCGTTGAAGAGTTCCTATCACTAGCAGCTTGTCATTTTCATTCTTTCTATTTTAATTACATTAGTAAAAACATAGAAATGAATAAACAAACAAATAACATTATAACACCACCGCCGCCACCGCCACCACCTCCAACAACACCATCATCACCAACATTAGCTACACCAGCTCCAACACCACCAACAACAACAGCACTAACCACATCAGCTCCAACACCATTACCACCACCACCACCACCACCACCACCACCAACAGCACTAACCATATCAGCTCCAACAACACCATCATCCCCAACATTAACTACACCACCACCACCACCACCACCACCACCAACAGCACTAACCATATCAGCTCCAACACCACCATCATCCCCAACATTAACTACACCACCACCACCACCACCAACAGCACTAACCATATCAGCTCCAACAACACCATCATCCCCAACATTAACTACACCACCACCACCACCAACAGTACTAACCATATCAGCTCCAACACCACCATCATCACCAACATTAGCTACACCACCAACACCACCACCACCACCACCGCCACCAACAGCACTAACCATATCAGCTCCAACAACACCATCATCACCAACATTAGCTACACCACCACCACCACCAACAGCACTAACCATATCAGCTCCAACACCACCATCATCACCAACATTAACTACACCACCACCACCATCATCACCAACATTAACTACACCACCACCACCACCACCAACAGCACTAACCATATCAGCTCCAACAACACCATCATCACCAACATTAACTACACCACCACCACCATCATCACCAACATTAACTACACCACCACCACCACCACCAACAGCACTAACCATATCAGCTCCAACACCACCATCATCACCAACATTAACTACACCACCACCACCATCATCACCAACATTAACTACACCACCACCACCACCACCAACAGCACTAACCATATCAGCTCCAACACCACCATCATCACCAACATTAACTACACCACCACCACCATCATCACCAACATTAACTACACCACCACCACCACCACCAACAGCACTAACCATATCAGCTCCAACAACACCATCATCACCAACATTAGCTACACCACCACCACCAAAAACAACAACATCAATAGTAGTAAGGCCTCAACAACTAAGAAGTATATAAAAAACAATATAATAATAGAAAAACCAAACTATCGAAATTACTACAGTATGTCCCCCCTCATGTGTACATGTTGCAGAGTTATATCTTTATGGCAGACCTCTAAAGATGTTACTCCAACATTGATTATTAAAATATTCTTGATATCGAAAATTTAACTTTGCGAAATTTTATTGCTTCAACTTTGGGAGCTTTTTAATTAAATCCTGAATTTAATAGGACATTGATTCAGAAGAACTAAAATCTGGGCGGAGAAAAATAATGCTTCAAGATTGTCCTTCCTACCTGAGGCAAGTGAATGACACGTGGCTTAGTGGTTAGGGTGTTCGGCTTACAATCGTAAGGTCATTTATTCAATGCCCAGCAGTGCGTTATGTCTTTGAGCAAAACACTAAAACACTACAAGGGTGTGCTGAAAAGTTCCTGGCTTCGGATGAAAGACAATACAGGAGGATCAGTTAATTATGATTTTATTCAACATATTCCTCTCTCAGTTTCACACGTTTATTGCAGCGGTCCTTCAGTTTTGCTAGGCCTCTGTAGCAGTGATCAAGCAAGGAACTTTTCAGCTCCCCTCTCGTATATTTCACGTTGATCCAGTCCAGTTCACTCAGCTGGCAAAACTGATTTGCATATGTAATTTATAAAAGCAAGCCAGCTTTGTCACACACAGGTCACACTGATTCTCCCTGAGAGCCACGGCAAGGGTGCAGATGTCTGTGGAATGCCCACCACTTATGAATTAATTTCAGGAACATGCTGTACAATTGATCGAACAACTGGAACAAGCATCATCGAAACCAACGGAGATCTATCCCCCCCCCCACAAAAAACAACAACAACAACAAAACAATAATAATGAATAAATAAATAAAAATAAAAATAAAATAAAAAAAGAGGCAGGTGATACAATCGAAAATGTGCCTGACACAGATGACAAATTGTCAAATGACGAAACGTAAAATTGACTTTATTGGGACTCGAACTTGGAGTCCAGAGCACCAAAACAAACGCAAACCGACGCAACCCATTCGTCGCCACACAACAACTAAGTCAACTGAACCTATCGAATTATTATATAAAGCAAAGAGTCATTCATAATTATGTTTTTTTAAATTAACATAATCATTCTAATTTTTGAAAAATGACAAATATGTTGTCGTATATGACTAGTTCTCTTCTTCTTCTTCTTCTTCTTCTTCTTCTTCGTCGTAGGGGCAGAGCCCTTAAACAGAGGGTCCTGTCAGAAGCAACCGTCTCCAACAGATCCGGCTGGATCCCCAAGTGAGACCAGCCAAGCTCATGGATGTTATCCAACCATCTTGCTCGGGGTCTACCCCTGGGTCTTCTGTCGGTTGGTTTTTCCCGTAAAATCTGTCCAGCGATTCCTCCCTGAGACATT
>OZ024743.1:329323705-329328705 GCA_964016885.1 Eledone cirrhosa
GTCAAACAGTAGTAGATTATTAATTACATTATAACTAAATTAAAGTTAATAACGTTATGGTATCAATATTAGGAGATGAATTTAGTAATAGGGAAAAGAAACCCAAATAAAAATAAAATAAAGTATTACATCGGTAGTAGCATATAAATTATATGTTAACTAAATTAAAAATTATATATTTATTTCAATAGTATACGTTAATTAGTATATGTTAATTAGGTATACAATACATAAAGCAGATATTGTATTTCATCAATAGCATAATATAATTATATGCAAATAAAAATCAAAATTAATACGCATACATATACATATACATACACATACACATATACATACATATACACACACATATATATATATATACATATATATACACATATATACATATATACACACATAAACATACATACAGATACACATACACAACACACACATATACATATACATATACATATACATATCTTTTTCAAAAAATTGCACAGAATATATTAACTAGGTATATATCCAAAACACATCCCATTCTATGATTACATGACATTCTGCAATTCGTCTGTATAAGGATACTAATTTTAAGCAAATTAAAATTAAAGTTTTAGGTTGATTAAAACCAAAACCAAATAATAAATATATTTCCAAAATGTATATTAATTAGGTCTATAATACTAAAAATTCTTTCTCCGTCATTGGATACATGATATTATTTTGTTATATTTTATCTGTAAAAGAATTATAATAAAAGGTTTAAATAAATTAAAATTAATCTATAAATTAAATTACTAAGTATATATTAGTAATATTTAAAGGTTTTTCACAATTTATGATTACATAATATTTTCTCATCTGTAATAAAATATTAATTAAATTAAATTTATAGGTTAACTAACATTTAAATTAAATTAATTTCTAGAATAATGTTATTAATTAGGTTTATAATATTTAAATGTTTTTTTTAGTTTATGATTACACGATATAATTAATTCCTGTCGTTTATTTAATAAGATATCCTTAGACCCCATTATTTCAAATAGTTCTTGGGAACATAATCTACATTCCTTTCTATTATTTTGATAAGGGGTGGCTCTTTTGAGCACACTCCAGGTCAAATCATATTTTATATTCTTATTTTTATAACTATTGATTTTTTCTGCTAGAGATGTTGTATTAGCCAGTGCGGCATTTTTAAAACTATGTTTGTGGGTATTAAACCTTGTCTTAAAATTGTTAGAGGTAGCTCCTATATATGAGCAAATAGAATCTTTAGTTTTAACATTACATTTATAGACTATGTTGTTAACAAGACAATTCCCTTTTAATGGGCAGTTTGTCTTGTTTCTACAGTTACATCCTTTCGTTAATTCTGTATTTGAGGAGATATTATTGTTAATTTGATGTACTGGTGGTATACTTATGGTTTTCTTACATTTATATGCATTATATGCACTTATATTTTGTTTTATGTTATTTGTTGTAGAGTATGAGAATTTAACTGTAGACCTATTTAAGATTTGATGGTATTTGTGGTTTGGCGGGAAGTTTTTCTCAAGGATATAAAAAAATTTTTTAGCAATATTATCCTTAACTTGTAAATTAAAAGGAGCATTATACCAAGTAACTCGTCTATTACGGTTTCTATGTTGTTTATTATTTTTATTATTTTTATAGGTTGTATCATGATTTTTACTAGGAGGATTAATGTTAATGATCTCACCACAACTATTTTTAGTTATATTTGTAGATTTAGGTGTTTTATCTTTTTTATTAGGAGTTTTATTATTAATATTTATTATAGTTGTATGATGAGTAGTTTTTTGAGGGTTACTATACTTTATATTAGAAGATTTAGTATTTTGGGGTATATTGTGGGTGGCATTTAGGTGTGTACTTTTCATTTGGTGTTTGTTGGTAATATTATGCTGTATGCTTTCAGTATTTTTAGTAGAAGGTATATACTCTAATCTATTTTTGTGGCCACTTCTATCTAGAGCTTCATTATAAAAGGTCGCATTTTTATCAAATACATCTTGGTTAGAAGAAAGGTTAGAAATTCTAAGTGATATATTATATGCAAGGTTTTTAAGGATAGATTTAGGGTGATTAGATTGTGAGTGTATGTAATGTAAGTTTTGGTTAGGTTTATGGTAAGGTTGGTATATACCCGTAGCTAAATCTAAAGTTATATCTAGGAAATTTACTACTTTACTTGTTTTTTCAAAAGTAATATTAAGATTATAATAGTCTTTAAGGAAAGTTCTAATATGTTTTTTGTTTTTTTCGATTTCTGAAAGGCTAAGGTTGTTAGAAAGAAGAAGACAGTCATCACGATATAAACCACCTTTGAGGTGGGGAAAAGAGGCATTTATGTTGAAAAGGAGAAAGAGGCCCTAAAAAAGTCTAAAAAAATCCATGTCCACTCGGACAAAACTGGTAACTTGTATCATATGGATATTGAACATTATAATGAGTTCATATATAAAGAACTCAGAAAAAATTATAAAAAATCTAATAATGTGTCACTCACCAACATCAACAACAAAACACACAACATAGTAAAAAAACTAAACATTGAAGATAGAACTGAACCTTTGGCATTGAAAAGACCACACTTCAACCTGAAAGATCACAAATCTAACTTTAACTCTAATCCTTCTATTAGACTTATATGTCCCTCCAAATCAGATATTGGAATAATTAGCAAAAAAATTTTAGATAGAGTCATCCCACAAATAAGAAAATACGTTATTTTACCACTCTGGGAAAACACCTCCCAGGTAATTAATTGGTTTAAAAATATTAGGTGTAAATCTTCTGCTTCTTTCCTACAATTTGATATAGATAATTACTATTCTTCTATATCACCCATACTCCTGAACAAAGCATTAATATTTGCTAAAAATAGATCTAATTTAACTTCGGATGACATTAACATTATTACACATGCTAGACTAACACTTATTGAATTTCAGAATGAATACTGGACCAGAAACACATACAGTAATCTTTTTGATATTACTATGGGTTCAAGCGATTCCGCCCAAATTACTGATCTTGTGGGCCTCTTTCTCCTTTTCAACATAAATGCCTCTTTTCCCCACCTCAAAGGTGGTTTATATCGTGATGACTGTCTTCTTCTTTCTAACAACCTTAGCCTTTCAGAAATCGAAAAAAACAAAAAACATATTAGAACTTTCCTTAAAGACTATTATAATCTTAATATTACTTTTGAAAAAACAAGTAAAGTAGTAAATTTCCTAGATATAACTTTAGATTTAGCTACGGGTATATACCAACCTTACCATAAACCTAACCAAAACTTACATTACATACACTCACAATCTAATCACCCTAAATCTATCCTTAAAAACCTTGCATATAATATATCACTTAGAATTTCTAACCTTTCTTCTAACCAAGATGTATTTGATAAAAATGCGACCTTTTATAATGAAGCTCTAGATAGAAGTGGCCACAAAAATAGATTAGAGTATATACCTTCTACTAAAAATACTGAAAGCATACAGCATAATATTACCAACAAACACCAAATGAAAAGTACACACCTAAATGCCACCCACAATATATCCCAAAATACTAAATCTTCTAATATAAAGTATAGTAACCCTCAAAAAACTACTCATCATACAACTATAATAAATATTAATAATAAAACTCCTAATAAAAAAGATAAAACACCTAAATCTACAAATATAACTAAAAATAGTTGTGGTGAGATCATTAACATTAATCCTCCTAGTAAAAATCATGATACAACCTATAAAAATAATAAAAATAATAAACAACATAGAAACCGTAATAGACGAGTTACTTGGTATAATGCTCCTTTTAATTTACAAGTTAAGGATAATATTGCTAAAAAATTTTTTTATATCCTTGAGAAAAACTTCCCGCCAAACCACAAATACCATCAAATCTTAAATAGGTCTACAGTTAAATTCTCATACTCTACAACAAATAACATAAAACAAAATATAAGTGCATATAATGCATATAAATGTAAGAAAACCATAAGTATACCACCAGTACATCAAATTAACAATAATATCTCCTCAAATACAGAATTAACGAAAGGATGTAACTGTAGAAACAAGACAAACTGCCCATTAAAAGGGAATTGTCTTGTTAACAACATAGTCTATAAATGTAATGTTAAAACTAAAGATTCTATTTGCTCATATATAGGAGCTACCTCTAACAATTTTAAGACAAGGTTTAATACCCACAAACATAGTTTTAAAAATGCCGCACTGGCTAATACAACATCTCTAGCAGAAAAAATCAATAGTTATAAAAATAAGAATATAAAATATGATTTGACCTGGAGTGTGCTCAAAAGAGCCACCCTTTATCAAAATAATAGAAAGGAATGTAGATTATGTTCCCAAGAACTATTTGAAATAATGGGGTCTAAGGATATCTTATTAAATAAACGACAGGAATTAATTATATCGTGTAATCATAAACTAAAAAAAACATTTAAATATTATAAACCTAATTAATAACATTATTCTAGAAATTAATTTAATTTAAATGTTAGTTAACCTATAAATTTAATTTAATTAATATTTTATTACAGATGAGAAAATATTATGTAATCATAAATTGTGAAAAACCTTTAAATATTACTAATATATACTTAGTAATTTAATTTATAGATTAATTTTAATTTATTTAAACCTTTTATTATAATTCTTTTACAGATAAAATATAACAAAATAATATCATGTATCCAATGACGGAGAAAGAATTTTTAGTATTATAGACCTAATTAATATACATTTTGGAAATATATTTATTATTTGGTTTTGGTTTTAATCAACCTAAAACTTTAATTTTAATTTGCTTAAAATTAGTATCCTTATACAGACGAATTGCAGAATGTCATGTAATCATAGAATGGGATGTGTTTTGGATATATACCTAGTTAATATATTCTGTGCAATTTTTTGAAAAAGATATGTATATGTATATGTATATGTATA
>OZ024743.1:329333705-329356205 GCA_964016885.1 Eledone cirrhosa
AGATGGGTGTGCCAATGAGTAACATTATGTCAATCTGTCCAGTTTCTATTTACATCTCGGCCGAGTTTTAGATGTGACAACAGCTGTGTGCCAGATGTGAGGACAGTAGTGTAAGTAAAAGGTGAGCTTTATAATGCTGGATAACAGTTTTATATACCTTTAATAAGGCGATATGTTCTCAGTAGAGAGACCCTTAACAAGGCAAGTTATTCTCAGGAAAGACACCTATAATAAAGAAAGATGTTTCTAATTGTGACACCCGTAATAAAGCAGGCTGTCCCTAATAGATATACTTTTCCTAAGGCGGGATGTAATCAGTGGGGAGACCCTTAATAAGACTAGATGTTCTCAGTAGAATACAATTAATAAAACCGAGATGTTCTCAATAGAGACACCCTTAATAAGGTAAGGTGTTCTCGGTAGATACACCTTTAATAAGACATGAAATTAATAGAAAAGATACCCTTAACCGTCAGGCACCTGTTCCAGTTTAAAGAGGGACTATACAGCAACAACTACTTGAAATGAAAAATACCACTGTTGTTGGAATATTTTAAATTCAAATATGTTTCCTCTTAAAACAATTATAGGTCCCCTCAGACGCTGGCTTTTCTCTGAATGAGGATCTACAACTGTGACTCCTAAATCCCACATTCGGATGAATGTAACTTTAGGTGCTGTATGGACACCGTTGCTTATAAAAACAAAATAAACCTACACTTCTCCGTCTACTGGTTTAAAATCGCTCTGAAATTAACTGATCCCTTTTTCTACACATACTTAGACACTTCCCAGGCGGTTCCCATGTTTCCATTGCTAATAGTTTGAAAAGGGATTGGTTTTTCCTTCCAGATCATTATTGAGTGATAAGGGTGTTTGTGTGTGTGTAAGTGTGTATGTAAAAGTTTAACTAAAAAACTCTGCTAGGAAATAGAACAATAGATGTTCTAAGAGACATATTGAAAGCTGTTTTCTTTCAATTGCAAACCCATCTCTCTCTCTCTCTCTCTCTCCCCCTCTCTCTCTCTCTCTCCTCTCTCTCTCTTCTCTCTCTCTATCTCCTCTATCTCTCTCTCTCTCTCTCCTCTCTCCTCTCTCGCTCTCTCTCTCTCTTCACACACACACACACACAATATATCTGTCTCTACCTAGGGCGGTAAAATTCCCGAGATCCATACAAACCCGAACCAGAGGTTAGAGACTGTTTACCAAGGGTAGAACCGGTGGTTTCGGTTTGTGAATAATAATGTAACAAATTATTTAAAGCACTCAACGTTATGCAAATCATCCATCGTAGATGTGGTATCCAGTGATTGGTGCAGGAACGTAGTAAATTATTAAACACAACAACAGAAGGCTGGACTGGAAAATTACCTTAGAAATTTAGTTCAAATATTTCGATGGCCCAGCTCTCTCATCTGATCATGGAGCAAGACCCAGGCGATTTCATCAGGTGTTATTTGCCAGAATTATGTAACAGAATTACGTTGAACCCAAACATAGAATGAAAGATAGAAAAAAAAATAGTAGATAGAAAATAGAAAATATGGTGTTATATGGATAACAGGCGGTTCCATACACACACACACACGCATATATAATATATAATATATATAATATATATATATATATGTTGTGTGTGTGTGTGTGTGTGTGTGTGTGTGTGTGTGTGTGTGTATAAATATTTCGTATCTCCAAAGAAATACGGTTTTAGGAACCCGTAGCTATGCAAACACCGGGGGGGGGGGGGGGGGGCTAACGCCCTCTGGTGATGTCTAGCAGAAGAAAGGGGGACAACCGTCTATGCATTTAAGGCTTAACTGGCCTTCGTCGGGACGGTCCCTCCCACCGCTTGCGACTGCTGGACTAGAAGACAGGCGAGAAATATACTTTTCTCGTCTGTGTAAATGAGGTGATTAATCTCATTTGCATATGAAGCTGCATAAGTTGGCTCAACTTATAATAAAAAGAAATAGGATTTCGCTTCAGCATAGCTTTATACAAATATGTATAAATATTTCGTATCTCCAAAGAAATAACGGTTTTAGGAAGCTGTAGCTATGCAAACACACGGGGGGGGGGGGCTAACGCCCTCTGGTGATGGTCCAGTAGAAGCAAGGGGGACAACCGTCTATGCATATTAACGGCTGAGCAGCCTAATTTACAAACAAACCGAACATTATAATAAATGTTCGGTAAACCCATACGTACATATATATATATATATATGTGCATGTATGTATGTATATACATACTACTGTACGTCTGTATACATATATGTATGTACGTATACATAACTTATATTTAAATATCAGCCGTACTAAGAGTGAGAAATGAAATTTCATTTTTTCCATTTATCGTTATCCATTTATCGGTACGCCCGGCCGACTAGGGTAGAAGATGCTGAATGTTTGGTCGCCCTCATGTCTCTGATTTTTCAGCCCAATGGATTTTGTCTATTGTATTCCTTTGTAATATTTCAAATACCTGATGATGTCACCGGATTCATACTGAACCCGGTCACTGAAGTGATCATAGTATAATAAACCTTTCAAGGAAGTACACCAGTCCAGCCTCCTGTTATTTTATAATAATTAACTCCGTAGTCGCACCACCAACTACACAAACGAAGACGGGTGAGTTGCATTACGTTGAGTGCTCTCCATAACATTACATCGGGGTTGACCATACGCAATGACCAGTTCTATCCAGTGGTGAACCAACAAACCTAAATAAACACACACACACACACACACACACACACACACACACACACACACACACACACACACACACACACACACACATATATATATATATATATGAATTTATATCGATATACAAATATCGACGACTCGATGCACGATAACCAATGAAAATTTGGCGCAAGTATACCGAAAACACACCGCACTGCTAAAGTTATGGATACATTCTAAATATCTTACAAATAAATAATGATAACAAAGGCAAGTTATTTTGCACATTTCATTCATTGTTTTACGATTGTTTCGGACGGCTGATCACAGTGATATATTGACTAATTGACTGATCTATAGCAGTTAGAGAACTGTATACTATCCGAAAAAAATAATTACATATATAATAGAAGAAACGAGGAAGTTTCGTTTACATATGAAAAATATTTATTGCGTATCGACCTGTTACGCATGTTTCGCAGAGTATTGGCTCAAGGTGACCTATAGGAATTATGCACCCGATTCAAGTATCAATCTGCTCTTCAGATTGGTGATGCGACAAAAGATATATTTTTGTTGTGGTGTACTCACCGATATTCATGTTCCTGTTTACGTTAGCGTGCGAGCTATTAAGGATTCGTGTGTGAGTGGGCGCGTTTTGGAATGTGTAAAGGAAACTTCCTCATTTCTATTATATACACTCTGCCTGTGCACAGAATGTTTGATTTGGTACCAACACAGAGTATTTCACTGTACCACCTACACTATATATATATTGGAAAATGTGTGAGATCCTTGGTACAGTTAAGTATATTTGAAAAAAAGGAAAAGAATGACTTCACTTGTAGTATTAAACAATTTATGATTTAATGTTATAATATTATAATATTATGAGTTGGTAGATCCAGTAAGTTCTTTGTTAACTTCGGTGGGAAGAATTTTAGAGATTCCTGGTTAACTTGGGTTGGACGAAAAAGTTCTCCAACCCAAGTTAACCAGGAATCTCTAAAATTCTTCCCACCGAAGTTAACAAAGAACTTACTGGATCTACCAACTCATAATATTATAATATTATAACATTAAATCGTAAATTTGTTAACAGTACAAGTGAAGTCATTCTTTTCCTTTTTTTCAAATATATATATATATATATATATATACAAGGGATAACAAAATATCATTATAGGTAATCCAGTTAAAGGTTGTGAATACTTCTTATTATGGATAGTTTTAGCATACGGCGTTGTTTGACTCAACAAGAGGTTTACGTAGATGGCGAGTTTATGATTTCACTTGTATTCCTATGTAAGTTTATCTTGGAGTAATAAAATTGAAAAAGTGAAGAATAACATGGTCGACAGTACAAAAAAGGGGAATTTATCATCAATTTTACTGTTAAGTAGCATTTTGAAAGAACTATTTTCTGTAGGCATAAAACGGCGACCAAATTTGAGAACTTTAGACCAGCTTAATTCATCTTATCTATTCCATAACCCAAATTGTACCACTTAAATCTATTATAATATCACATCATCATCATTATTGTTATAATTGTCATCATCTATCAATTAACCAACATCAAAACCTCTTATATCTACATTTATATTTTATGTATCTCTATCTTTCACTTTCTGTCTCTCTATTTCTCTCCCTAAATTTATTTCATCTCTGGCATTTTATTTTATCTTATCATATCATTTTCGCTTCTAATATAACATACAACTAATTAATCAAATAATTAATTAAATATATAATTAATTTATTAAAATAACCAATACGCACATAAATATATTTAACATTATCATATTTACACCTTCGTAACTCTCTATATTTTAACCACTTTCAATAATCTTAATACGTTTAAATTTCTTCGCACATTTTTACTTATTTATTTTCATATTTTCAAAATTCATATTTTGTATCATTTTGTATCATCCTCGATGTAATTTGTTTATTTATTTATTTATTTATTTAAATTTATTCATGTATTAACATGTATTCATTTATTGTTGATATCATTATTTTCCCTTTATTTTTATTTTTATCTTACGTTATTTCTCCGTTATCCTTTTCTTTCCTCTTTCTCTTCTCCTTTCTCTATATCTTTTTTTTCTCTATATATCTTTCTCTGCTTTCATTTCATCTTTTCTTTTTCTTTTTCTTTTTCTTTTTCTTTTTCTTTTTCTTTTTCCTTTTCCTTTTCATTCTTTCTTTCCTTTATCTATCTCTCTTTCTTTCTTTTTTTCTCTCTCTATCTTTATTATTAATATTATTATTGATGCTGTAATTTGAATTTGTAGATTTGCCGGTTATATATTTTTTGTTATAGTCTCTGATGTTCTGATTGAGCTAACATTGTATTTAAAATTGAGTGGCACTGCTTCTAGTGTTCAGCAATTTTTAGACAACTTAATCAGAGAAACAATTGTTAGACTGTAAATAAATACCCCTTTTTTGTACTGTTAACCATGTTATTCTTCACTTTTTCAATTTTATATATATATATATAATATATATATATATATATATATATATATATATATCGTTTCTGAATTTGTTTAGCAAGATTCTTTATCTGAAATCGTGTGTTGAAACCGATAAGACAAAATGAAAAAATGAAAACACACACACACATAGAACAAACAACCAACCAACAATAAATAAATAAATAAACAAACAAATATAAATAGAAAAATAGAAAAATGAACACAAACACACACAGACACCCGGATGTGGCGCATGCGCAAACTGAGCACGCAACCCACACACAAACAAAATGGCGTAGGATAGAAGAAAGGAAAGGCACAGAAACGAAGAAAGAAATCCCCAGTCACTGAAGAGGTCACAGAGTGTGTGACGAAAGAACTATGACTATATATATATAAACAACTATCTGGTTGTGGAACCAACCAACCAACCAGAAATTTATAAATTTATAAATTTGTAAATTTATAAATATATAATAAATTAAATTGAAGTGAAAGCAACTGGTGCGTGTGTTTCTTATTGGCAACATGACCCTCCCAAAGTATAACAATATATATATATATATATATATATAACTTATGTTTACCGAATTCGCAGACCAGACCCCTTCTTCCTCCCGTTAGACCTGTGCGAAATTCCTTCCTTGCTCACATTTCAACCAGGTTTGATGGTCTTTATTCTCTCGTTCACGATTCCACCGAATTTATATTCATAGAAATCTGGGACTTGTTACCTTCTTCATCACTTTCTGCTGCTTAAACCATTTTGTTTGTTTACCCTAGCGTCCCCTTTATTTACGTGTCCCAACGACTTTTTTTTTAGCCGTTGCTCGCACCAACCTGAGGTATATGGCCTTTAATGCGACGAAATGCCTACGACGTTTGGATGGCCACTGATGAGGACAAACGTTTTCATATGTAACCCATTTGCAGCGCCGCAGCTCCATTATTATCATATATATATATATATATATATATATATATATATATATATATATATATATATATATAATAAAGATATATGAATACATAAATACATGTGTGTGTGATGAATCAATTAGGCGGGTACTGGCTGCTTTTTGATCAGTAGCGAAACGCGCGTCACCAACCAATAAACGTAATGAAGGAGTAACCACTCGTCCTTGTTTAATTATAGCTCTACACCTCGACACAGAAGTGAACCTAAACATTGAGTGCTAACCTGGGTGAACCTACAGTAACTCTACCTTACACTCCCTGGATATATATATTTTTATATATATTCAATTCACAGAGAAATACGTATACTTGGTATGTTTACTCATCTATATACTAAATACTGTAAATTTATATACACATTTACTTAGTCTCGGTTACATCTTCCGTGTGTATACTGATATCGTCTACTTGTGCTGCTTAGCGCACAACTTATATACATAGCGGTCCGACAAAATGAGGGCGTTAAAATATGTACGAAACTCGAAAAAAAAAAAAAAAAAAATGGATATGACAAGGACGTTGTTTAATGATTGAAACCAGTAAAAAAATAAAAAAGATACACACACGCACACACACACACACACACACACACACACACACACACACACACACACACACACACACACATATATATATTTGTTTATTTATTTATATGTATGTGTGTGTGTGTATATATATGTATGCTTGTGTACGTGTGTGTGTGTGTGTATGTGTATCTATGTGTGTACGTGTCGTGTGAATGTGTACGTGTGTGTGTATTTGAATAGTTTTAACCTACAGACCTATAAATGAAAATAGGTCGGTTGTGTTATTGGTGTGTGCTGTAAAGTACTGGTTGTTGTTGTTGGTGATAGCGGTGGTGGGGGCGTAGATGGTGGTGGTGGTGGTGGTACTGGTGGTGGTGGTGGTGTAGATGGTGGTGGTCATGGTGGTGTTGATGGTGGTGTTGTTGTGGGTGGTGGTGATGGTGGGGAGAGAGAATGGTTGGGGTGGTGATGGTGGGGGGGAGAGAATGGTTGGAGTGTTGATGGTGGTGGTGACGGTGGTGTTGGTGGTGGTGGTGGTAGTGATGATGGTGGTGGTGGTGATGGTGGTGGTGGTAGCGGCGTAGATGGTGGTGGTGATAGTGATGTTGGTGGTGTTGGTGATGGTGGTGTTGGTGGTGTTGGTGGTGGTGGTGGTGGTGATGGTGATGGTGGTGGTGATCGTGGTGTTGATGGTAGTGGTGATGGTGGTGTGATGGTGGGGGTGGTGGGGGCGTAGATGGTGGTGGCGGGGCGTGTAGATGGTGGCGGTGATGGTGGTATTGGTGGTATTGATGGTGGTGGTGGTGGTGCAGATGGTGGCGGTGGTTGTGTTGATGGCGGTGGTGGTGGTGTTGATGGTGGTGGGGGTGGGGGGTGTTGGTGGTGGCGGTTGTGTTGGTGTTGTTGTGTTATTGGTGTGTACCATAAATTACTGGTAGTTGTTGATGATGGTAGTGGTGGTTGTGGTGGCGTTGGTGATGGTGGTGGTGGTGGTGGTGGTGGTGTTGGCGTTGTTGTGTTGTTATTGTTATTGTTGGTGGTTGTAATGGTGGGAGTGATGGTGGTTGCGGTAATGTTGTTGTTGTGGTGATGGCGGGAGTGATAGCGTTGATGGTGATGGTGCTGTTGTTGTTGATGATGGTGGTAATGTTCGTGTTGTTATTGTTGGTCGTGTTGGTGGGGTTACGGAGGAAGTGATGAGACTGATGGTGGTGGTGGTTGTGTTGTTGTTGTTGGTGGTGGTGGTTGTGGTGATGATAGTAATGGTAGTGGTGTTTGTGATAGTGGTGATGGCGTTAGCGATGGCTGTGTTGAATGTAGTGACGGTGGAGATATTTAATGATGGTGGCGATGATGACGATTCTGATGGCGTTGTGATGGTGGTTGTGGTGGTGGGCTGTTGTTGGCAGTAGTGGGGTGGTGGTGGTGGTGGTGGTGGTAAGTGTTGTTGATTGTGGGGTGGTGGTGGTGGTTGTGAGGTTATTTTATTGATGTTGGTGGTAGTGGAGTGCGGGTGGTGGTGGTGTCGTTGTTGTTGACTGTGGGAGTGTGCTATGGTTGTGAGGTTGTTGTGTTGGCGGATGTTGTTGGTGGTGTGGTGGTCGTCGTTGTTAGTTGTGGTGGTGTGCTGGTAGTTGTGAGGTTGTTGTGTTGGCGGATGTTGTTGGTGGTGTGGTAGTTGTCGCTGTTAGTTGTGGTGGTGTGCTGATAGTTGTGAGGTTGTTGTGTTGGTGTATGTTGTTGGTGGTGTGGTAGTTGTCGTTGTTAGTTGTGGTGGTGTGCTGGTAGTTGTGACGTTGTTGTGTTGGCGGATGTTGTTTGTGGTGTGGTAGTTGTTGTTAGTTGTGGTGGTGTGCTGGTAGTTGTGAGGTTGTTGTGTTGGCGGATGTTGTTTGTGGTGTGGTAGTTGTCGCTGTTAGTTGTGGTGGTGTGCTGGTAGTTGTGAGGTTGTTGTGGTGGTGGATGTTGTTGGTGGTGTGGTAGTTGTCGCTGTTAGTTGTGGTGGTGTGCTGGTAGTTGTGAGGTTGTTGTGGTGGTGGATGTTGTTGGTGGTGTGGTAGTTGTCGTTGTTAGTCGTGGTGGTGTGCTGGTAGTTGTGAGGTTGTTGTGGTGGTGGATGTTGTTGGTGGTGTGGTGGTCGTCGTTGTTAGTTGTGGCGGTGTGCTGGTAGTTGTGAGGTTGTTGTATTGGTGGATGTTGTTGGTGGTGTGGTGGTTGTCGTTGTTAGTTGTGGTGGTGTGCCGGTTAGTTGTGAGGTTGTTGTGTTGGCGGATGTTGTTGGTGGTGTGGTGGTCGTCGTTGTTAGTTGCGGTGGTGTGCTGGTAGTTGTGAGGTTGTTGTGTTGGCGGATGTTGTTTGTGGTGTGGTAGTTGTCGCTGTTAGTTGTGGTGGTGTGCTGGTAGTTGTGAGGTTGTTGTGGTGGTGGATGTTGTTGGTGGTGTGGTAGTTGTGAGGTTGTTGTGTTGGTGGATGTTGTTGGTGGTGTGGTAGTTGTCGTTGTTAGTTGTGGTGGTGTGCTGGTAGTTGTGAGGTTGTTGTGTTGGTGGATGTTGTTGGTGGTGTGGTAGTTGTCGTTGTTAGTTGTGGTGGTGTGGTGGTTGTCGTTGTTAGTTGTGGTGGTGTGCCGGTTAGTTGTGAGGTTGTTGTGTTGGCGGATGTTGTTGGTGGTGTGGTGGTCGTCGTTGTTAGTTGCGGTGGTGTGCTGGTAGTTGTGAGGTTGTTGTGTTGGCGGATGTTGTTTGTGGTGTGGTAGTTGTCGCTGTTAGTTGTGGTGGTGTGCTGGTAGTTGTGAGGTTGTTGTGGTGGTGGATGTTGTTGGTGGTGTGGTAGTTGTCGCTGTTAGTTGTGGTGGTGTGCTGGTAGTTGTGAGGTTGTTGTGGTGGTGGATGTTGTTGGTGGTGTGGTAGTTGTCGTTGTTAGTCGTGGTGGTGTGCTGGTAGTTGTGAGGTTGTTGTGGTGGTGGATGTTGTTGGTGGTGTGGTGGTCGTCGTTGTTAGTTGTGGCGGTGTGCTGGTAGTTGTGAGGTTGTTGTATTGGTGGATGTTGTTGGTGGTGTGGTGGTTGTCGTTGTTAGTTGTGGTGGTGTGCCGGTTAGTTGTGAGGTTGTTGTGTTGGCGGATGTTGTTGGTGGTGTGGTGGTCGTCGTTGTTAGTTGCGGTGGTGTGCTGGTAGTTGTGAGGTTGTTGTGTTGGCGGATGTTGTTTGTGGTGTGGTAGTTGTCGCTGTTAGTTGTGGTGGTGTGCTGGTAGTTGTGAGGTTGTTGTGGTGGTGGATGTTGTTGGTGGTGTGGTAGTTGTGAGGTTGTTGTGTTGGTGGATGTTGTTGGTGGTGTGGTAGTTGTCGCTGTTAGTTGTGGTGGTGTGCTGGTAGTTGTGAGGTTGTTGTGGTGGTGGATGTTGTTGGTGGTGTGGTAGTTATCGTTGTTAGTTGTGGTGGTGTGCTGGTAGTTGTGAGGTTGTTGTGGTGGTGGATGTTGTTGGTGGTGTGGTGGTCGTCGTTGTTAGTTGTGGCGGTGTGCTGGTAGTTGTGAGGTTGTTGTGGTGGTGGATGTTGTTGGTGGTGTGGTGGTCGTCGTTGTTAGTTGTGGTGCTGTGCTGGTAGTTGTGAGGTTGTTGTGGTGGTGGATGTTGTTGGTGGTGTGGTGGTCGTCGTTGTTAGTTGTGGTGCTGTGCTGGTAGTTGTGAGGTTGTTGTGGTGGTGGATGTTGTTGGTGGTGTGGTGGTCGTCGTTGTTAGTTGTGGCGGTGTGCTGGTAGTTGTGAGGTTGTTGTGGTGGTGGATGTTGTTGGTGGTGTGGTGGTCGTCGTTGTTAGTTGTGGTGGTGTGCTGGTAGTTGTGAGGTTGTTGTGGTGGTGGATGTTGTTGGTGGTGTGGTAGTTGTCGTTGTTAGTTGTGGTGGTGTGCTGGTAGTTGTGAGGTTGTTGTGGTGGTGGATGTTGTTGGTGGTGTGGTAGTTGTCGCTGTTAGTTGTGGTGGTGTGCTGGTAGTTCTGAGGTTGTTGTGGTGGTGGATGTTGTTGGTGGTGTGGTAGTTGTCGTTGTTAGTTGTGGTGGTGTGCTGGTAGTTGTGAGGTTATTGTGGTGGTGGATGTTGTTGGTGGTGTGGTGGTCGTCGTTGTTAGTTGTGGTGGTGTGCTGGTAGTTGTGAGGTTGTTGTGGTGGTGGATGTTGTTGGTGGTGTGGTAGTTGTCGTTGTTAGTTGTGGTGGTGTGCTGGTAGTTGTGAGGTTGTTGTGGTGGTGGATGTTGTTGGTGGTGTGGTAGTTGTCGCTGTTAGTTGTGGTGGTGTGCTGGTAGTTCTGAGGTTGTTGTGGTGGTGGATGTTGTTGGTGGTGTGGTAGTTGTCGTTGTTAGTTGTGGTGGTGTGCTGGTAGTTGTGAGGTTGTTGTGTTGGCGGATGTTGTTTGTGGTGTGGTAGTTGTCGTTGTTAGTTGTGGTGGTGTGCTGGTAGTTGTGAGGTTGTTGTGGTGGTGGATGTTGTTGGTGGCGTGGTGGTTGTCGTTGTTAGTTGTAGTGGTGTGCCGGTTAGTTGTGAGGTTGTTGTGTTGGCGGATGTTGTTGGTGGTGTGGTAGTTGTCGTTGTTAGTTGTGGTGGTGTGCCGGTTAGTTGTGAGGTTGTTGTGTTGGCGGATGTTGTTGGTGGTGTGGTAGTTGTCGTTGTTAGTTGTGGCGGTGTGCTGGTAGTTGTGAGGTTGTTATGGTGGCGGATGTTGTTGGTGGTGTGGTAGTTGTCGTTGTTAGTTGTGGTGGTGTGCCGGTTAGTTGTGAGGTTGTTGTGTTGGCGGATGTTGTTGGTGGTGTGGTGGTTGTCGTTGTTAGTCGTGGTGGTGTGCCGGTTAGTTGTGAGGTTGTTGTGTTGGCGGATGTTGTTGGTGGTGTGGTGGTCGTCGTTTTTAGTTGTGGTGGTGTGCTGGTAGTTGTGAGGTTGTTGTGTTGGCGGATGTTGTTGGTGGTGTGGTGGTTGTCGTTGTTAGTTGTGGTGGTGTGTCGGTTAGTTGTGAGGTTGTTGTGGTGGTGGATGTTGTTTGTGGTGTGGTAGTTGTTGTTAGTTGTGGTGGTGTGCTGGTAGTTGTGAGGTTGTTGTGGTGGTGGATGTTGTTGGTGGTGTGGTAGTTGTTGTTAGTTGTGGTGGTGTGCTGGTAGTTGTGAGGTTGTTGTGTTGGCGGATGTTGTTGGTGGTGTGGTGGTTGTCGTTGTTAGTTGTGGTGGTGTGCTGGTAGTTGTGAGGTTGTTGTGTTGGCGGATGTTGTTGGTGGTGTGGTAGTTGTCGCTGTTAGTTGTGGTGGTGTGCTGGTAGTTGTGAGGTTGTTGTGGTGGTGGATGTTGTTGGTGGTGTGGTAGTTGTCGTTGTTAGTTGTGGTGGTGTGCTGGTAGTTGTGAGGTTGTTGTGGTGGTGGATGTTGTTGGTGGTGTGGTGGTCGTCGTTGTTAGTTGTGGCGGTGTGCTGGTAGTTGTGAGGTTGTTGTGGTGGTGGATGTTGTTGGTGGTGTGGTGGTTGTCGTTGTTAGTTGTGGTGGTGTGCTGGTAGTTGTGAGGTTGTTGTGGTGGTGGATGTTGTTGGTGGTGTGGTGGTCGTCGTTGTTAGTTGTGGTGGTGTGCTGGTAGTTGTGAGGTTGTTGTGGTGGTGGATGTTGTTGGTGGTGTGGTAGTTGTCGTTGATAGTTGTGGTGGTGTGCTGGTAGTTGTGAGGTTGTTGTGGTGGTGGATGTTGTTGGTGGTGTGGTGGTTGTCGCTGTTAGTTGTGGTGGTGTGCTGGTAGTTGTGAGGTTGTTGTGAGGTTGTTGTGGTGGTGGATGTTGTTGGTGGTGTGGTAGTTGTCGTTGTTAGTTGTGGTGGTGTGCTGGTAGTTGTGAGGTTGTTATGGTGGTGGATGTTGTTGGTGGTGTGGTAGTTGTCGTTGTTAGTTGTGGTGGTGTGCTGGTAGTTGTGAGGTTGTTGTGTTGGCGGATGTTGTTTGTGGTGTGGTGGTTGTCGTTGTTAGTTGTAGTGGTGTGCCGGTTAGTTGTGAGTTTGTTGTGTTGGCGGATGTTGTTGGTGGTGTGGTAGTTGTCGTTGTTAGTTGTGGTGGTGTGCCGGTTAGTTGTGAGGTTGTTGTGTTGGCGGATGTTGTTGGTGGTGTGGTGGTTGTCGTTGTTGTGGTGGTGTGCCGGTTAGTTGTGTGGTTGTTGTGTTGGCGGATGTTGTTGGTGGTGTGGTAGTTGTCGTTGTTAGTTGTGGTGGTGTGCTGGTAGTTATGAGGCTGTTGTGGTGGTGGATGTTGTTGGTGGTGTGGTAGTTGTCGTTGTTAGTTGTGGTGGTGTGCTGGTAGTTGTGAGGTTGTTATGGTGGTGGATGTTGTTGGTGGTGTGGTAGTTGTCGTTGTTAGTTGTGGTGGTGTGCTGGTAGTTGTGAGGTTGTTGTGGTGGTGGATGTTGTTGGTGGTGTGGTGGTCGTCGTTGTTAGTTGTGGCGGTGTGCTGGTAGTTGTGAGGTTGTTGTGGTGGTGGATGTTGTTGGTGGTGTGGTGGTTGTCGTTGTTAGTTGTGGTGGTGTGCTGGTAGTTGTGAGGTTGTTGTGGTGGTGGATGTTGTTGGTGGTGTGGTGGTCGTCGTTGTTAGTTGTGGTGGTGTGCTGGTAGTTGTGAGGTTGTTGTGGTGGTGGATGTTGTTGGTGGTGTGGTAGTTGTCGTTGTTAGTTGTGGTGGTGTGCTGGTAGTTGTGAGGTTGTTGTGGTGGTGGATGTTGTTGGTGGTGTGGTGGTTGTCGCTGTTAGTTGTGGTGGTGTGCTGGTAGTTGTGAGGTTGTTGTGAGGTTGTTGTGGTGGTGGATGTTGTTGGTGGTGTGGTAGTTGTCGTTGTTAGTTGTGGTGGTGTGCTGGTAGTTGTGAGGTTGTTATGGTGGTGGATGTTGTTGGTGGTGTGGTAGTTGTCGTTGTTAGTTGTGGTGGTGTGCTGGTAGTTGTGAGGTTGTTGTGTTGGCGGATGTTGTTTGTGGTGTGGTGGTTGTCGTTGTTAGTTGTAGTGGTGTGCCGGTTAGTTGTGAGTTTGTTGTGTTGGCGGATGTTGTTGGTGGTGTGGTAGTTGTCGTTGTTAGTTGTGGTGGTGTGCCGGTTAGTTGTGAGGTTGTTGTGTTGGCGGATGTTGTTGGTGGTGTGGTGGTTGTCGTTGTTGTGGTGGTGTGCCGGTTAGTTGTGTGGTTGTTGTGTTGGCGGATGTTGTTGGTGGTGTGGTAGTTGTCGTTGTTAGTTGTGGTGGTGTGCTGGTAGTTATGAGGCTGTTGTGGTGGTGGATGTTGTTGGTGGTGTGGTAGTTGTCGTTGTTAGTTGTGGTGGTGTGCTGGTAGTTGTGAGGTTGTTATGGTGGTGGATGTTGTTGGTGGTGTGGTAGTTGTCGTTGTTAGTTGTGGTGGTGTGCTGGTAGTTGTGAGGTTGTTGTGGTGGTGGATGTTGTTGGTGGTGTGGTTGTTATCGTTGTTAGTTGTGGTGGTGTGCTGGTAGTTGTGAGGTTGTTGTGGTGGTGGATGTTGTTGGTGGTGTGGTGGTTGTCGTTGTTAGTTGTGGTGGTGTGCTGATAGTTGTGAGGTTGTTGTGGTGGTGGCTGTTGTTGGTGGTGTGGTGGTTGTCGTTGTTAGTTGTGGTGGTGTGCTGGTAGTTATGAGGTTGTTGTTGTCGGAAGTAGTGGGGGTGGTGGTTGTTGGTGGTTGTTGTTGTTGGAAATAGTGGTGGGTGGTGGGGGGTGGGGTGGTTATGGTGACACTGAAAACCTTATACTTTAACAGCTGCCAGAATAAACATATATTATCAGTGGTGGGGGTGAGGTGATGGTGATGGGGTGGTGGGTGGTAGTATTGGTGGTGGTGGCGGTGGTTGGTAGAAATGGAGGTGGGGGTGGGGGTGGGGGTGGAGATCGTGATGGTGGTGGTGGTAGTGGTGGTGGTAGTGGTGGTGGTAGGGGTGGTGGTAGTGGTGGTGATAGTGGTGGTGAGGTGGTGGTGATGTGGTTGATGGGTGGTAGTGGTGGTGGTAGTGGTGGTGTTGATGGTGGTGGTGGTGGTGGTAGTGGTGGTGGTAGTGATGTGGTTGATGGGTGGTAGTGGTAGTGGTGGTGGTAGTGACGTGGTTGATGGGTGGTAGTGGTAGTGGTGGTGGTAGTGGTGGTGGAAGTGGTGGTGGTGAGCTGGTGGTGATGTGGTTGATGGGTGGTTGATGGGTGGTTGTTGGGTGGTAGTGGTAGTGGTAGTGGTAGTGGTGATAGTGGCGGTGGTGGTAAAAGAGTGTATGAATAATTTATGAGTGGGTTAAATATGAGTGGGGAGGGGCGATATATATAGGTAAAAGGGAGGAGAGGGATAGAGAGAGGAGGAGGCAGTAAAATTAAATGGGAGAGAGTGAGATAATGTGAGAGTGAGTGTGAGAGGGAGTGTAGGAGGGAGAGGGAGAGAGTGGGAGTGATTGAGAGAGAGTGTAGGAGGGAGAGGGTGAGAGTGGGAGTGATTGAGAGAGAGAGTGTAGGAGGGAGAGGGTGAGAGTGGGAGTGATTGAGAGTGGGAGATTGTAGGCTGAGAGTGAGAGTGAGAGAGAGAGAGAAAGCATGAGAGAGAGTGGGAGAAAGAGAAAGGGTGAGAGTGAGAGGAGAGGGAATAGTGGAAAAGTGCATTGTATGTGTGTGTGTGTGTGTGTGTGTTAGTGAATTTCTGTATATGTCTGTTTATATGCATATGTATATTTATGAATGTGTGTATTTTTATATGCCTGTGTGTATGTGTATGTGTGTATATCATTGTATGCATGTGTGTATGTATGTGTATGTGTGTATATCATAGTATGCATGTATGTGTATGTGTGTATATCTTTGTATGCCTGTGTGAATGTATGTTTATCTTTGTATGCATGTGTGTATGTATGTGTATGTGTGTATATCATTGTATGCATGTGTGTATGTATGTGTATGTGTGTATATCCTTGTATGCATGTATGTGTATGTGTGTATATCTTTGTATGCCTGAGTGAATGTATGTTTATCTTTGTATGCATGTGTGTATGTAAGTGTATGTGTGATATCATTGTATGCATGCGTGTATGTATGTGTATGTGTGTATATATTTGTATGCATGTGTGTATGTATGTGTATGTGTGTATATCTTTATATGCATGTCTGTATGTATGTGTATGTGTGTATGTATGTGTATATGTGTATATCTTTGTATGCATGTATTTATGTATGTGTTAATATAGGAATCACTAATGTAGGCGGGAAGCCGCTGGAATTGGTTGAGGACTTCCTGTATTTGGGAGCAAAGATTGGGAATACGGAAGATGATGTGGTTGAGAGGAAGAGCAAGGCCTGGGCGGCGTGTCACAGCTTGAGATCGGTGTGGAAGTCGGACCTTCGTAGAGACCTGAAAATCCGCCTCTTCATTGCTGTAGTGGAGTCTGTGCTGCTGTATGGGTCTGAGACTTGGACACTGACCAAGAGACTCACTCAGATGGTGGATGGGTGCTACACGAGAATGCTGAGGATGGCTCTGAACATTAATCAGTATACACTGAGGATGAAAAACTCAGAGCTGTATGGGAGCATCCCAAAAGTCAGCTCAAAAGTGACACAGAGGAGACTGAGGTTGGCTGGACATGCTCACCGACATCCAGAGTTGACATTGCACTCAGTGCTCCTTTGGGAGCCCCTACATGGACACACTAGAAGAGGAAGACCAAGGTTAACATATGTTGATGCCCTAAGGACAGACACTGGTCTGTTGGAGATGCAGGATATGACAGCGATAATGAGGGACAGAGACCGCTGGAGAGAACTCGTCCATGGATCTCGGGAATTTTACCCGCCTTAGATAGATATAGATAATATAGGAAACATTGATGTATAATTAACAAAGAAATCATTTAAACAGTCAGTATGGGTGATAGTGAGAGGGGAGAGAAGAGATAGAGGGAGGGGAGAGAAGGGATAGTGGGAGGGGAGAGAAGAGATAGTGGGGGGGAGTGAAGGAATAGTGGGAGGGAGTGACGGGATAGTGGGAGGGGAGAGAAGAGATAGTGGGAGCAGATAGATGTACTTTTCTCCCGCTGGTATATAACAATGAAGTAAAAACCAGTAGGTTAGAATTTACATCATTTTATTGATTACATAATCACTATTATACGTATTTCGACTGAAACTTATGTAACAATTACGAGTTCATCAAATAGCTATTACATGAACAGAATATGACATAATCCGAACTTGTTATCAAGAATGTGTTATGTATGTAAATTAGTATCTCCAGTTTAGTCAAATCAATAAAATAAATTGTGTTTGTAAGCAGAGTCTCCATGGACAGTTCCACATGGTATCACAGGGTATCACAGGATATTCAGTCATTGAAAAAATACCAATACTGGTTTTGCTGGTCTCTGATTTTTGTCGAGGAAGATATTCTGTGTAAAGATAGTGTAACACACACACACACGCACACACACACATATATATATATATATACACAATACATACATATACACACACACGCGCACACACACACACACACACACACACACACACACACACACACACACACACACACACACACACACACACACACGCACACACACACACACACACACACACACACACACACACACACACATATATATA
Organism: Eledone cirrhosa; assembly: GCA_964016885.1. Classification (NCBI taxonomy): domain Eukaryota; kingdom Metazoa; phylum Mollusca; class Cephalopoda; order Octopoda; family Eledonidae; genus Eledone; species Eledone cirrhosa. The sequence goes on from OZ024743.1 coordinate 329,351,010, forward strand.
TATATAATTATATAATTACATAAACGGAGAAAGTTATTAGCGATACTCCGACCAATTTCCAACTCACTCAACAAACATTAGGAAATACCGGAGTATATTCCCAATTAAACGTTCTGGGTGCTAACTATATTGTATTGTGTGGATAATTAGGTGTATTATTTTATATGAGATATATTAAAAATCTCATTCCCCAAACGATCGTTTCATTATAAGAACATGGTGGGGAAATTATACCAAGTTATGTAGAAGCTTGTGTAAGATCAATGGATATTTCTCTCTTTCTCTCTTACTGCTTCCCCGTTCTCTCTGTTTCTCTCACCTTCTTTCGCCCCCTCTGTCAGTTACACTTTCTCTCGACTGACCTCTTCCTCGCACTTCCACTCACTCACTCTCTGTTTCTCCCCTTCTCACTTCCTCCCGTTCGTTAGTAGTGGGGTTCCTTCTTTCTCACACCTCATTCACGGCGGATGGTCTGTTTTCTGACCGCTCATGAAATTCACCCAGCTTACGCTGACCGGATAACCATCATGTTGCTTGCTGTTTTCCTACCTTCGGTTTGCTTTCCTTCTATGTTGTTTACTTGTCTCACTCGCTTTACGCGATTCACTTGTCCCAATAGCTTATTTTAGTTATTGCTCGCACCAACCTGAGGTATCTAATTTTTAATGCGATGAAATACCAATGATGGTTGGCAAATCACTGATGAGGGACTAATTTTATAATATGTAACCCATGTGCAACCACGCAGTATTCCTCTTTCTTCCCATGCTTTTCATATATATATATATATATATATATATATATATATATATATATATATAGTTATATATATAGTTATATATATATATATATATATATATATATATAGATATATATATATATATATATATATATATATATATCTATATATATATATATATATATATATATATATATATATATATATATATATAATAGCAACAACAACTGTATCAATTACGCCCTTCAGATCACGTAGCTAAGGGGTTAGAGGTCGGATTCATAATCTTTCGATTCTTGAAACGGGCAGTACGTTGTATCCTTGAGCAGGACACTTTATTTCGTGTTGTTCCCTTGGACAACATCGGTGGTGTGGAGAGGGAAGACAGGTAGGTACTGGCTACTGCTGGTCTTCTGCAAAATCACCCTGTCTGGGCTTGTGCCTCGGAGGGGAACTTTCTCGGTTCAAATTCCATGGTCATTCATGACCAAAAGGGGTCATTTCTTTTTACCCGTTTATATATTATGAGAAAAGGGTAATGAACCACTTCAGTCACAAATGATCATGGGATTTACACCTAGGAAGTCCCCCTCTGAGGCAAATGTCTGGAGAAAGCAGTCACCTATGTGTGTGTGTGTATATACACACACACACACACACACACATATATATATATATATATATATATATATATATATATATCATCATCATCATCATCATCATTTTACGTCCGCTCTTCCCTGCTTGAAAGGGTGGGACGGGTCTTATTCAGCACAGCATCTCTCCACTTGTCACGGTCCTTCGTCATCTCCACCTTGAGCTTCAGCGATCTGAGGTCTGTTCTCACCACCTCCCCCCATGTTTTTCGTGGTCTACCTCTACCACGTCTTCCTTCAACTGGCATTTCCTGGCACTTCTTCACCCATCGGTCATCCTCCATGCGCATCACATGTCCATACCACCGCAGTCTCCTCTCCCGTACACTACATTCTATCCCTCTCAGACACAGTTTCTCTCTCAACACATTTATGCTGGGTCATTCACGTACATTTACATTTCAGATCCAACGGAGCATGCTTGCCTCATTTCTCTCCAGCCGTCGCATATCCTCTGCAGTTGCTGCCCATGTCTCACTACCACGCAGCATCGCGCTCCTCACACAAGCATCATATAACCGGCCTTTCGTACGCAGGGAGAAACCCTTCTTCGTCAGCAGAGGAAGTAGCTTCCTAAACTTCTCCAACCCGACCTTATTCTAGATACTATGGCCTCGGAACACCCCCTCCCATGCTAATCTGATCTCCTAGGTACCGGAAGCTATCCACCACTTCTATAGCACCCGCCTGCATTTGAAAAATGTGTCTATCAATGCGACTTTTACTGTCTAATTTCCCTGTACATATTTCCATGCATACATATTTCTCCCTACCTGTTAGTTTGCCTGCTATCCCGCTACATCTCTTGTGTACCCAGGATCTGCATTGTGTGTATTTTATAGAATTTATGCCAGTTCCTTTTCTGCATATCGAACATGGCCATTTCCCTGACGGAATCAGAGTTTTGTCCTCTTTTCTACTCATCAAAACTTTTGTCTTAGCTAGGTTCACTCTCAGTCCTCTTGCTTCCAACTGCTGTTTCCATAGCCAGAATTTATTCTCTAGCTCCTCTACTGATTCTGCTATAAGAACCAGATCGTCAGCATAGAGAAGTCCCCATGGACAGCCAGTCTTAAACTCCTCTGTTATGGCTTGGAGGACTATAATGTACAAGAGCGGGCTGAGGACCGAACCCTGATGTACTCCTACCTGTATCTGGAATTCCTCACTAAACTCCATTCCTACCCTGATTTACTGATAGTACCTCTGTACAAAGTTTGCACTGTCCTCACAAGCCATTCCTCAACACCTAGTTTCCTTAGAGTCCACCAGATGACAGATCGGGGTACCCTATCAAAGGCCTTCTCTAGGTCAACAAAGGCTAAGTATAGTGGCTTATTTTTCTCTAAGAACCTCTCTTGCAATTGTCTCACCAAGAAGAGGGCATCTGTTGTACTCTTCCCATGCACAAAACCAAACTGCATTTCATCTGGTTTGACCCTTTCTCTAATTAGTTGTGCTAATATCCTTTCTGCCACTTTCATAACCTGATCCATCAGTTTTATACCCCTATAATCGCTCCTCTCCAGAGCATCCCCTTTATCTTTGTAGCAATTTATGAGAATACTGCTGCACCAGTCTTTGGGTATGATACCAACATATATAGCCTGATTGATGATGCGTGCAGCCAGTTTAGTGCCTACGTCCCCTGATGCCTTCAGCATCTCAGCAACTATTCTCGATGTTCCAGCAGCATTACCATTTTTCATTTCCTTAACGCCTCTTGGACCCTATATTCGTCAATCTCAATAGCTGGCTCCTCTGTCGGATCTACTAAGGGTAATTTACCTCTCTCCCATTCATTCTCCACATTCATCAGTCTCTCATAATGACATTTCAAGGCCTCCTTTTTCTGATCGTTCGTGACACTAAGGACACATTTATCTCCAACAACATCCTGATTTGCATTGACACACTGCCTTGCAATGTGGAACACCGCACGCCGCTGATCTTCCCGTCGCAGAACATTGGCAAACCTCCTACTCTCAGCCTCCCTGCGTGCTAAGTACACCTGATGTCTAGCTTCTCTCTTAGCGGCTGTATATTCTTTCCTACTCCCACCCTTTTCCCAAGCCTTCCATTCTAGTCTTTTGTCTCTAATGGCCTTATCTACTGTGTTGTTCCACCACCAGGTCACTCTCTGTCTGGTTGGAGCTCTGCTCCAGCCACAAGTTTCATCAGTAGCCTGCAGTGAGTTGTCACGTAAAAATTCCAGTTATTATCTATGTCATACGTCTCTAAATCGTCTTCTTTTTCGTCATATACATCTTGAAGGGCTTTCCTAAATTTGCATTTTAGTGAAAGGTCTTTTAGCTTCCAGACCTTTCTTCTCCACACCTTCCTATATGTCTCATTCCATCTCTTGCTTACTGAGATATCACTAACAACTAACCTATGCTGTGGGGTACATTCTTCCCCAGGGTATACCTTGGTATTAGACACTATCTGCCTGTCCCGCTGCGTAACTAGTAAGAAATCAATCTGGCTTATGTGCTCGCCAGATTTGTAGGTTATTAGGTGGTTGGCAGGTTTCTGGAAGTTTGTGTTGCAAATAGTCAGTGTACTTGCATCACAAAATTCAAGAAGTCTCACTCCTTCATTTCTTGAGCCGTAACCATGCCCACCATGTACCCCAGTGTAACCATCCTGGAGCTGTCCAACATGACCATTGAAGTCCCTGCTAGCATAACGATGTCTCCGTCCTCTGTCATTGCGGTTGTTTGTAAAAGTTGCTCGTAAAAGCAGTCTTTCTCATCTTTGCCTAGGCCTGCTTGGGGAGAATAGGCAGAGATGATTGTCAGTAGTCTCCTGCCTACAACTAATCTAAGCTTAATTATTCGATTACTAACTCGAACTACGTATATTTCTTATTGATCCATCTCTCAGCTAGGAAAATGCCTACCCCCCCCCAACCCATCATCCTTACCTACCCAGAAAAGCTTATAGCTAAGATGTTTGCCTACGACTAGTCTCGCAGAGGCACCTCTCCATCTCACCTCTTGCACGCAGCACACATCCATATGCCTTCTCTCCAGCATCTCTGCTATATCAGCAGATCTACCTCTGAGAGTGCCAACATTAAGTGTTGCAACTCTGAGATGCGACGTCTTCATATTTTGTTGTTGTTCCTATCTATTTGTTGCTGTGCTGATAAGCGTATTGGCATTGATACGCTGGTTGGATGCCCTTCCTAACACCAGCGTCACTTTACAGTATAGACTGGGTGCTTTTATTTGTGCCACCAGCACTAAAGAAGATGTCTTACTAGACTCAAGGGCCCTCTCTACCTCTACAATTTGCAGCAATGTCATTAAAAAACAAATAAAAAACCCACTTATTGACACGACACGCACACGCACACACACTCACACACCAACACTCGTGCATACAAACTACAAACACACACGCCACTCACACACCAACCCTCCTGCATACAAACACACACACCACTCACATACATACATACATACATACATATATATATTACTGACAGTACTGATACAAAATCGAAATCATGTCTAGTTCAGTTTTTATATAATAATAAGCTTTACGCTGGTGATGGTGGTGGTGGTGGTGAATGGTGGTGGTGATGGATGGTGTCAGTGATGGTGGTGGTGGATAGTGTCAGTGATGGTGATGGTGGTGGATGGTGTCAGTGATGGTATATATATATATATATATATATATATATATATATATATATATATATATATATATATATAAAATACGTAGTTAAGAAAGCCACAACAATGCAGAGGGGAATCTCACAACAATGCAGAGGGGAATATTGGGATTAAATCT
>OZ024743.1:329358705-329368705 GCA_964016885.1 Eledone cirrhosa
TATATATATATATATATATATATATATATGTATGTATATAAATAAATATATATATATATAGAGAGAGAGAGAATTAGTATATTTACCAACACATGCGTACAGATGTACACTAATGCTAGCAAATAGATAAGTTATGTCATAGTACCTAGGTGGTTCTATGCAGGGGGATGCAGAACAATTATATGAAAGACGTAAAATAAGAAAATTTTAAAAATTAAAAATTAACTTACTAAAATTTTCACTCCAACTAATTAGTTTCTGTAATGGGATAAATATAGTTACGCAATGTAACTATCGAGAATTCATTACGTCATCAGGGCGTCTATTCTCAGCTAAGTCCCCAGGCGATGCGCGGACACTAGGAACTCATATAAAAATATTAATTCGGTCGATGGAACAGCTAGCGGGGACTAAATTCCATAGCACTGAAAAAGTTCACTGTCTCTGGTCAAGTGGCAGATTCTAAAGAATCAATCACGTGACACTGAGGCTAGTCAGTAGGAGTAGGGTGGTATTATGACAAGAGCCTACTACCACTACAATGAATTAGCAGTGGATTTGGCAAGTTTGCTCAACAAATAAATAATTTGGAGATAAATATAGAGAATTAGTATATTTACCAACACATGCGTACAGATGTACACTAATGCTAGCAAATACATAAGTTACGTCATAGTACCTAGGTGGTTCTATGCAGGGGGATGCAGAACAATTATATGAAAGACGTAAAATAAGAAAATTTTAAAAAATTAAAATTAACTAACTTGCTAAAATTTTCACTCCAACTAATTAGTTTCTGTAATGGGATAAATATAGTTACGCAATGTAACTATCGAGAATTCATTACGTCATCAGGGAGTCTATTCTCAGCTAAGTCCCCAGGCGATGCGCGGACACTAGGAACACATATAAAAATATTAATTAATGAATTCTCGATAGTTACATTGCGTAACTATATTTATCCCATTACAGAAACTAATTAGTTGGAGTGAAAATTTTAGTAAGTTAATTTTTAATTTTTAAAATTTTCTTATTTTACGTCTTTCATATAATTATTCTGCATCCCCCTGCATAGAACCACCTAGGTACTATGACATAACTTATGTATTTGCTAGCATTAGTGTACATCTGTACGCATGTGTTGGTAAATATACTAATTCTCTATATTTATCTCCAAATTATTTATTTGTTGAGCAAACTTGCCAAATCCACTGCTAATTCATTGTAGTGGTAGTAGGCTCTTGTCATAATACCACCCCACTCCTACTGACTAGCCTCAGTGTCACGTGATTGATTCTTTAGAATCTGCCACTTGACCAGAGACAGTGAACTTTTTCAGTGCTATGGAATTCAGTCCCCGCTAGCTGTTCCATCGACCGAATTAATATTTTTATATGAGTTCCTAGTGTCCGCGCATCGCCTGGGGACTTAGCTGAGAATAGACTCCCTGATGACGTAATGAATTCTCGATAGTTACATTGCGTAACTATATTTATCCCATTACAGAAACTAATTAGTTAGAGTGAACATTTTAGTAAGTAAGTTAATTTTTAATTTTTAAAATGTTCTTATTTTACGTCTTTCATATATATATATATATATATATATATATATATATATATATATATATATATATATATATATATTTATATATATAAAGAAAAAAAGATGAAATCGAAAATGCAACTCGAGTCTTATTTAAAAAAAATATATATATATTTATTTGGTTCCTTTACCGGTTTCGCAGTTCTTCTGCTTTTCAAAAGTAGAGTTGAGATGGAAGGTCTGTGGTTTTTCTCACATCTGAGAAAAACCGCAGACCTTCCATCTCAAGTCTACTCTTGAAAAGCAGAAGAACTGCGAAACCGGTAAAGGAACCAAATAAATATATATAATTTTTAAAAAATAAGACTCCAGTTTCATTTCCATTTCATCTTTTTTTCTTTATACTTTCAGTCGTGTAGGACACCTCGGTTATTTTTCATTTTGTAAAAAAAACCTCACTTTCTAAAATATATATATAAGCAAAGTGATGTTGATTTTTGTTGGTAATTCAACAAATATATTTATAACAGATTCGAAGCAGTCGACAAGTTTTCTGGAGAATAATATCAATGATATTAATAAATGGAAACTATATTTATAAAACCATATTTATTCTATTATATATATTTCAAGGGTACCAAAACTTTGTTACGCACTCATCATATAATACAAAGTTTGTTTTATAAATAGTGACATACCCAGGAATCAAACCTTAACGGTTCATATCATAGAAAAGAAAACTTTTTTGGCTCTACATGGCTAGTGAAAATATAAGCTATTTTCAAAAATTCACAGTGACTGATCGGCCTGATTTGCATATTAGCAGACTTTTTTCTATTTGAATTTGGCAAAGCCGGCCATTTATCTCTCGCATACAGGAAACTGACTGGCCAGTCTGCAAATCTGGCTGATCAGTGGATCTGCTAATATGCAGATCTGACTGATCAGCCAGTCTGCTAATATGCAAATCAGGCCTATCAGTCACGGTGTATTTTTGAAAATAGCATATATATTCACTAGCTCTGACAGTTTAGTAGGTGAACAGTAAGCTGTACTGATGAAAGGTGATACCCAGAAACATTAGTGTCTGCAGTTCTGTTCGCATGCCAACGCAAGAGCAATAATGAAGTGTTCATTCTACTGATATGGCTATAAAATTGAGGCTTGTTTGCATAATTGCAAACGAATCGAATGTTATTAATATTTGAAAAACCTCGGATTACATTTATATATATATACATACGCATATATGTATATATATAATATATATGTATACACACACACACACACACACACACACACACACACACACACACACACACACACACACATATATATATATATATATATATATATATATATATGTGTGTGTGTGTGTGTGTGTGTGTATATATGTATACATATATATTATATATATACATATGTGTATGTATATATATATATATAAATGTAATTTGAGGTTTTCGAATATTAATAACATTCGATTCATTTGCAATTATGCAAACAAGCCTCAATATTATAGCCATATCAGTAGAATGAACACTTTATATATATATATATATATATATATATGGATATTTATATATATATATATATACATATATATATATATATACATATATATATATATATATATATATATATATATATATATATATATATATATATATATATATATATATATATATATATATTTATATGGATATGTTTATCCCGGGTTCAATCGGGGGTAACCACAATAGGTAAGGTATAGTATAAATATTTAATATAGAAATGGCTTCTACAGGACTAGAACTGTTTCGTTCGAGATAAATCCTCAGGCCACCTGACATATATATATATATTGACATACATATATATACATGCATATATACATTTGTCTGATTTGACGAGTTTCCACCCACACTCGGTAATCGAATGTCGATCGAAATTCTATCTATCTATATCCCCCCTCTCCCCCCTCTCTCTCTCTCTCTCTCTCTCTCTATATATATATATATATATATATATATATATATATAGCGGACCTAAGACTCAAAATCTCTCTCTCTATATATATATATCAGGAATGGTACAAAAAACATTTAAAAAAATAACAAAAAAATTGACACAGTACAATGAAGAAGTATATTAGTTTAACGCTTGAAATAACAGGAAAAGAATCTTAACGTTTCAGACTCTAGTCCTTCGTCAGAAGATAGAATTAGAAATAGGAAATAAAATTGAAAGAGTGAAAAGAGGAAAGAACAGGAAAAAATGAGAAAAAACCCCCCACACACCTACGTATTCAGTCAGCCATTATATATATATAACTTTGCCTTTCATCCTTACGGGGTCGATAAAATAAAGTACCAGTAATACACTGGGATAATTGCTGGCCTTGTGCCAAAAGTAGAAACAATGAGTTCAAATCCCGCCGAGGTTAACTTTGCCTTTCATCCTTATGGGGTCGATAAAATAAAGTACCAGTAATGTACTGGGTAATTTCTAGCCTTGTGCCAATAGTAGAAACAATTATATATATATATAATATATATATATATACACACACTATTATTAGAATGCTGTTTAATTGTGTATATATTTTTTTGGACAGCTTGTATATACAAACATGTACTTAACCTAGATTGTTTCAATTACTAGTACAGCAGTGCCTTGAACTTATTTAATTTTTGGAGTCCAGGATTGTTATGTCATATATATTTTAATTTCTGGATATATAATTGCATTACGATAAATTTAGTTTTCCTAAGAGAAGCCCTATAGTTTGTGTAGATTACAGGCACGTGGAAGTGATTAAATATAACAATGATACTTTAGTAATTTACTTCTAGGATATAATAAGATAAATGGTCAGTATATATAAAAATGACATATAGGATTAAATGCATGAGTAATTTTGGAGAAATAACTATTTACAGGAAGAAATGCAGGGTTAAAATCCAGGACATTGTGACTGAAAAACAAACTTATTGTAGTAACATGACACTAGATAGGATATGATGTGTATTATGCTTATGTTTCTCAATATAAAAGCTCATTAGGCCTTGGCCCAGAACATCAATAATACATATTATGTGCTTTATATATGTGTACAAAGTACAATGTGCTTCTCAAATAATATATGGCTCCCCCTCCCCCTCTCTCTCTCTATATATATACCTTTTAATTTGAATTATATATATATATATTTATTATTTTTCCATTTTCTTACTTTTTTACTGTATCCTTTTTCTTATATTCTACTTTTTACAGCTGTAACTTCTCTACCTATTTATGATCTTATTGTTTTGATTATACGCTATTTCTCTATATATATCGTGCCATGTATGAATTATTCGTATTCTGAGGATTTGGTCAGAGGTAAACAATGTAATCGAGATCGAGTGAGGCAACTTCGTGCGATTAGCTGCCTCTAGACTCACCTGATCAATGAAACAATTATTAATACCTGAAATAAAGCCCCTTGTTGTACAGCCAACCATGTTACTCTTCATTCTTTCACTATATATATATATATATATATATATATATATATATATATATATATATATATATATATATATATAGTAATAATAATAAAATTGAAGACTAAAATCCAAAGAGGACTCGATAAGGAAAATATATATCAAATATATAAGAACCGTAGAGCAAATATTTATTAAAATAACAGATTAAAGTTTAAGCAAAGAATCGCTGCTTTCACCCTTAACGGGATCTTCTGAAACTAACAAAGTCAATCTGTAAACGCAGAACTGGATATTTCAAAAAACGTTGCAACCGGAGGAAGACAGGAAAACGATACTTTGGTTCGTGGTAACGTTCGCTGGCAAAGAACGGGAAAAAACGAATAATACGTCATTAATAGGAGCGGTGAAAAACAATTACGCGCAAAGACAGAACCACGTTTATGGTATAAAAGAGGTCGTAGACTAATGTTCTCTTAGGTGGTGCATAGAGACGTTCTCTGGCAATGAACGAAAAAACGAAGATAATAAGTCATATGTGGAGCGTGGAGAACAAAGCACGCAAAGACAAAACCACGTAAATGGTATAGCAGAAGTCGTAGACTAAAATTCTAACTAGGAGACCAAATAAATCTCCGCTACAGAGTTAAGAACAAAGTAAATAAATACAATACAGAAGTAATAGAAACAAATAAATGCATACACGCAAACAGATACGTACATACACAAGCATACGCAAAACCTTACCATAGGTATACAAAACCACGCACATATAAATATGTGTGTGTGTGTATGCTTGTGTACAAATAAATAAATAATTATATAAACGTATATAAGTAAATAAATACGTATATAACAAGCGCACACACACACCTACATATAAATACACGAATGTTCGGAGACGTAAGTCAACTAAAACAAGAAGTACACATATACACACACCCACCATACGTACGAACCTGCATACTCACGCAGACGCAAAACTCCCGTATACAAATAGCTAAACCCTAAATACCAGTATAAGTAAAAATTATACGCCATACCAGTCAAATATACGTACGAGAAGGTATACATACCTTCACAAAACATACGGGTAATATATACTTACCTATGCAAATAAGAAAAGGAATAAACAAAACATATACTTAGCTCCCACATCAAGACGTAAAATATCCACGTATGGATCGTGCTATCCGTTAGGGTATAACGTGGGGCTGTAATACAGGAAAGTTTTGTGCAATTTATGTTTACAAGGCGAAATTGCCTCAGATTTTTTATTTAAGATGTGGTCTGTGGCGTCGAGTATTTCCAGGGCCTCAGCGGCGCAGAGGTCACAAGGTTTTTTATTTCCGTTATACGATCTAGCCCTAGCTAGGATCTCCCAGTGTAACTTATATTGGGTGTGGTTGTCTTTTAGACTCCAGATATAAGCTGAAAGTGACGTCATATTCCTTCTTAGAGGGTAACGAAAAGAATGGGTATGCATGTAAAGACGCTGCTTGAAACTATTGGCGGTTAACCCTATGTAGGCCCTACGGGACGTGGGTGTTACAACCTTACATTTGTAGACAATGTTACTAGAGAGGCATTTCCCGGATAGGGGGCAGTCAGCCCGATTCCTACAATTACAGTTAGTACTAACTACAGGGTTGCACGTGTTCCTACGGCTAGGTAGTTTAGCTAAATTTGAAGCTGTGATGTTATGCGCAAGGTTAGGAGTCGTATAGTAAGAAATTTTAATAGTATTTCTATTAAAAATGTTACTATATTTATGTGTAGGGGGAAAATGCTTCGTAATAAGGGAAAGAAAGATCTTAGCTAATGGTGTGGCCACCTCCATATTATATGGTGGGTTAAACCAACAAATGCGACGGGATCTATTTCTTCTATGTCTATTCTCGTACTTTGCATATGCTACCTTATCGACAAATCCACTCCGAGCAAGAGCTTCATTGTAATATGTGGAATGGTCGTTGAAAATATGCTCGTTAGTAGATAGACGGGAAAGCCTCAACGAAACGTTTCTTACCAGGTTCTTGGTTATGCTGGCAGGATGGTTGGAATGCTTACTTATGTAATTAAGCGTATCATTCGGCTTTCTATACGGGTAATACAAGCCATTCGATAAATTGATGGTAACGTCGAGGTAATTAACGGGATAACTCCGACATAAAACCTGCGGATCGGTAGTTACTGATGATGTTGATCTTTTCTTCTTTTCAAGTCATAGCTACTGTCACTCAGAGAGTGGGATTGGCTCCGTGCAGTATTTCCTCACTTTAAAAAAAATATTCACGCAAAGGCATTGCACGATACTATTAATTGATAATAATTAATAATCTTATATCAGGCAATGGCCATACTCGATAAAGAGGGGGAAGCCATCATGTATGTATGGATGTATGTTCCAGAAACTTGGTTGCCCTGATAAGTTCGTTGCTTTAGTTAGGGCTTTTCATGACGACATGGAGGCTTGGGTTAATGTCGGAGCCTATCTCAGTAAAAAATGGAGTGAAACAGGGGGATATTCCAGCACCGACTCTGTTTGCCATATACTTTGCAATGGTTTTCTGTATTGCATTCAGGAATTGCGAGCATGGCGTTTACATCCGATATCGAACCTCAGGCACCATATTTAACATCAGGCGCTTTGCTGCAAAGACAAAAGTATTTACATGAATCATAAGAGACCTCTTGTATGCAGATGATTGCGATCTTGTAGCGCACACAGAGAGTGATATGTAGCACATTTTGAATGCATTTTCTGACGCTTGCACTGCCATAGCATTGACTGTCAGTCTCAAGAAAACCGTCGTCATGTACCAACCTGCCCCTGGTAAGCAGTACAGTGAACCAAATATCTATGTGTATGGTAAACGACTTGGAGTGGTTGATCAGTTTGCCTACCTGGGAAGCTCTGTCAATAGATACAGCAACCTTGATAGTGAAATCTCACTTAGGATTAGGAAAGCAAGTGATGCTTTCGGAAAGCTGGAAAGGCGACTCTGGGGTCGGCGAGACATATGCAAGAAGACAAAGGTAAAGGTGTACAAGGCATGTGTGCTCTCTTCTCTTCTTTATGCCTGCGAGACCTGGGTCACATATCGACACCACCTTAAGCAATTGGAGCGTTTCCATCAGATGTGTCTCAGACGGATCCATGGCGTTCACTGGAGGGACCACATCGAGATTTTGGAAAGCTCTATGTGTGACAGTATAGAAGCTCTTGTGCTTAAGCAACGACTCCGTTGGAGTGGTCACCTTGCCAGGATGAAGGATTCTAGAATACCAAAACAACTCTTTTCTGGAGAGTTAGTTAAAGGAAAACGACCGCCACATAAACTAAAAAAGCGGTATAAGGATTCCTTGAAATCCTCTTTGAAAGACGCTAACATCTCTGCTGATACATGGGAAAATATTGCTGCTGATCGTAATAAATGGAGAAAGACTGTATATGAGGGAAAAGTTGCCTTTGAGGCATCTCGAATCGCATACGAGAAAGTAAAGCGGGATGTGATGAAGGGCATTGCTGTTGAACTTCCAGACGGCTAGGGTCCTCCTATGGTGCTGACATGCAGCGTCTGTGCGAGACTCTGCCTAAGCAAAGCTGGACTCGAAAGTCATCTTCGCAATCATAAAGTAAGACCAGTGGTTGACTACCAGGCTGCTGTTGGAGATGCTAATCATCATGCTTACCAAACATGTGGTAGAGAATGTAAATCAGCAGGGGGGCTCAAACGACATGCAAAAGTACATGAACTCCAACCACAGCCGGCTATTCCCAGAAAAAACGGAAAAAATGAAACGAAATTTCATTTCTCACTCTTAGTACGGCTGTTACTTAAATATAAGTATGTATACGTACATACATATATGTATACAGACGTACAGTACAGACGTTCAATCATCTGGCAGGTAGGTATACGGTGCTGACGATAGCTAATAAGCTTGAAACTAGTACATCGTTCCTTTGTCAGTGTTGAACAAAAGAGCAACGATGGTTGCTAAACACTGTACGGCTTAATTCGGGATGTTTGTTTACAAACACCCGAGCATTATAATAAATGTTCGGTGAATCTATACGTACATACATATATGTGTGCATGTATGTATATATATATATATACATACTACTGTACGTCTGTATACATATATGTATGTACGTATACATACTTATATTTAAGTAACAGCCGTACTAAGAGTGAGAAATGAAATTTCGTTTCATTTTTTCCGTTTATCGTTTTCGGTACCCCGGCCGATTAACTCACTCGATATGCAAATTAGGCTGCTCAGCCGTTAATAAGCATAAGGAAAGTATATACTTTCAGACGTTCAATCATCTGGCAGGAAGGTATACGGTGCTGACGATAGCTAATAAGCTTGAAACTAGTACATCGTTCCTTTGTCAGTGTTGAACAAAAGAGCAACGATGGTTGCTAAACACTGTACGGCTTAATTCGGGATGTTTGTTTACAAACACACCGCGCATTATAATAAATGTTCGGTGAATCCATACGTACATATATATATGTGTGCATGTATGTATATATATATACATACTACTGTACGTCTGTATACATATACGTATGTACGTATACATACTTATATTTAAGTAACAGCCGTACTAAGAGTTAGAAATGAAATTTCGTTTCAATTTTTCCGTTTATATATATATATATATTTTTTTTTTTCGTGCAATGGCCATACTCGATAACGAAGGGGCAGCCATCATCATGTATGTATGTATGTATGTATGTATGTATGTATGTATGTATGTATGTATGTATGTATGTATGTTTGTGTGTATGGGTATCTCTCAATTAAATTGACAATCGGCTCACTAAACTAATCGAGGAACTGATCAGTTAACTGACAAACATATGTGGTGCGCTGGTTTTTATTGCCAGCATTACCCTCCAAAAAATACAAACATATATATACATATATTTATATATATATATATATATATATATATATATATATATATA
>OZ024743.1:329373705-329386205 GCA_964016885.1 Eledone cirrhosa
GTGTGTGCGCTGAGTGGGGTGTAGGTCGGTGTGTGCGTGTGCGTGGATGGAGAGGGGGAGGGAGGGGCGTGTGGATTCTGGAGGCTGAGTGTGTATATGTGGGGGTAAGCACATGTGTGTTGGTGTGTTTACGTGGTGTGGATGTAGGTGGCGTGGTTCGAAAAGAAATGTGAGGTTATATCCGTGGGTAAGTTCCTGAGTGGAGTGTGCAATGAGCTGCTGGATATTTTTCATGTTATGGAGTGGATAGCTGGAAAGATGACCGGTGGTGGGTGTTCCATGGCATTGGAGTAGGCCACAGACTGTGAGGTGGTGGGCGGAATGTCCAGGGGAGCCAGAGTCGCGGGCGATGGGGGAACTCCCGCCGAGACGAATATCTCGGAGGTGTTCAGTGAAACGGTCCGCCAGGCAACGTCCAGTATTGTCCGACGTTGGTTACGCTGCTCGAAGTGCAGTGAAGTCCATAAACTAGGTTGGAGGCGGTGCAGCGGAAGGCGTGCCGGACAGAGGGAGAGTGGCCGTTGGGACTCTGGAAGGTGGTGGTGTTGGTGATGTGGGGGAAGGTGTGGCAACGAGGCCTGGAGCAGGGAAGGGAACCGGGGCGGGGAGAAGAGCATGGGTTGGGGGAGTAGGGAGCTGCGGACGAGGAAGGTGCGGCGATTGCGTGTGAGTTTGAAAGAGGGAAGGGGTGGGGTGGGAAGATGTGGGGGGTGGAGGGGTCGGACTGGAGGCGTCGGAAGAGGCGGAGGATGGTGTGGTGGAGGAGTAGGGTGGAGGGGTGGTAGGTGATGGGGAAGGGGAGACGGTGGGTGGGTGTGCGGTGGCGTGAGATGAGGGTGGTGGAGCGGTGGACAGCACGGGCGCGAGTGAGGGTGGTGTGGACGAGGGAGGGGGGGGGGGGGGGGGGGGGGTAAATCTCCGGATGAAATGGGTGACTAGGGAAAGGGCCTGTGACTCAAAGTCAGCATCTCGGCTACAGTGGCGGCGGATCCGGAGGAGTTGGGAGTAGAGTGTTTTGTGTGTGAGGGTGGGAGTAGGTGAAGTCGAGGTAGGAGTAGGGGTCGGTGGGTTTGAAGAAAATGGAGGTGACGAGGGAGCGGTGGGAGGGCTCTTTGGCGACGGAGATGTCTAAGAAGTGGACGTGGGTGGTGGAGATAGAGGTGGTGAAGTGGCGGGGGGAGGGGGAGGAAGAAGAAGGAGAGAAAGGAGTCGAGCTGTTCTCGGGTGAGAGTCGTAGCTCCGATACATTCGTCGATGTAATGACCATACAGTTCGGGCGTGGGGCCGGTGTACTGGGCAAAGATTTGGGCCTCAACATGGCCAACGAAAAGGTTGGCATAGTTTGGGCCCATTCTTCTGCCCATCGCTACGCCCGTGATCTGTTGGTAAAACTCACCCGAGAAGGAGAAGCAGTTGAGGGTGAGGATCAGCTCGGCGATATATATATATATATATATATATATATATATATATATATATATATATATATATATATATATATATATATATTTATATTTAAAGATATAGTACTAAGAAAAACAAACGACTAGTCATGAAGTAGGCTAGATGAGAAAAATACCATTACAGTCCGTTCTTTAACACATGTTTCAGTATAATATAAGTCTACGCGCCTTGATTGCATATTATTATTATGCTCAATCACTAGCATTACATAAATAGTGCACTTATCAGACAGAGTTCATAGTTCGAGATGAGATCCCTGCATTTTGCAGTAAGGATTTTCTTACCGCTATCTACTCAGACCTAAAGGCAACTCACCACAGCATCATATATATATATATATATATATGCAATTCCTTCACCTGCACATCCACTCACGTTGTCTATGCCCTCCGGTGTTCCCTTTGCGGGTCTTTATATATCGAACAAACGGGACGCCGTATGGCGGACCGGTTTGCCGAACATTTGAGGGACATCAGCCTCGGTTTGGATACTCCTGTAGCCCAACATTTCTGTTCTCCTGGTCATTCTTCCCTACATGTTCAGTCCTGGGTGTCCTTTTACATTATGGATCACAGGCCTCGCGCACCAGGACTGAACAAAGTCTGATTCACCGCCTTGGGTCGTATTCCCTTCTTGAACTCAACTCACCTCCCCAATTTTTCTACTAACCCGTCCATTATCACACCCATAGATTCCTATCGCTTTGTCTTGATCATTAGCAACTTCTCTTACAACTAATACATGCCGATACACACCCTTATATTAACATATTTTTGCTCATAGCTTCGTACTTACATGCACACACTCTTTTACTCACATATACACACACATTTCTTCTTAGCTTCGTACGGACCTATAACACACACACACACACACTCTCACACACACACACACAAACACATGCTTACGCATGTGCTCAAGTATAGCTCTTTTTACAAAGCGTTTTTTTTTTTCCATTTCAGGTAGACGCGCTCCATCATCCACTTTTCTAACATGAATGAACCTGTTATTTTTATCTAAAGCATTTTTTTTATCTAAAGACATTTTTTCCAATTCCATCCCGCCCGTCCTCTCAATCTATTTTATTTCTCATTGTTTCTTCTGATGAAGGACTAGCGTCCGAAACCTTAAGACCCTCTTCCTGCTATATCAAGCGTTAACCTAATATATACCTTCCATATACTGTATCAATTGTATTGTTATTTCTGTTTACCTTTTACATACATATATATATATAAACATCATATGTTTAAACAACATATTTAATATAGAAATAGCTTTTACACGACTAGAACAGTTTCATTTGTATAAAGTTCTGATTCCATACGAATGAAACAATTCTAGTACTGTAGAACCCATTTTTATATTAAATATGATATATATATATATATATATATATATATATATATATATATATATATATATATATATATAAAAATGAAAATCCGAAGGCAAGGTAAAATTCCAATCATTTAATCACGACACATGTTTCAATAAGAGATAGATCGATTGTGAAGCCATGATCGATTATCACTGATCTCATCAGGTGAAAATGAATTGTCTTCAAATTCTTGATATGAGGGAGAAAAAATAACGATATTTTCTCACAGAATTCAATCCCTCATATGGAGACACACGAGACTGTCAGAGACACGGCGACTGCTATTAGCTTTAGTCGAGGTCATAAAAGTTTTCAGATTTCTATCGCTGAAAAAGACGCTGGACATCAATCAAATCTGTAGGGATACAGTCAGTCACAGTTAGAAATGAGTGGGTACACACACACTTCACACCCACATACATCGGCTCGAGGTCAAAGAAAAAGATATACATATATATACACACATCAACACAGTATTAAACCTGTAGAGTTAGTGTGGGTGGGTATACACACACCCTCACACACACCGAAGCGATGTCCGAGAAAAAACAAATATAAGAAAATACACACGCAAGTAAGTTCAGTTCAGTGTTCTGCTATACGTGTATAGATCGAATTGTAACATCCATATCTTCAAGTGTATGTTATGGTATATACACATCCGAATCGTCCAAAAAAGGGTATGTCCGGGTATATACACATCCATGTGAAGAGCAGGCAATCAGCTCATGTCGAACTCCTTGTGTACCGCTGTCCCATTGAGAATCCGTGTCACCAAATCCGTGCGTGCAAGCAACCGCAATGTAGGCCGGCAAAGGGCTCCGTGTAGGGTTGGGTATTGGGTAAATGCGTCCGCAAGTGCTATTTCCTGTCATATGGGCCAATGAGCTCGTGTTGTGGAGGGAGGGGGGTATTACAGGTGATGTCGTTAGCTGAGGTGTTGGTAGGTGGCGGTGGTGTTGGAGAGGGGGGGTATTACAGGTGATGTCGATAGCTGTTAGGTAGTGTCGGTATATAAGTGAAGTCATTTACGAGGTGATAGTGGTAGGAGTGTTTATAGGTGCCGGTTGGTAAGAGCAGTTATCGGTGATGGTGCAGCCGTTATTAACCATCTGCTAGAGATACCTGCTGGTTTGAATAACGAATGTTTGCCACGGTACATTCGCTGATTACTATTAGAAATATCTGGCTAATTTCGGCGATAGGTTTCAGATGTAGAATCTGGGTTAAATAGCTCAAAATGTCGGTCAAACAATTACTAGGACTATGTTATTAATTAAACAACAAGGAGACATAATGGCTGGTTCGATAAAGATGGCTGTCTCGTCTCTCAACTGAAGAAGACCTGTGTGAGAGAGTGTGGGAGAAGGAGTGGAAGAGAGAGAGAGTGAGTGTGTATGTGTGTGAGAGAGGGAGTGCCAGAGAGAGAGAGTGTGTATGAGAGAGATTGTGTGTGTGTGTGTGTGTGTGTGAGAGAGAGAGAGTGTGTGTGTAAGAGGGTGTGTGAGAGAGGGAGTGCCAGAGAGAGTGTGTTTGAGAGAGTGTGTGTGTGTGTGTGTTTGAAGGAGTGCCAGAGAGAGAGAGTGTGTGTATGAGGGAGGGAGAGAGAGATTGTGTGTGTGTGTGTGTGTGTGAGAGAGAGAGAGAGAGAGAGGGAGAGAGAGAGAGAAAGAGAGAGAGAGAGAGAGAGATGAGAGAGAGAGAGAGAGAGAGAGAGAGAGAGAGAGAGAGAGAGAGAGAGAGAGAGAAAGGAGGGGGGGGGGGTTAGTTCATCAATAGCGTCATATGTATTTGAGTGCTACTACGAAATACTTTTTGACCTGACCCAGTTATGTGAACAGACGAGAAGGTGCGAGACGTTGTGAGATTGCTGCTTCAAGTGATGCTGCAAGACCGGAAGTAATCGGAAACTGGCGAACAATTCCGTGATTTATTGCTGAAACCGAGCAGTAAATGAAATCTAGTGAAACGGAAAAAATAGAAAGCCATGAATTAATTAAATATGACACCAATATAAATAGTTGATAGAATACTGGAGTTGTAGTTCACAGATCATAGGTTGGAATCCACTCTAGGTATATGTATAAGGGTATAAAGGTATTGTACTTACGATCATAATGCCGTGGGTTCAATTCCTGGACTGGGTTGTGTGTTGTGTTCTTGAGCAAAACACTTCATTTCATGTTGCTCCAGTATACTCAGCTGGAAATGAGTACCAGTAATAAATGACGGTAAAACATTGCGATGGACTGGCGCCCTGTCCAGGGGGGAGTCTTGTACTCTCTCTCGCTTCACGCCACAGAAACCGGGAGAAGCACCGGCCTGATGAGCCTCCGGGCTTGAGAAAGACTTTAGACCTTTTTTTTTAGTTGAATATTTCATGCCGGAATCTTTACATGGTAGATTGATTCGAACTGCTAGAAATAGTAGCCAAATTGGACTGTATAAAATGAAGGAAGTGTGGATGCATTGAATAATAGACACACCATCTGTATGAATGACAGGATGGTCCACACAGGCACGTCTATGACCGTCAGTGTGTTTATCAGAGTTAATCTGAGTATAAACAACAACAAAGAGGAGCAGGCCGAGTTGATACCCTTGCTGGACACCTGTGGCAAAGGTGACCTTGTTTTCAGTAGGCATGAGTGTGCTGGGTGTCGCGTAGAAAAGATGTGCAAGAGAGTATAGAAGGAGCACGTCTTAGACACGTTAAAGGAGTTTCGCATGTCCAGCTTTACTAGGATGCAGCGTGATGAAGAAAGCATGTGCTCTATGAAATGTCTGGCTGTATGGGCAGCCACTTCACATCGGCATAATTCCCACTCTCACCTGGATAGGTTTTAGTACCTCGCTCAGGTGATCCATGACTGACCTGCTGGCTATCTTGATCGCAAGTCAACAGACGTTTCCCACTGCAACAGACCACGTGCCTTCATCATTCTTCTTCAATGCAGTCACGTCGGTTGGGAAGAGAAGATCATGGGCATGGCCCCAGGGGAGTTTGGCACGAAGAAGACTGTTCGTTAGAGCAGTAATCGACTGAAACAGACGTACCCCACCCCAGTGGAGTTTGGCGAGTTTACATATCTTGATGGTCGAGTCGCAGGCCATCTACACGGCCACTGCTGCTTCCTGGGTAGGATCTCAAGGCAGCTATGACGTCATCAATAGACTCGGTCAATGTCACTGCAGGGCCTTGAAAGTCCCTGATATCAGTCTTGGTGACCGGATGTTTAAGACGTAGAACGGCTAGGAGATCCGGTATGGGCCGGAGTACCGTGTCACTCGAGGCCAGTACATGCATCGCCGCAGAAAGGTCACCTTCAATTAATTTACGATTGACTCGGTCATGGAGCTGTTGGTGCAGGCGGGTAGCATGAGAGAAGCGAGAGGCTAGTTGGTGAGGTGTGGCAGAAGGAAGCAATGATGCTCCTGAGGTTCGAAGTCAGAAAGGGGACCCTAGCCTCACAGGCCATCGGTATACCAATTTTGAATGTCGCAAAGCTGAGTAACTTGTTCCAGTGTTGCGGACAATTGGAATTGAGTGCTTGGTCGATGGACGATGCTAGCGATTCGGCCGGGAGAGTGCCAGCAAACTTACGGATCCTAATGATATTACTCACCGCAACTGCCCGGATTTAGCAGGAGTTGGTCCCCATTGTACCATGCCCCTGTGTCTACTTGTGGTATCAAGGAGTGGGGAGGGAGGTTAAGCAACACAGACAGTATCCCGGTGCAGGAATTCCGACACACGTCTAGTGAGTTTGACGCAGTTATTCTACAAAAGCCACAGTTTAACAAATAGAGTGTAATTCAACAAAATACTGTACTTTGAATGTAATTTAAACACTAAAACTACTTTCTAAATTCCTTTTAAACTCATTATATATAATAATATATATTTATGACTTAAATTCTCTTTGTCTCCACACACATACACATGTTTATGTTAATACATCCTATTTGTTTGTTTCTTGTTTCCTTGATATATTAACACACACACACACACACACACACACACACACACACACACACACACACACACACACACACACATGTGTGTATATATATATATATATATATATATAGTTTTGCGAGGTTTTTTATATGAAATCGTGTGTCGAAACAAATATTGTTATACTTGGGGAGGGTCATATTTGTGTAATATTGCCAGAATTAATAACAGAACACACTCACTGTTTGGTTGGTTTTCGCTTCTCGCTTCTGTGTCTTTTATATCGGTAATCTAACTTACTCGGTCCTCAATCTTGCCATTGACTGACCGACGGTCAAAAATACCTGATACGGTCAAAATACTTGATACTCAAAAACTCAGCAATGTCCAGTAGTGCTAAGTTTAATATTCTGATCGCAGATTTGGTACGAGTGATGAAGAATGTGTCCCGCATGTGCGACCCAACAGAAATGGAAAGACACATCCAACACTTCATCAACCGCATGCAGTTCTCTGGCTACAACCAAAGAGACAGAGTCAGAGTATACGAAGGAGCCATGGAAAAGTATAAGACCCTCATAGAACTGGACATGAAAGGAATTTGCCCATTATGCAGGAGCAAATCATGGAATAGCTTAGATAGGGCAAGACATAAGATAGGGAAAGCCACCTCATGGTACGACAACCAGAAATACCAGAGTGTCATGTTTGTGGACGCCACCCCTGGAGGGAAATTAGCTAACCAGTGTAGAAAGGCCCTGAGAAAGACCCACTTAAAAATAAAGGTGGTAGAAAAGCCAGGAACCACCATAAAATCCCTGATCAGCAAAACCTACCCTTTTAAGAAAACCCACTGTACCAATAGGAAATGTATCATATGTAAGGTAAACCCCCGGATAAACTGTAAAACTAGAAACGTAGTCTATAGCATAAGATGTACAGAGGATACTTGCAGAAACATGACAACAACATACATAGGTGAGACAGCTCGTAGCATAGGTGAAAGGATAGATCAACAGTGGGAGGAACTAAAAGGACAAAAAAACGGGTCAGTACTATACGAACATGCTAGACAACAACATGACGGTAACATAGACAACATAGAAATTAGAATAATATCTAAACATAGGAATGACCCAGCAGATAGGCAAATCAGAGAGGCCAGTGAAATAGAAATTAGAAGACCAAGACTAAACAGAAAGAATGAATGGAATAACAACACCCAAACAAACAACACTGACCTAAGAGAAGTATAAATAAGTAAATAAAATAAAATAAATAAATAAATAAATACATACACAAGCACAATAACAACAAGCACAATAACAACAAGCACATAAACACACACTAGTCACCCATCACACAGCAAACGAAACACTATAGACACACGCAAACGCATGCGCAAAGAAGACAAAATAAAATAAACAAACAAGCAAATAAATAAATAAATATATAGACAGACTGAATAAAAATGGCGTAGACATACAATACAGCAGGAGGAAAATATAACACCACTGACGATGTTGCAGATGTGCAACGAAAGATTTATGATAAACTATATATATGTGTTTGTGTCTATATTGTATATGTATTATTTTTGACCGTCGGTCAGTCAATGGCAACATTGAGGACCGAGTAAGTTAGATTACCGATATAAAAGACACAGATGCGAGAAGCGAAAACCAACCAAACAGTGAGTGTGTTCTGTTATTAATTCTGGCAATATTACACAAATATGACCCTCCCCAAGTATAACAATATATATATATATATATATACTTATATATATATATAAGTATAAATATATATATATGCATCTATATAAGTGTACATACACACACACACACATATATATATACACGTGTGTGTCTGTTTGTGTATGGATATATACATAAGAGTATGTATATGCTTATAAGTATATATATATGTATATATAAGTATACACACAAACACACACACACACACACACACACACACACACACATATATATATATATACTTATAAGCATATACATACTCTTATGTATATATCCATACACAAACATATATATAAGTCTACATATAAGGGTATATATGTAGTTACACACACTAATATGCACACACATGTATCTATGTGTGTATTGTTCAATATGGCGTTAGTGTTTCCTCTCCGATCTAGCACGGTCGTCTGCTCAGTGTTCGTTGCTATTTGTCGATTGTACTGTCTGTAAAAGCAATCCAAACCAATCGAGCCTCATTTTCGAAATACAAGCCAACTTTGCTGATTCAAACAATCATGAAAGAGTTATCTAGCGTCATTACTGCCTGATTGTCTGATCGGACATATACACCGGAAGCATGGAAGCACGCTCCCACGCATGCACGTAGGCACGGGGAGATAGTATCCCTCAGTCATTAGATTAATACATACGTACATACAATCAAACACATATACATACATAAATACATACACACATACATACATACACACATATACATATGCATTCGTAAATACATATACATGCACACACATATATACACACACATACGCACTCATACACCCACATACACACATACACATACACACATACATACACATACATACACATGTACATACATAAATATATACATACATACACATACAGACATGCATATGTGCATACATACACACATACACACCTACATACATACAGGCATACACACATCCTACTCATACATACACACAAACATACACACACAGACACACATACATAAACACATACATACACATACATACACACATACACGCACATACACACATACACACACATACACACATACATACATACAATCTCACATACATAGACACATACACACACCCCACTCATACATGCACACATACACACATACATGCAAACAATCAAACATACATACACACACCGACACACACACATACATACATACAATCACACATACATACATACACACATACATACAATCACACATACATAGACACATACACACATCCCACTCATACATGCACACATGCATACACACATATATACATACAATCAAACATACATACACACACAGACACATACACACATACATACAATCACATATACATACATAGACACATACATACAATCACACATACATACATACACACACAGAGACAATCACACATACATACATACATACACACATACATACAATCACACATACATACATAAAATCACACATACACACACTGTGACATACATAGATACATACATATAATCACACACACGTTTGTCTGTCGGCGGAAATATAGCCAATATGACTACATCCGATCCATGGTTATTAACCAGTTCAAAATTGTATTAGATTAAAGATAAATCCTGATTTTATTGGCTTCTCTGATGGCAATGGATGTTAGAATCAGTGGAGCGCCGGGGCAAAATCCCTTACATGTCTGTTGTAGTTGTTTGTTGTTTTTAGCACCAGGTTAACTCCGATTGAGTAAATCAGATGTTCTCCAGTCATGACCATCTCTTCTTGGG
Source organism: Eledone cirrhosa (assembly GCA_964016885.1). Taxonomy (NCBI): domain Eukaryota; kingdom Metazoa; phylum Mollusca; class Cephalopoda; order Octopoda; family Eledonidae; genus Eledone; species Eledone cirrhosa. The sequence goes on from OZ024743.1 coordinate 329,384,009, forward strand.
TTATTATTTTTTGTTTTTTCGGACTCAGCATCGGAATCTAGACCTAACTGTATGGTTAAGAAATCTGGTTCTGGTTGTTAAGCTAATTGTTTGATAGTTAAGGATGCTCAGATCACGATCGTAAGGTTGCGAGTTCGATTCCCGGATGAACCTCGTGTCCTTGATTAATACACTTTATTTCACTTTGCTCTTCTTCATTCAGCTGGAAAAGATAAACTGCGATGACACTGCTGCCAAACTGTATCGGTCTTTGCCACTCCCTTGGATAACACCAGAGTTGTTGAAAAGAACTAACGTTTCAATGGCAGACACAGTAGAAGAAGGAAGACTTTTAAAGAAATAGAGAGAAAGTGACGTCCGAACGAGTACCCTCCACTTCCAACTAACTTACGTTCCACCACTGGGTCCCGGCTGACAGGATGGAGAATTGTCCCGGAGGACGGCGAGGGAGACGTGCTGGAACAGCCACTCCATCTCGCGAGGGTCGCATGCGCGGGTGGCCAACTTTGCTCTGATAGCAGTGGGTAGGGATGTGGTCCGGGGATAGGGGTAAGAATGTCGGAACTCTCCACTGCTACAGGCTCTACTACAAACCTATCTGATGATATTTTGATAGATGCTGGTCCTCTATAAACCATCTTAGCCTAACCTGTGCCATGGAGCGGCAATCTCGTGGTCAGTTAGTTACGAGTATATAACCTATGGTCCACCTTGACCAAAGGAGGCACTTTCTTTTTCTTTAATACGCAACAATTCCTGTCAGTCAAAAATTCTGTTACAACGGTGCACAAATATATCTACTCCTATCGACAGATCGGGACCTAACGAAGGATCTGGGTCTATCGAATGCACTATAAACGCATGCGCTAAGCACGAACAATGCAACCAATGTGCTTGCGCTATTCATGCCTCCAGTATGGCGGCTGCACTTTTCTATTCAGAATTTCATCCACTTCATATCAATTCTTTTGTTAATTTAATATCCTCACTAAATTTACCGGAATTTCTCTAATTTTCTCTTAATTCCACCATCTTTTGCTGTTATTATTGCTATTGAACAAAGAAACCATTGTTGTCATTGTTTAGACCTGAGTCAACATTTGTAGAATAGACCTATCATTAAAGGGGTTTTAATGTGATAATTCTGTATTTGTGTATACCCGGGACCACATTATCCAATATGGCTTTTCGTTTCGTTATATTTTATTTTATTTTTATATATAGTAATGTGTGGTTTAAGGAAGATGTGATTGTTATTTCTAGCAGGTTGAGCAACCTTGTAGATGCTCTCTGTGTGTTTCGATCTATCATCTGATAAATATAATACACTTCATTATCTCCCTATTAAAAAGCTCTGACATCTGGTCACTGAACTTGCCCTGTCAACAGTAGCGAGGTCCCAGTCTCGAAGTCTAGACTACAAGTTAAAGAGAAGAGATAAAAATACTATGGTTTCTGTAACCAACTACACTACACTATCTCTACCTCTGTATACTAACCTAATGAAACCTCCAAATATATTTATAACCTGGACGGTATAACTGCGATTTGTCAAAATCTTCATTGGCATATTCGGACGATCAATGCCGTTTCTGCCAGATAGTCGGAAAAGTCTGAAAATATTTCAAAAACAAACAAAACAAAGTAAAATGGACGAACCTAAAGTAAAAGCTAGGCTGATAAATGTATCAGCAACATAAACCAGATACACTGCCACAACAAAAGTATGACATCGTCATCCGAATTTATCAACAAACAATAGAAGTACAGATCACAACACAACCAGAGTTAACAGTGAGCTGGACCTTACTATACAATAAAGTAAATAGAAAATAACATCACATCAACAGGGATTAAGGTAAACAAATGGCTAAGTAACTCGAGGATAGAATAAATGACTGTAACATGGCCCAACAAGTAATTGTCTCCACCAGAACAAACTAACTCAGTAGTCTAATATATTCAGTATCACGAGGTCGATAAAAAAAGTACCAGTTAGGTACTAGGGTTGGTTCTTCCTCTTGCTCTCTCTCTCTCTCTTTCTCTCTTTCTCACACACATACACACTCTCTTTCTCACACACACACATACACACACTCACACACACACGCACACACACACACGCACACACACACTCTTTCTCACACACACATACACACACTCACACACACACTCTTTCTCTCTCCCTCTCTTTCTC
>OZ024743.1:329388705-329406205 GCA_964016885.1 Eledone cirrhosa
AAGGCTGACCTCAGTAGGAATTAAACTCAGAGCGCAGTAACCGAAACAAATATCGATGCATTTTTACTCTGATGGCCTAACGATTCAATATCTAAAACATGGAGATTTCTAATAATTTGTTTGCCTGTCCGAGAAATTGAATATTTTGGTGAGTCAGATTAAATGGTGTGTTTTAATGGTCTGTTTTATGGTTATTTCACATAGCTGTTGTGTTGACCAGAATGTCACCACAGCCCAACCTACAGCGGGATGGTAGATGGTTGATCAGATTGTTTCTACACATGTACACACGCATATATATGAGTCTGGAACTAGCTATTGAGACGGCAAGAGCTCAGCCGTCGAGACCAGACTCTTTCTAATATAGACAGACTCTACTCTCCCAACTATCGAGTACTCTGTTGAATAATGGGGTTACTAGATTAAAACTGGTTCAATCCTGATATGCCTTTCCTTTTGCATATAATATATATACATATATATATATATATATATATGTGTGTGTGTGTGTGTGTGTGTGTGTGTGTGTGTGTGTATATATATAATTGTTTCTACTTTAGGCACAAGGCCAGCAAAATACCCAGTGCATTACTGGTACTTTATTTTATCGACCCCGTAAGGATGAAAGGCAAAGTCAACCTCGGCGGGATTTGAACTATATATAATATATATATATCTAAAACAGAAAATGTCTGTCTGACTGACTCCCTAAAACTCTAGAACCACCCAACCGATTGTTTTCAAACTTTACACATGTGATACTTATGGTCGAGTGAATGTTTTGAGCAAAAGATATTTCAAATTTTCAATGCTCTAGGGACCGCATTAGGCGAACAAGCGATCTCTCTCTATAATTCATAGTCTGTTTCTTTTTAGATAGATACATAGATATAACGTCGCGCCCTTATAATATCTGTCTGCATGTCTGGCTGTCTGTATTACGACATTATGACGCTATCTGTGTCTGTGTGTGTATATATGTATATATAGTGTGTGTATATATATAGTGTGTAACCTTTTTCGAAATATTTACTTCTGCGTACACAGATGGATTTTTTTAGGTTCAGAAGATCACGTTAAGGGTGAAAGCAGCGATTATTTGCTTAAACTTTAATCTGTTATTTTAATATATATATATATATATATATATATATATATATATATATATATATATATATATATATATATATATATATATATATATATAGGAACGAGTAGGACCCCGACGGCTGAGCTCAAGCCGTTTCGACGGCTAATTCTGGACTGTTGAGTCAGAATTATTAATTCTGGACTGTTGAGTCCAGAATTAGCCGTCGAAACGACTTGAGCTCAGCCGTCGGGGTCCTACTTGTTCCTATTACCCACTCTACTACCCTAAGTATTGAGTACTTTGGTGCGTTATGGTCCACCTGGTTCCTTACCACATTTCCTTCGTTATATATATATATATATATAATTATATATATATATATATATATATATATATATATATATATATATATATATATATATATATATATATATATATATATATATATATATATATATATATATATATATATATATATATATATATATATATATATATTATATATATATAATTATATATATATATATAATTATATATTCGTGTACAGATATTTTTGCATACATAATAACAAAATATAAACAAACGTATTTATTTCACGAGGTTCGATAAGGATAAATATATATCAAATATATAAGAACCCTAGAGCAAATACCGAGCAACGCCGGGCCATCCTGCTAGTATATCATTAAAGCAGTGTATATATAGATGGTATAACTAAAGAAGTATATATATATATATATATATATATATGTGTGTGTGTGTGTGTGTGTGTGTGTGTGTGTGTATATATATGTATGTATATATAATTACTCACACTGAATTATTCATTAACAACGGATTAAATGTGGAGAATTCTGATCTCATTAGATTATTTATCTCGGGGGCGTCTTTAGTATTAGTTTCAGTCATTAGACTGTGGCTATGCTGGAGTACAACTTTGAAGCAGTTTCAGTCATTAGACTGTGGCCATGCTGGGGCGCAACCACCTTGAAGTGGTTTCAGTCATTAGACTGCGGCCATGCTGGGGCACAACCTCGAAGTGGTTTGTTGATCATGTCGATCACAGTTCTTATTTTATCCATCTCTTCTTTGTCGAACTGTTATGCTACGTGGGCTAAACAGTCAGTACACACACCCATGCTAACGAGTCTCGAATAATCGTCCCACTCCATTCTTATTCCACCCCTCCCCAGCTTATTAAATTTTGCTAATCTATCTCCGGCGAAATTTTATTTCAAGTGGTAGCATTCCTGGGACAATTAATTTTCTTTATACATTGAAAAATATTATACATTACAAAAAAGTACATTACTAGAACTCCCATACGTTTTAAGTAAATAGGATGGGTTGGGGTCTCAATATGTAAACTAAACGACTAATTCTGTTTTTTTTTAAATTAACGGATGCAACCTAGAAAAGTTACCGATTTTCTACGACCCCGTTTATTCCAACCCCGGCCTCTTATTATTTGGGACCCCAGTGTACACACATACATGTGTCACCTTAACCTTTCCTTCTCTTACGGCCGCTCGCTGCCGTTGTTACTACAAGCCTTATTTCATTGACAGCCAGGTACTGACAACTCTTTTTCGTTTCTAGGGTAGTTTACCCGAATTTCTATACTATGATTGATTACACTGGTCAACAACACTTTTGCTGCATTGATACTGACACTTAATGTCACCTAATTTGAGTGTTCTGAATTCAAATATGAAGTTAGTTTTCCTCTGATAGTTCCAAATCTTTTACAATTAAGCTTTTTTTATATTATCCGAAATTTGAATGTTTCACGTATGATCATGCAGTCCATCTGAACATTTTATGGTTATACAATTTTCATAATAGATGAAAAACAAATAACTTTGCATTGAGGTTCTAGGTTTATTCATAAATACGAGTTAGTACACCATAAAAAGAATTTGGCTATAAAAATAATATTTAATATTTCGAAAAATGTTACCATTTGCCAATACAGAAACGTAACCCCGTTATAATAAGTGTGTGTAGTGTTTTCAGTGGAAAACATATATTATATACAACTAATAGGTCAGAAACGGAATAGTATTGAAGGCAAAACAAAAATAGATCTTATTCAGGAGAGTATTTGCACTTGTAGCCCTTGCGTTTGTGGACTTTCTAAGGGCAATCTCGCTTAATACCCCAGCAGTAGTCTGCCATCATATTTTTGTCCCATCTGCCTTGGCACCACTCTTCCATGGTTCTGATGTCTTGATGGAAGCTCTCTCCATGCCCATCACTGAGTTTCTCAGGAAATTGATCAAGGTGACTATGCAGCAAATGGAGTTTGACACTCATTTTACTCCCAAGATCACGAAATCTGACATGTTAGTTTCAAGAATTTCATAATCATCTGCTTTTCTGTTCCAAGGAAATTTTGTATAACTGCCACGAATGACAGCCACGCTGCCCTTTCCTTGTTATTCATCTTTCCGATAAATTCCTCATCACACACAGGAGCACGAATCTGAGGTCCATCAAACAACCTGCTTTAATCTTCTCGAAGGACAAATCAGGGAATCCAGAGACTATATGTTGAACACATTCACCATCAGTAATCAATGCTTTCCTGAACTGCTTCATCAAGCCCAGCTTGAAATGGAGTGGTGAGAAAACAATCTTATCTCGAGAGACGATTGGATTATTTACAATATTTAGCATGCCTGCTTCCAGCGTCTCAAGGATGCGCCACTCCTTCTGGATCCAGTGTCTCTCTCGAGCTCGGCTGTCCAATATGCAGAGTTAGCAAGGATACTTTATGAAACCTTTCTGTTGACCAAGGAGGAAGTCAAGTTGTGTTCATGATATTTTAGTAGGTCAATAACCGTTTTTATGTCATTATGTCCTTTTCGTAAATGTACTGAGTGACCAACTGGGTCAGCTCCATAAACATTGCCATTGTGCAGGAGAACATACGTTAGACTGTACTTAGAGCTATCTAGAAATAGTCACCACTCAGTTGGATTGTAAGATGGAATGTCTTATACCCGGAGAACACTTGGAATATCGTGGCAGAAAACAAAATGTTTCTCTTCTGAAAAAGAAGACACAAAGATCTGGTCCCGCTTTCAGAAATAGGAAATTTTCGCAGTTTGGTCAAGTAGATGTTTTTCTTGCAGCCTGGACGCTAACACTTCAGCTGCATTCTTGGAGAACCCCAGATCACGTACTAAATCATTCAGTTCTGGTTGGTTAAACTGTTGAGTAGTTGACTCTTCAGTATAAGCGTGGTCTTTGAAATCTGAACTTATTTCTTCAACCTCAATATCATCCTCGTGATATTGTTCTCGGATGAGGTTAACCTATGGCAAGCTGGAGAGTCTATCAGAGAGATAATAGCTCTTCTGATGGAATATTAGGATAAGAAATGTTATGTTTTTCAGGTCAATACCCTTTGTCTTGACCAGGCAAAAATAACAGTCAGTTGTGTGATCCCTGGGATCTCGCTACAGCATAGGAACTCCAAAAGACAGATCCTTCCGTTTTCCTTTTGTCCAGTCACGAAGCCTTTCCTCACAGATATGACACACAACCCGAGGGGCCCATTCTGTGACTTGGGCGCCAAGAGGAATTCCAAAGGAGGCTTTATAAGCTTGTCTCGCAAACTATGCTGTATTACGCCATTGACGAATAAGTGTGAAGGAGCCACAGACATAACAGAAGACAAGGATTATTCACCCATCGACGTTTGCCTGAAGAATCCATGATTAGATCTGAAACATAAACGAAATTGTCAATTTTAAGTATGATATATCTCGACAGGTAAAAATAGTATATCTTAAAATTGCAAGAAAACCAGAGGGTATAGAGCAAAACTAATTTTCAAATTTGAAATTAGCACAAAAAATTAAGCTAGAGACTGAAAAAATCTCATAAACCAGAAAAAAAATTGTTTCCCAGTGTTATTTATAGCAGCCGACTGTTTTACAACTACTTCTAAGTTTTAGTCCTTCACATCCCTATAGATCCATACTCCCTCGGCGCTTCACATCTATTATTTGGTATATATTATGTTTATTTGCACACACACACACACACACACACACACACACACACATATATATATATATATATAGATATATATACACGAGGGGTGCTGAAAATTCCTGGATTTGGGTAAAATAAAATAAAAGAGGATCAGTTAATTATGATTTTATCTTACATATTCCCCTCTCGCAGCTGTCCTTCAGTTTTTGTAAGCCCTGTAAATAGAATTCTGAAGGTTGGGCCAACAACAAGACCTCTCTAGAAGCGATGAAGCTAGAAATTTTTCATACATATATAAATATATATATATATGTGTGTGTGTATATATATGCTTAAAAAGTATTGGTCAACTCGAGTCTACCGTAGAAGCTAATTTCCCAAGGTGCTATGCAATAGGACTGAAACCAAAACCACGTGATTATGAAGTGAATTCGTTAACCACACTGCTACATCTGCCCCTATATATACCTCGATCGCTTTTACTCCATAATCTTCTTCCTTTTTGCGATTTCTGGGGGCGGGGATGGGTGAAGAGACAATGTTGCAGTTGTTGTTATTGTTATTATTATTATTGGTAGCGCAGTGGATTGGCAGAATCTGCAGAACATCGGACATGATTCTTTGTCACATTTTTTCCGGCCCTTTACATTCTGATCTGAGTTCAAATCCCGCCGAGGTCAACTTTGCTTTTCATCCCACCGAGATCGATTATATGATATGACAATCAAGTACTGGGGTCAATATAATCGATTTATCCCCTCCCCCCCCGAAAAAAGGGTTGTATTATAGAAAAACACCCCTCTCGATTTCAGTGGGAAATAATTTTCTTTCGTCGTTTCATTTTCGTGTGCTATCAACTAATCTGACTTCCAGCATACTCACAATCGACATTTTCCCTAGAAAATGCGGGCTGTGGATAGGGGAGAGTAGGCTGATCCGGGGTTAGGGTTATCTGGGTGGGGCAACCTCAACCTCCTCCTTTTTCCGGGGGGAAAAATAAGGAAAAAAAAAAACGAAAGAAAAAAAAACGAGGAAAAGTAATTATTTTCCACCAAACGCGAGGGACGTGTAGTTCCGTGAATCTAGTCGTTTCCGATTGGTTTAGAGGTCATATTCGCTGATAACACGTGAAAAAAAAATAATAGAGAAACTCCAAGGAGTGGGGAGTACCAAGCCTTTCGTTTTCCAGGAAAAAAAGTCGATTGCGAGCATGTTGTAGGTCAGATTAGTTGATAGTACATAAAATAAATATAATAATTGTTTCTACTTTTGGCACAAGGCCAGCAATTATCCCAGTGTATTACTGGTACTTTATTTTATCGACCCCGTAAAGATGAAAGGCAAAGTTAAGCTCGGCGGGATTTGAACTCGGACCATAAAGGGCCGTAACTAATAATGATAACTTCCACTGAATTCGAGTGGGAGGGGTTCCATAAATTTACCAAGAAAATTTTCTGTTTTTTTGCCTAAAACAGAAATTGTTATACTTTTTACTAAAGCTTCGGACAAAATCCCGCCGAGGTTAACTTTGCCTTTCATCCTTACAGAGTTGATGATAAAATAAAGTACCAGTAATACACTGGAAATTGCTGGCCTTGTGCCAAAAGTAGAAACAATTATTAGTTGAAATCCTGATGAGGTCAATTTCGTCTTTCATCCTTCCACGGTTGATAAAGTACCAGTAAAATACTGGTGTCGACAGGATTTGAACTGAGAATGTTATCACCACTCCACGTTACACCAACCCCCACCTCCTGCTCCACACCAACCCACCACCGTTGCACCCCCTCCTCCTTCATAGTTCCTATATTCTCCATCCTGTTCGTTTAATTTGGCAATTTCGTTGTTATCAGTGATCACAAATGACATCATCTTTTTCACCACCACCTCCACCACATTACAACACAACCACCACCACAACCACAATCACCACCACAACCACCACTACATCATCATCATCTCCATCACCGCCACCCACTACCGCCACAACCACCATCACCACCTCCATCACCGCCACAACCACCATCCCCACCACCATCAACACCCACCTCACACCATATCATTTCACGGTGTTTTGGTCGTTGTTTTGGCTTTTGTGTTGGTTGAGATTGGTGCTCTTTCACTTGTTGCTGATGGTAGTGATGATAGTGGTGGTTGTGTGGTGGTGATGGTGGTGGTGGTGATGGTGGCTGTGGTGGTTGTGGTGGTGGTGGTGGTGGTGCTGGCGGTAGTGGTAGTGTGGTGGTGGTGTTGGTGGGGGTGGTTGTGGTGGTTGTGGTTGTGATGGTGGTTGAGAGGGGGTGATGATAGTGGTTGTTGTGTGGTGGTGGTGGAGTGTGATGGTGGTTGTGGTGATTGTGGTAGTGGTGGTGGTGGTAGTGTGGTGGTGGTGTTGGTGGTGGTGGTTGTGGTGGTTGTGGTGGTTGTGGTGGTAATGGTGGTTGAGAGGGGGTGATGATAGTGGTTGTTGTGTGGTGGTGGTGATGGTGGATGTGGGGGTGATGGTGGTTGTGGTGGTTGTGGTAGTGGTGGAGTGGTCGTGGTAGTGTGGTGGTGTTGGTGGTGGTGGTTGTGGTGGTGATGGTGGTTGAGAGGGAGTGATGATAGTGGTGGTTGTGTGGTTGTGGTGGTGGTGATGGTGGTTGTGGTGGTTGTGGTAGTGGTGGTGGTGGTGGTGGAGGTGGTTGTGGTGGTGATGGTTGTGGTGGTTGTGGTGGTTGTGGTGGTGATGGTGGTTGAGAGGGGGTGATGATAGTGGTTGTTGTGTGGTGGTGGTGGAGTGTGATGGTGGTTGTGGTGGTTGTGGTAATGGTGGTAGTGGTAGTGTGGTGGTGGTGTTGGTGGTGGTGGTTGTGGTGGTTGTGGTGGTTGTGGTGGTTGTGGTGGTGATGGTGGTTGAGAGGGGGTGATGATAGTGGTTGTTGTATGGTGGTGGTGGAGTGTGATGGTGGTTGTGGTGGTTGTGGTAGTGGTGGTAGTGGTAGTGTGGTGGTGGTGTTTGTGGTGGTGGTTGTGGCGGTCGTGGTGGTGATGGTGGTTGAGAGGGGGTGATGATAGTGGTTGTTGTATGGTGGTGGTGGAGTGTGATGGTGGTTGTGGTGGTTGTGGTAGTGGTGGTAGTGGTAGTGTGGTGGTGGTGTTGGTGGTGGTGGTTGTGGCGGTCGTGGTCGTGATGGTGGTTGAGAGGGGGTGATGATAGTGGTGGTTGTGTGGTGGTGGTGGTGGTGATGGTGGTTGTGGTGGTTGTGGTGGTGATGGTGGTTGAGAGGGGGTGATGATAGCGGTGGTTGTGTGGTGGTGGTGGTGGTGGTGATGGTGGTTGTGGTGGTGATGGTGGTTGTGGTGGTGGTGGTGGCAGTGGTGGCGGTAGTGGTAGTGTGGTGGTGGTGTTGGTGGAGGTGGTTGTGGTGGTGATGGTGGTTGAGAGGGGGTGATAATAGTGGTGGTTGTGTGGTGGTGGTAGTGGTGATGGTGGTTGTGGTGGTTGTGGTAGGGGTGGTAGTAGTGGTAGTGTGGTGGTGGTGTTGGTGGTGGTCGTTGTGGTGGTTGTGGTGGTAATGGTGGTTGAGAGGGAGTGATGATAGTGGTGGTTGTGTGGTGGTGGTGGTGGTGATGGTGGTTGTGGTGGTTGTGGTAGTGGTGGTGGTGGTAGTGGTAGTGTGGTGGTGGTGTTGTTGGAGGTGGTTGTGGTGGTGATGGTGGTTGAGAGGGGGTGATGATAGTGGTGGTTGTGTTGTGGTGGTGATGGTGGTTGTGGTGGTTGTGGTAGTAGTGGTGGTGGTAGTGGTAGTGTGGTGGTTGTGATGGTTGTGGTGGTTGTGGTGGTTGTGGTGGTGATGGTGGTTGAGAGGGGCTGATGATAGTGGTTGTTGTGTGGTGGTGGTGGAGTGTGATGGTGGTTGTGGTGGTGATGGTGGTTGTTGTGGTTGTGGTGGTGGTAGTGTGGTGGTGGTGTTGGTGGTGGTCGTTGTGGTGGTGATGGTGGTTGAGAGGGGGTGATGACAGTGGTGGTTGTGTGGTGGTCGTGCTGGTGATGGTGGTTGTGGTGGTTGTGGTGATTATGGTAGTGGTGGTGGTTGTGGTGGTTGTGGTGGTTGTGGTGGTTGTGGTGGTGATGGTGGTTGAGAGGGGGTGATGATAGTGGTTGTTATGTGGTGGTGGTGGAGTGTGATGGTGGTTGTGGTGGTGATGGTGGTTGTGGTGGTTGTGGTAGTGTGGTGGTGGTGTTGATGGTGGTCGTTGTGGTGGTGATGGTGGTTGAGAGGGGGTGATGACAGTGGTGGTTGTGTGGTGGTCGTGCTGGTGATGGTGGTTGTGGTGGTTGTGGTGATTATGGTAGAGGTGGTGGTTGTGGTGGTGGTGGTGATGGTGCTTGTTGTGGTTGTGGTGGTTGTGGTGGTTGTGGTGGTTGTGGTAGTGGTGGTGGTTGTGGTGGTGATGGTCGTTGTGGTGGCGATGGTGGTTGAGATGGTGGTGGTGATGGTGGTGGTGGTTGTGGGCGTGATGGTGGTTGTGGAGGTGATGGTGGTTGTGGTAGTTATGGTGGTGATGGTGGTTGTGATGGTGGTGGTGATGGTGGTGGTAGTGTTGATGAATTTAAATAACTTTGTAACACTGACCATCACAGTCATCACCTCCCTCTACCATTAACCTTTCTCCTTCCCCTCCCCTACCATTTACTACCCTTCATAGCTCCCTTCCTCTACCCCCTCCTCATACTGTCCCTCTGTCTACCATAGATCTCATCATTCTCCACAGAAATAGTTGAGGAATATGACAAACCACCATTATCTTCACAGCCACTCTCTCCACCACCACCACCACCACTACCACCACTACCACCACCATTATCTTCACAGCCACTCTCTCCACCACCACCACCACCACTACCACCACCACCACCACCACCATTATCTTCAGAGCCACTCTCTCCACCACCACCACCACCATTATCTTCACAGCCACTTTCTCCACCACCACCACCACCACCACCACCACTACCACCACCACCACCACCATTATCTTCACAGCCACTCTCTCCACCACCACCACCACCACTGCCACCCCCACCACTGCCACCACCACCACCAGCACCACCACCACTGCCACCACCACCACTGCCACCACCACCACCACCACCACCACTACCACCATCACCACCACTACCACCACAATCACCACCACCACCATCACCACCACAACCACCACCACCACCACCACAATCACCACCACCACCACCACCATCACCACCACTACCACCACAATCACCACCACCACCACCACCATCACCACCAAAACCACCACCACCACCATCACCACCCCCACCAACGCCCCCACCACCACCACTACCACCACAATCACCACCACCACCACCAGCACCACCACCATCAAGAAGGTCGATTATGTCGACCCCATTTCTTGACTGGTACTTTATTCTATCGACTCTTGGAAGATGAAATACAAAGTTGACCTCGGCAGGATTTGAACTCAGAATGTAAAGAACTGAAAGAAAGGTCGTTGTGGTTCCATGGATAAGGAAGTCTTTCTACGGTCGTAGTTTTTCCTTCTCTTCCATCTCATTGTTTTCCTTCTTTTCATGGCTTGAACTCTTTCAAGTCTAAACTAAATTCATTCCTCTCGTCTTAATCTCTCCTTCACACCTTGTCTGGGACTTCCATAAGAAGATAAAAATAACGCTAAGCATTTGTCCGATGATCTTATGACTCTGCCATCCACCGTCCTGCGACTACTAGTAAAATTTGTTTCTACTCTTGGGTCTTGAATAATCGTCCCCTCTCCCACTTAATTTTTTAGATTACCCATTAAACTTTGTTAATCTATCTCCGGCGAAATTTTAATTGAAGTTGTAGCTTTCCTGCGACAATTAATTTTCTTTATAAGTTGAAGACATTACACATCACAAAAAACGTACATTATTAGACATCCCATACGTTATAAAATAAATAGGGTGGGTTGGGGTCTCAGTATGTAAACTAAACGACTAAATCTGTTGTTTTTTTAAATCAACGTAGATATCCTAGAAATGTTTCCTACCCATACCCCACTGCGCTTATTCCAATACCTTGCTTATTCCACCACCACCACCACTACCCTATTATTGGGGACACGAGAGTACTTTTTGCACAAAACCAGCAAATTTTTGAAAAGTGCAAAATTGATTAAATCAACTCCAGTATTTGACAGGTGTTTTATTTTATCGACTTCTAAGGTAACCACGGTAAAATGTTGAGCCCAGAACATAAAGGAAACGTAACTGAATATTACAAGATTGTGGCTGAGTTTTATCCAGACACATAACGTAATTTTAGAAAGAATCAACTTCATACAGTGTTTGAGCTTGCTAGACATTCCAATTCCGGGTACAATCCATCCGACAAGTTCTATTTATCCAGTTACACTCACAAGTTTTAGGTCGACCCGAGCATATGATAAAAATTAATAACCGAAGATCCACATAGTAGGATTGAATCCGGTGTCTTATATGGGTAAATTGAACTTTTTAATCATCATCTGTTTTAATTTATTTTAACAGTTTTTATACCAAACCGCCTGAAGTCCATGCTGTTACGATACAAAACCATCTTAATGTACTTATAATTACCTAAAACGTATCATTATTGTAGGTAAAAGACTTTTGCAAAGTAAATTGTATGTAAAAGTTACGATCTAAACACAAGTTTAATAATGAGAAAGTGAGGTATATTATTAAATTACTCAAAATTCTTGATTATTTTCAAAATTATTTGAAAATTATAGGCAATGTCTTTCATTAGAAATATAGTAATAAAATGCCCAATCTTGTTTATCACAATAGATCTATGACCGTAGCCAGAAGACATAGGACAGCTGTCTAATTTTACCAGAGAAGGACGGCAAGGACATATTCGCTATTGAATCGCTTGATAGTCAGACACATGACAATAAAAGTTTACATATTGCTTACATCTAGATTATTAATAATTAATAATGGAAAGGAAAATACATTTAATTATGCTGATCTAATCAAGAAGATAATCCTGATTGCTACTTAATTGAATTCGGATATAATGTAACTCATTAAGCAAGTGGAAAAGAAACAGCGGATATGTGGATTCAGGCACTTCCGTTTCACATCGTTTTCCTATCACATGCATAGATAGATACATTCATATACACATACATAGGTACATCATATATAGACATATATATATACATACATACAGAAATATAGGTACATTGACATATAAATGCATCAATATATACATACATAGACGTACCTAGGCACATACAAATATACATACATATACACACATATAAATACATACATATTCACAAACCTGCACACGCACACGCATACGTATTCACACACACCTTCACACATATATACATATTCACACACACCTGCACACGCACATACACACATTCATACATACATATACACATACATACATGATTTCGAGTAATGCCATCGCTTGGTATTTAAGCATGAGCATTACGGACGTGGCTTTTTAGGCCTGTGAGGGACTTGCCTATGGCCAGCCATGCGATGCATCGCAAATAATCTCACATATCAAGCGGCGCCTGGGCTTGAAACTTTTTTAAGTGAGGAAAAGCTTTGCGGGGGCCAATCCAACTCTCTGAACATCGAATACATTTACTCAAAAAGTAGAACTGGTCTACATCTTTCGATACAAACGAAGTCGCAGGTTTTATATCATAGTGACCTTCTCCTAGATAGATGTCTTAATGAAGACAAGGCGACTCTCGCTCCACACAAAAAAAAATAATACTTTATTGGATGGCCGTTGACTCTCTTGAGTCCCCCCCCCCCCTTGTCGGGTTTTGTTTTTCATCCCGCAGGGTGTCGAAAATCAACCTCCTCACCAAGAAGGCTCGGTGGGGTTGCCGGTTTAGTCACAGCGGACCTGACCATGCACAGGTTCTACTGTGTTACATATTACCAGTAGCATTGAAGAACGACATGACATACTTACATACACATACATACATACATACATACATACATACAGACATACAGACACATACATACATACATGGTGGCTGCCAACTCGTTTTCGAGTACGGCCACTACTTTATATCCATGTAGGAGAACCCCTACCGATGCGCTGAACGAGTGTGACTTTTTAGTCCAGCCAGCGACTTGAAAACTCTGGTAGAAACACTACACTTGTGACAATTATTGACACATAGTGCTGGGCCCATGGTACCATATGACGACAAGTGCAGATAGATCTCCAGATATAAAGCAATGCCTGTGCCGTGAAGCTTTTATAGTGAGCAAAGGCACTGCACAAAGCCAGTCCCACTCTCTTAACCAATATGATATTTACCAAAAAGAAGAACAAGTCAACATCATTGGATACCATCAGAGTTGCAGGTGTTATATCAGAGTTTTCCTTCTCCTAGAATTCTGCCTTGACAAAGGCTAAGGGGTCATCTCTCCCAGTGATTTTGGATGGCCATTGACTCATAAGAGCTCCTTTGCCCTTTCACAGGTTTTGTTTTTAGTCCTGCAGGATGTCCAAAGTCACCTTCCTCACCAAGAAACCTTGGTGGGGTTGCCAGTTTAGTCGCCAACGACCCGACCATGAGACAGGTTGTACTGGGATACATGTTACCAGTAGCACCAACTGATGACCTGACATACATATATATATACATACATACATACATACATACATACATACATACATACATACATACATACATACATACATACACATACATACATACATACATATATATATATATACATACATACATACACACACATATATATATATCTATATACATACATACATATATATATATATATACATACATACATACATACATACATACATACATACATACATACATACATACATACATACATACATACATAGCTTCATACCCATCATTATTGGTGCTACGGGTTATATACCAACCCGCTTGGACCAAAGTATGACCGAACTTGGATTTGCGGACAAAAAGCGCAGCTCCCTAATTCATAGTCTACAAATGGCTGCGATAGCTGGCACCTTCAAAATTTGCAAAACATTCTTGCGATTCAAGGGATGACAATTTCTTTTCTTTTACAACCTTGCCACCAGGAAGGTGGCCGGTCAAAAAAATATACTCGAAATTAAGAGAAAGAGAAAACATACATACATACATACATACATACATACATACATACATACATACGTGCCTTAGTCTTTGTAAATCTATTCTAATTTAATATTCTTTTACTGGTTTGAGTTATTAGTCAATGGTCATGCTGGAGTTATTTAGGGGATCATACCAAGCCTAGTACATATTTGATCGCTTTCTATTTGTTGAAAACCTAGATTACGGTATATGAAGAAACAGTAAACGTAAACACAGGCGTGCCCATACCCCAATATATATATATATATATATATATATATATATATATATATATATATATATATATATATATATATATATATATATATCTAAGGCGGGTAAAATTCCCGAGATCCATGGACGAGTTCTCTCCAGCGGTCTCTGTCCCTTATTATTGCTGCCAAAAAAAGAAATATATATATATATATATATATATATATATATATGGAAAACTAAGAATCAGTGATGCATCGGAAAACAGTTTATTACGTATTATAATTGTTTCTCCGGCGAACAGCTCGAGGTGCAATCTGTTTGTGGATCGAACCTGACTCTGGAATCGCAGGATAGATATTCGAAGGGCCGGAGTCCAGCAGAAAGTGGATTTGCTTCGAAAACACTAGACTTATCTGAGGAACCTGCGAATCCAGAGTCAGGTTCGATCCACAAACATATCGCACCTCGAGCTGTTCGCCGGAGAAACATTTGTAATATGTAATAAATTGTGTTCCGATGCATCACTGAGTCTTTGTTTTCCATATTATCATTATACTCTGCTCCGAAGGAGCATAGAATGCTCAACCTGCATACCGCCTGTGGACGCATCCAAGCAACCTTACTACAAATATATATATAAATAAAAAGTGAAGAATATCATGGTTGACAGTACAAACAAGGATATTTATTTACAGTCTTACAATTGTTTCCATGATAGAATTGTCTATAAATTGCTAAATACTGGAGACAGTATAACTCAATTTACAATACATCTAACTTCAATCATTTCATTAGAAACTATTAAGAAATATAAAATATATGCGTAACGGTAAACTTAAAAATTCAAATTACTACATCAATAATAGTATTAAATAAATTAATAAATAAATAAATAAAGGAAGGGGGACAGATGGAAATGAGAAAGAAAGAAAGAAAATGACGAAAGAAGGAACGAAGATATAGTTAAATGTATAACCGGCAAAGTTACGAAATCAAACTATCACATCAAAATAAATATAATATTAATAATAATAAAGAAATATATAGAAAGAGAGAGAGGGGAATATAGCATAGGCAAAGAGGAAGGATAAGAAGGAAGATGAGAAAGAAATAGATGAAGATTAAGAGGGATGAGGAAGCAGAGGGGGATAGAAATTAATCATGAATATGAGGATATGAAGAAGAGAGAAAATAAAATAAACATACCTACGAATATACATTACTATGTAAAATAGCTAGTTTCAAATGTATTATATTATAGGATAAAATTATCGAGATAAAATATGTTTAAGTGGAGAAATACAAAGACAAATGGTGAAAGGTGTATATATATGATAATTGTTTCTACTTTAGGCACAAGGCCAGCAATTACCCAGTACATTACTGGTACTTTATTTTATCGACCCCGTAAGGATGAAAGGCAAAGTTAACCTCGGCGGGATTTGAACTCAGACTGTAAAGGGACGTAACTATGCTAGAAAGCATGGCGTCCAACCCTCTACCGATATTGCCAATATGATAATAAATGATGTAAATACAAATAAAAATTAAAATAATGATGTTAATACAAATGTGTTTAGGTTATTCTTACGAAATTATGAAGTTCGTGATAATTTGATATCGTAATAGGTGCTAAAAGTATAAAAAGGAATAAGGAGTAGAAAATGGAGTTAAGTTGGTCTAAAGTTCAGTAACTTCGTTGCTGATTTATGCCGGCAAAAGATAGTTCGCTCAATTCTGCTGTTAAGAAGGGTTTTACTAAAATTAAGAATTTGGGAGAGCTCCATATTACAGAGCCTACAATGGGACATAGCAGTTTGATAGGCCTTAGCAGCTGACAGTATTTTCCAGCTGATCTCGTATTTAATGCCTGCATTCTTGAGTTGCCATATTTTATTGGCAAGTGTTGTTGTATTTGATTGATTCTTATTAATCATAGAATGTCTGTGCACGTACCACCGTTTTTTGAAAACACCAGCTGTGGAACCAATGTAATACCATGTCAAGCTACCTGAGTTGATAGTACACAAGTATACTACGTTTTTCTCAAGGCATCTGTTTAGTAGAGGGCAATTGTCCGGTAAGTGGCAATTGCATAGAAATGCTTTTCTACTATATGATTTTGAAGATTGTTATGTATTGGCTGCGAATTAGAAAATACTGTCAACTGCTATGTCCCATTGAAGGCTCTGTAATATGGAGCTCTTCCAAATTCTTAATTTTAGTAAAATCCTTCTTACCAGCAGAATTGAGCGAACTATCTTGTGACGGCATAAATCAGCAACGAAGTTCCTGAACTTTAGACCAACTTAACTCCATTTTCTACTCCTTATTCCTTTTTATACTTTTAGCACCTATTACGATATCATATTATCACAAACTTCATCATTACGTAAGAATAACCTAAAAACATTTGTATTAACATCATTATTTTTATTTTTATTTGTATTTACATCATTTATTATCATATATATACACCTTTCACCATTTGTCTTTGTATTTCTCCACTTAAACATATTTAATCTCGATCATTTTATCCTATAATATAATACATTTGAAACTAGCTATTTTACATAGTAATGTATATTCGTCCGTATGTTTATTTTCTCTCTTCTTCATATCCCCATATTCATGATTAATTTCTATCCCCTCTGCTTCCTCATCTCTCTTAATCTTCCTCTATTTCTTTCTCATCTTCCTTCTTATCCTTCCTCTTTGCCTATGCTATATCCCCCCTTCTCTCTTTCTATATATTTCTTTATTATTATTAATATTATATTTATTTTGATGTGATAGTTTGATTTCGTAACTTTGCCGGTTATACATTTAACTAGATCTTCGTTCCTTCTTTCGTCATTTTCTTTCTTTCCATCTCATTTCCATCTGTCACCCTTCCTTTATTTATTTATTTATTTATTTATTTTTTTATTTATTTATTTATTTATTTATTTATCATTAATACTATTATTGATGTAGTAATTTGAATCTTTAAGTTTACCGTTACGCATATATTTTATATTTCTTAATAGTTTCTGATGA
>OZ024743.1:329413705-329423705 GCA_964016885.1 Eledone cirrhosa
CTGATTGAACGCCATCCTAAATGAACAAACGCCGTCTTAAATGATCAAGTGCCGGACTAAATGATTGAATGCCGGACTAAATTATCGAATGTTGAACTATATTTTTAAAAGTTTTTAGTTACATAAAAATATTATAAGGTGAAATTTTGCCGAGGTCACAACTTCAATTTATCATCATTTAGGTTAAGGATCTACTCCACTACATCACAGTTGGGTAATGCTGTCAACTACTATAACTACCTCCGTCAATTGTTTGGGAGTAGGTACCATACTTTTTGCTAATGGTTTTAGGTACAGATGCAGACACAGACGCAGCCACTGTCTTGGCTATCACTCCTTCGATCCAGCGGAACATCCATGATATGCGCGATGTTAGTATGGGGGGGGGGGTCTGAAAAATTAATAAATGTGTGTGTGTGGGGGGGGGGGATTATTGGAGACCCGAGGGTAGTTAGAACGTGGGATAAAATGCTTTGCGGTATCCATTCCGGATCTCTGTGCTCTGAATTCAAATTCATCTTGTATTTCTGTGTTACCTCAGAAATACAAGGTGGAGTACAAACAAATAATAAAACCAGAAACCAGAAACCAGAGGAAAAGAATTAGTCATTGAGGAGGGCAGAGAATGTGTGAGGAAAGATCTTTGACAAACTAAATATTAATTAATAATAAGCTAAAGTGAAAATCAAATAGTGCGTGTTTTTTTATTGGCAATATTGGCATGATAACCATCCTCAAATATAATAATAATAATAATAATAATAATAACAATAATATATATATATACACACACACAAGCACACACATATAGATATATGTGTGTGTGTAACTATATATATATATATATATATATGATTTCTTTTCCTTATATATATATATATATATATATATATATATATATATATAATTCAATATTGTGCTGTGATAAAAAAGAAATAAATTGCGTGTTTGAAATAATTTCCGGTAAAACTCTCATGAAGACCTTTCAGTATTATCTGTTAAAGATAATTTCTTTCAGACAAATAAGAAAATATAGGAACGACAGTCACTTTCAATATTTCATAGACTTAAGAAACAGAAATCTTGTGAAGATTTCGGATTTTTGTTTACAACATGAGTCAACGACGACCATAGACTACTTTAAGAAACATAACAAAATACAGTTCAAATGATTTAGACACGACATATTAGTTTTGTTGACCACCTAACCTTAAAAGCCATTTAGGTGAGTGACAGCCATCTTCTAACTGATGGCTTCTCACACCTACATCTTCTGACATTTGCTTTTAAATCCATCAAAGTGCCTATAGTGGAATCTGCATAACCTCTTCTTACGCTTCATCCTCTTTTTAAGCTACTGCTGCTGCTACTGCTGCTGCTACCTCACAAAATAACTACGATATATCGTACATCTTCTCAAATCTGTTCTAAGATCTTCAAAGTGCGTGTAAGATTCATACTTCACTGACTAGGTTTTAATATGACAGAAACACGTTTTCCATTATCACTGTACCAACGATAAAATTTACTCCCCGCAATTTTGAATCACTTTGTATTTTAGAGTTGCCTTCCTTGTTTCCTGATAAACTATAACATTAGCGCTGACTTTCACCTTAGGGCGGTCTTTTGATTGATTAAACATATTTTTCTCACTATTTCAATTACTTCAGTTACATTAGCTGTAGGTGCTGATGGTTGGTATGCCTGAGCTGGGCAATGGGGTGACCCCAGCTGGCCTACAAAATAGCTCAAATAGGTTGTTTCTCATCTCTAGCGGCTAGACTCCCACCCACGCATACTCGTCGTGTCACTAACTCCACCAAATTGAGTTGGGTGTGAAGGTGGATGCTCGGTGCTATAACCGATGCAATACTTAGATTGCCCTATCCTAAAGTGCATATACTTGCAGCTGGGTACCGCCTGTGAAACCAGTTGCCTAAGGAAACTCCATTGAAATGAACTTACAGTGTGAATTCCTTCGATGGAGCCGGCTCTACCTATCTCGGGGGAACGGCGTCACATGTACAATTACATTAGCTGTATATTCTTTTAAGAGATTTAATCGTTAACTTTTATTAACAATGATTTTTAGCTTACACGGTGGGTCGCATAGGATGTGGTTTATCCTATGGCGAGCCGCACTAATAAAGCAATTGAAGTCAATTCTAAAATTAGGCATGCCAATCAGGAAGCAAAACACGCTGCATGCGGCTCCTTGACCAGTTTTCCATGACTGTTCTAAAGAAAATAAATTTCCTCGAAATTTTTCATTAGTGTTATCGTTCATGATTTTCAGGACCAGGAAGCCTTCGTTTCTGTAAAGGATGGAAGATATTCAGTATATATTTGGTCTGGTTCGAAGAGACCATCTGGCCACTAACCTCGGTTGAATCAAATGTGCTCATTCTGACATGAAATGTGTGTGAAGAGTTCTATTTAACTCACAGGCTGTTGTTGAAGAAAAGTGAGATGTTCTGATTTTGAATTATATTTCAACATATATATTTCGATCCAACCTCAAAACTCCCTTCTAACATAGCCACCGCGACCATATATATGGCCTTGCTTCTCCATATGCCAAACATACTTATAGTATGGAGATAGAAATTATAAGTGCATTTATCACACAGTTGCATCACTGCAAGACAAGAGATATCCTGGTGTCTCATTAAAAAGGTATTTATAATACATTAGTTGTTAGGGTATGCCATCATAACGATATCTCACTGGTCAGGCGATCATACACACACACAATATATATATATATCATAAATCATGTCCTTAGAATTATTAGATAACATATATACCATTTCCTCTCCCAAATATATATATATATATATATCTGTTGAGCTCTGCTGATGAATGAAATTCCAACCGTGACCATCTCCACTGAAAGTTTTCATGAAATAGTCTTTTAAGACTATACAGAGCATTTGATGTTATTCCAAATTGAAGGATAAGTGTTTCAAACTTTATTTTATCATGAGTTAAAGGTCTATAGATTTTTCCCTGGATTTTACTAAATTCTGTGGATGAATTTATATCCTGATTCTCTTTTGAGATGAGTTTGAGTTATTTTTCCTAAATCTTTCGTTAACTACTTTTCCCATCTTGACGTTATAGTCGCATATATGTTATAGAATGCCGTTAGCTTCTTGCTAAAACAATCTCTATACCTCTCATTTATATTTATACTCGGATTCTTTTCCTAGAGTGCTTAAACTATCTGTGACTAATCCCGGTTTTTTTTTCATAAAAACTGTGATAATTATTGCTATTTTGCTGAACTCCTTTGTAGAGTTTTTTTTCAGAATGTATTTGACTGCTATTTCTTGTAAATAAACATTCACTTCCATCCTGACGTCACTAGCCCCGTTTTTTTCCTCATGTGCTTTTTCATAAATACACATGAAGGCGAACTAGCCAGTTTTAGAATTCCCTTTTTCGGATTATATTACTGTGAGAGCCCTGGTTTCTGTTGAGCTCTGCTGATGAATGAAATTCCAACCGTGACCATCTCCACTGAAAGTTTTCATGTCTTTTAAGACTATACAGAGCATTTGATGTTATTCCAAATTGAAGGATAAGTGTTTCAAACTTTATTTTATCATGAGTTAAAGGTCTATAGATTTTTCCCTGGATTTTACTAAATTCTGTGGATGAATTTATATCCTGATTCTCTTTTGAGATGAGTTTGAGTTATTTTTCCTAAATCTTTCGTTAACTACTTTTCCCATCTTGACGTTATAGTCGCATATATGTTATAGAATGCCGTTAGCTTCTTGCTAAAACAATCTCTATACCTCTCATTTATATATATATATATATATATATATATAGTTTTAATATAGATGAGATTCTACAGGACTAGAACTGTTTCATTCTTTTAAATCTCTTAAAAGAATATACAGCTAATGTAATTGTACATGTGGCGCCGTTCCCCCGGGATGGGTAGATTCCTGATGATTTCTAAAGAATGAAACAGTTCTAGTCCTGTAGAATCTCATCTATATTAAAACTTTTATACTCTACAATGTATTGAGTACCTTACTTACTGTGGTTACCTCCGATTCAACCCGGAATAACGTATATATATATATATATATATATATATATATATATATATATATATAATATATAAGATCAAAAGATGGTTAAATGAGTTCCATGTATTTTATTATGCGCATTTCAAAAACAAATATCATCATGCAATAACATTTGTGTTTTCATCAGATAAAATAGGAGGACATGAAATGAAGGTTAAAAACACTTGTGGATAGTGCAGTTTTAAATCAACATTAAATCAACATATCATGTTGATTTAAAATCAAGTGTTTTTAACCTTCATATCATGTCCTCCTATTTTATCTGATGAAAACACAACTGTTATTGCATGATGATATGTGTTTTTGAAATACGCATAATAAAATACATGGAACTCATTTAACCATCTTTTGATCTCATATATTATGTATACTCCAGTCCTACAAAACTGTAGAGTGCTTCTTATCCGATATCTGCATTGCTTTATTGTACTACAATAAAACTCACCTCCTACATATATATATATATATATATATATATATATATGCAAAAGTTTTATTTAAAATTGTTGGGTTACAACGAGTAAATATTTTATAACTGATATAAAAGCACTCAACAGTTTTTGGAGTAGGTTTACGATATTAAACAAATGGAAACTATATTTATAAAACCATATTTATTTCGTTATATATATTTCTGGGATATCATATTAAAAATATGGTATGCCTTCCTCAGATAAAATACAATATATAAGCTGTTTTATAAATAATTTTGACATACCTTAGAATAATGCAACTTCCATTTAAAAGTTGATTTGGTAGTGAAACTGTTAGGACAGTTATATAGAAAGAAAGATTAAGAAAAAACGAAGATAAAAAAGAAGAAGATGAAGAGATGTATGTAAATAAAAAAGAAGAAGATGAAGAGATGTATGTAAAGAAAAACAACAGAGCTTCTATAATAAATATAAGAGCATTTGTAGAATAAGTTTTGAATGATTTCTGCTAAATAAGGTTTGTTGAACAATTTTGGTTTTTGTTTGCTTTTGATTCTGATTGCTTCTAATGAACATGACAACATTTGTCAAATAAATTGGAAGGGTGGTTTTATGTGACTGATATGCGTGGCATACTATGTTCTCTTACGTCCCTAGATACTCTGTGGAGTGACGAAGATATTCTTGGCGTTTTTAATTTTTAATATTGATATCTGTTGTCTATTCTATGCTTGATCGATAATCATGTAAGTGAGGCAGGAATATTACTATAAATGTTAATGTATATTTTATTGCTATATATATATATATGTATGTACATATATGTATGGTGGAATCTTTTGTAACGCAATGAAGATTTTCATGAAAAATAAGAATCTGTGGAGCATATCACGTAAGTTCACATGTGTGTCTATAATTATCAACTTGAATTTGAGATAACCTTCTCTTTTCTCTTTTTTCTTTTTTCATGAGAATGCATATATACTTATGTTTGAAGTTTTGTCTCAGATTTTGCTTCTAGACCAAAGAATTTTTAAACTAAGCATGGGGTCATTTTTTCACACTTATGGATATGTGTCTCATTCATGAATACTGATATTTACATTATAATACCTAATTCATAAAAATTGATAATTCAAATTGATGAGACATATATATTTTTAATATATTTTAAATATATCATCTTTCTTTCTTTTTCTTCCTCTACACTGGACGTGATTTATGTGTCGGCTATTTTAACTGTATCCCTTCCCTCCTTAACCTCTCATATATACGATGATCATCTGTCCCCAAGCTGCCCTACTATTTTTTCACTTCCTCAAAGTATTTCTCTCTCCCATATCTCCTTCTCTCTCTATCTCGCTCTGTTGTTTTTTCTTTACATACATCTCTTCATCTTCTTCTTTTTTATTTACATACATCTCTTCATCTTCTTCTTTTTATCTTCGTTTTTCTTCGTCTTTCTTTCTATATAACTGTCCTAACAGTTTCACTACCAAATCAACTTTTAAATGGAAGTTGCATTATTCTAAGGTATGTCAAAATTATTTATAAAACAGCTTATATATTGTATTTTGTCTGAGGAAGGCATACCATATTTTTTAATATGATATCCCAGAAATATATATAACGAAATAAATATGGTTTTATAAATATAGTTTCCATTTGTTAATATCGTATATATATGAAATATCTATGATCGTCGGCAAATCACTGATGAGGGACTCATTTTATTACATGTTATCCATGCGCTACCTGCAGTATTTTTCTCCATATTTTATTACATATATTTACCCAAACTGCGATTCTGTGTTTTTCTCTCTCTCTCTTACTGTTCCCCCATTCTCTCTGTTTCTCCTACTTTCTTTCGCCCCCTCTGTCATGTCAGTTAGCTCTTCCTCACACTTTCACTCACTCACTGTTTCTCCTCTCTTCGCTTCATCCTGTACACGACGAAAGCTATATTTTTCTCTCTTCTCACATGGCCCTCGTTCGTGTCAGGTCTTTTTTCTAAAGCGCTCATATATTCATCTAGCTTATGCTAAACAGAATAATTATGAAGCTTGTTTCATTCCCCTACGGTTAGCTATACTCTTTGTTGTTCTCCTGTCTCACTCGCTTTACGCGTTTCAATTGTCCTAATAACTTATTTTAGTTATTATTGCACCGACGTGAGGTATATGATTTTTAATGCAATGAAATATCTATGATCGTCGGCAAATCACTGATGAGGGACTCATTTTATTACATATATATATATATATATATATATATATATATATATATATATATATATATATATATATATATATATATATATATATATATATACTATATATATATATATATATATATATATGTATATATATATATATATATATATATATATATATATATATATATATATATATATATATATATATATATATATATATACATACATATATATACCCATATATATACCCATATATATACCCATATATAAACATATATATATAAATATACATATATATATCCATATATATCCATATATATATATATATATATATATATATATATATATATAACAAAACTAACGAAGATCGCTTGTATGTATATATATATATATATATGCATGTATATTATTACTTCCTTACGGGGTCGATAAAATAAAGTACCAGTAATACACTGGATATTTGCTGGCTTTGTGCCAACAGTAGAAACAATTATTACTTCAGATGTTTTTAAAAGTATCTGAAGTAATTAGATGGGTTTACAATTTTGAAACCAAAAGCAATGCATAAATGTCATAAACATATTTATATATATATATATATATATATATATATATATAGGCGTGTGTGTGTGTGTGTGTGTGTGTGTGTGTGTGTGTGTGTGTGTGTGTGTGTGTGTGTGTGTGTGTGTGTGTGTGTCTATAGACCTCAAACATTCAGAGAAATTATAGTGTAGATAAATGAGACGAGAAAGAAGGATTCAGTAAAGTTTAGATGGAGTGTCAAACATATATCATTGATAAGTGAAAAAACCAACAATAGGCGACTGTTAGTGTTTAACCCTTTCGTTACTATATTTCTAACGAAAGACAGTATGTTTTTAACCCTTTCTTTACTATATTTCTAACGAAAGACACTGAATATGTCTTTATCCCTTTCTTTACTATATTTCTAACGAAAGACACTGATATGTCTTTAACCCTTTCTTTACTATATTTCTAACGAAAGACAGTATGTCTTTAAATCTTTCATTACTATATTTCTAACGAAAGACATTGTATATGTCTTTAACCCTTTCTTTACTATATTTCTAACGAAAGACACTGTATATGTCTTTAACCCTGTCGTTACCATATTTCTAACGAAAGACACTATGTCTTTAACTCTTTCATTACTATATTTCTAATGAAAGACACTGTCTATGCCATTAACCCCTTCATTACCATATTTCTAACGAAAGACACTGTCTATGTCATTAACCCTTTCGTTACTATATTTCTAATGAAAGACACTGTCTATGTCTTTAACTCTTTGATTACCATATTTCTAATGAAAGACACTGTCTATGCCATTAACCCCTTCATTACCATATTTCTAACGAAAGACATTGTCTATGTCATTAACCCTTTCATTACCATATTTCTAATGAAAAACACTGTCTATGTCATTAACCCTTTCATTACAATATTTCTAATGAAAGACACTGTCTATGTCATTAACCCTTTCATTACCATATTTCTAATGAAAGACCCTGTCTATGCCATTAACTCTTTCATTACCATATTTCTAATGAAAGACACTGTCTATGTCTTTAACCCTCTCATTACCATATTTCTAATGAAAAACACTGTCTATGTCATTAACCCTTTCATTACAATATTTCTAATGAAAGACACTGTCTATGTCATTAACCCTTTCATTACCATATTTCTAATGAAAGACCCTGTCTATGCCATTAACCCTTTCATTGCCATATTTCTAATGAAAGACACTGTCTATGTCATTAACCCTTTCATTACCATATTTCTAATGAAAGACACTGTCTATGTCTTTAACCCTCTCATTACCATATTTCTAATGAAAGACACTGTCTATGCCATTAACCCTTTCATTACCATATTTCTAATGAAAGACACTGTCTATGTCATTAGCCCTTTCATTACCATATTTCTAATGAAAGACCCTGTCTATGCCATTAACTCTTTCATTACCATATTTCTAATGAAAGACACTGTCTATGTCATTAACCCTTTCATTACCATATTTCTAATGAAAGACACTGTCTATGTCTTTAACCCTCTCATTACCATATTTCTAATGAAAGACACTGTCTATGTCATTAACTCTTTCATTACCATATTTCTAATGAAAGACCCTGTCTATGCCATTAACTCTTTCATTACCATATTTCTAATGAAAGACACTGTCTATGTCGTTAACCCTTTCATTACCATATTTCTAATGAAAGACACTGTCTATGTCATTAACCCTCTCATTACCATATTTCTAATGAAAGACACTGTCTATGTCATTAACCCTTTCATTACCATATTTCTAATGAAAGAGCCTGTCTATGCCATTAACCCTTTCATTACCATATTTCTAATGAAAGAGCCTGTCTATGTCATTAACCCTTTCATTACCATATTTCTAATGAAAGACACTGTCTATGTCATTAACCCTTTCATTTCCATATTTCTAATGAAAGACCCTGTCTATGTCATTAACCCCTTCATTACCATTAACCCTTCTTCTTCTTCTTCTTCTTCTTCTTCTTCTTCTTTTTCTTCTTCTTCTTCTTCTTCTTCTTCTTCTTCTTCTTCTTCTCGAAAGGGTCATGGGAACAGAGTCCTCAAGCACTCCTTCCAGTGGATCCTGTCAGAATCAACCGTTTCCAACTAATCCTGGTGACTAGGAAAAGTCGGTAGACCTGCGGTGAGGCACCTGAAGAGGCAGGTCCATATCGCCCAACGGCATTGTCAGTAACTGGACGGGTGGACCAGTTCAATTACTCTGGGTCTGGTTTATTCCACACCTCCAGTTGGAGTAAATGAGTCGAGAGGAAGCTATCTCTGAGAGGTCAGGCAGAAGTGGCGCAAGCGTACATAGCGTCCGTCATCTATTACCACCTGACTGCCTTGTCTTGCCCCAATTCTCGTCTAACCGCACTGGATTGTTTACTCTTTCTCTACTTATGGAAGGGACGCACTCCACTGGTCAGGTGATCCATCTGCTGTCAACAGCCGCTGCGTGAAGGATTGGGCATGCTCTGGCTGATGATGCGCAAACATTCGCAATATAAACAATTGAACATATTGCAGGTGGGATGGCGCTTTGTCAGCCACGTCTTTCCACAGCTCGTTCTTTTGACTGAGCTGTAGTCTTGGATCAAGCAAAGACTGAGAGAGAGAGAGAGAGAGAGAGAGAGAGAGAGAGAGAGAGAGGGAGTGCTTGGAAACTAGAATAT
>OZ024743.1:329428705-329491205 GCA_964016885.1 Eledone cirrhosa
TTACCGGTTTCGCAGTTCTTTTGCTTTTCAAAAGTAGAGTTGAGATGGAGGGTCTGTGGTTTTTCTCACATCTGTTTGGTCTTTGAATGTTACTTGTTTTATATGGAAAAAAAGTGGCTCGAAAGGCCAGGTTTTTAGAGAAGTAATTTGATTGGTTGTTCTCTAAAAACCTGACCTTTCGAGCCACTTTTTTCCATATAAAACAAGTAACATTCAAAAACAAACCAGATGTGAGAAAAACCACAGACCCTCCATCTCAACTCTACTTTTGAAAGCAGAAGAACTGCGAAACCGGTAAAGGAACCAAATAAATATATATATATATTTTTTTAAAATAAGACTCCAGTTGCATTTTCGATTTCATCTTTTTTTCTTTATACTTTCACTCGTGTAGGACACCTCGGTTATTTTTCATTTTGTAAAAAAAACCTCACTTTCTAATATATATATATATATATATATATATATATATATATATATATATATATATATATACACACACACACACTCACATATATATATATATACACAACAATACCACCAAGTCTCTTCCATTCTCCTTCTCTGTCTCGTCTCCCTCTCCCCATGTCTCTCTTTAAATCTACTCTGTCACAAACACCATCTCTTCCTCTCTTTCTTTCTCGCTCTCTCTCTGTTTATGAAGGTACCCGAAAACACCCCATATCTGGTCCGATTTACTCGAAACTTGTTTTATTCCATTTGTATTCCTATTTCACGGTCAACTTTCTTTCGACGTATTTTCCCATTATGCGCCCTTTTGGCTGTATTACATTACAGACAAGCAAGCAAGTAATCACATACTTTTAGTATTATACTAGCAGAATGATTCGGCGTTGCTCGGGATTTGCTCTAGGGCTCTTATATGTACGATATATATTCATCCTTATCGAGCCTCGTGAAATAAATACGTTTGTTTATATTTTGTTATTGTGTACACAATATCTGTACACGAATATATAATTATATATATACATATATTAAAATAACAGATTAAAGTTTTAAGCAAAGAATCGCTGTTTTCACCCTTAACGGTATCTTCTGAAAATAAAAAAAATCAATCTGTGAACGCAGAAGTAAATATTTCGAAAAACATTACACACTATATATATATATATATATATATATACACACTATATATACATATATATACACACACACACATATAGCATCATAATGTCGTAATGCAGACAGCCTGACATACAGACAGATATAAGGTCGCAACGTTATATCTATGTATTTATCTAAAAAGAAAGACTAAGAATTATATAGAGAGATGGCTAAATGCGGTCTCTAGGGCATTGAAAATTTGAAACGTTTTTTGCTCAAAACACTCACAGGACCATAAGTATTACACGTGTAAAGTTTGAATACAATCGGTTGGGTGGTTCTTGAGTTTTAGGAGTCAGACAGAGAGACAGACATTCTCTGTTTTAGATATATAGATAGATAGATCGATTAGCTTATTTTAGCAAATTTCGTCCGTCACACATTCTTCGACCTCCTCAATGACTCTTTGTTTTCCTCTCTGCATCCTTTTCTTTCTGGTATTCTTTTCTTTTCTCCATCTTTCTGTTGTACGTTTCTCTTAGGCTGTGTATGTGTATGTGTGGGGGCTTCCTTCGTGTTTTCTGTTGAGGCTCGCTCTACTCTCAATTATATGTGTGGCCTCCGTAATTTGTCTGTTGATAGGATCTTTACTTCTATATTATCTGTCGAGCATCCATTTTCTAGTTTCGTATGTTGGAATAGTATTGATGAGCGTTTCTCCTCTTCAAGGTCTTGCCAGTTTCCTTCATCCACTGTTCTATGCCACGCGCTGTCTCTTTTAGATACATAGATATTATGTTTCTGCGCTGTCACTATAGACTCCATTCCTAGTCTTGCCGTTTAATGCGAGCTTACCTCACACACTATATAGTTTCTCTCAGAACAGGGTTTATTTCTTATACAGGTTTGTCTTACTAAGGAGGGAATTTTGCCGGAGTCCTTAGCTTTTCTATCACTTTAATTCTTCGGCTCACATCAAGAAAATACACACACGCGCGCAGATACAGACACACACACACATACACACACAGAAACGCCCCCCCCCCAACACACACATATCTAGCTGTCGAAACGGCTAGAGCTCAGCCGTCGGAGTCCTGAATCTTTTCATGTATATATACCAGCTGAAGTATCCAGCGTTGCTAGGGTTTAAGTAATACAATTGTTTGTGTAGAAACAACACTCGATGAAGCTCTCAGTTGAATTAAGTCTGATAGGAAAACTCGGTCATCGTCGGGGATGTCCACTCCACGGCCAACTGGTTAATGCGACCGGAAGAGGCCTTCTATCCGTCCTGTAAAATGTTCCATTCGGTTAAATATGCGCATGTTAGCAGCAAAGATGACAGACTAAGGTGGGTAAGTAATTTTTAAATATCCTTACGGCCCATGTGTCAACTGTGGCCCGTTCAAGATTTCTATTCGATTCGCAAAGGGTTCCGCCCGGTGTACAATTTTGGAAAATAACCCCGCATTACCCAACCAGAGCCCATAAATCCCATTGGCCTGGGTAAAACCCGGCCCGTGGAGAGAAAATTCAATCGTTATCCATCTCATTGTTGTACAGCCCTCTGTCCCGCTGGAGAAAACCACCCACTGCACATAAGTGGTGCATCTATGATATTTTAAAAAAGCATTTGCGACATTCGATATTTGCTTTATTAAGGTGCCCTGGGGAAACTTTTAACATCTTATTGATATACAAATTATGCACCTGTACAGTTTAAAGCAAATTGGTTGCTCATATCAGAAGAAATAAATCAAATGAAAAATAGGTTTGTGCGGCCTTTTGCCTTCCGCGAGTTTCGCAGCCTAGCGCCATCCTTAGCACATAATTTATCTGTGTTTCAATTTTGAAGGAAATCGGTTGAGAACTTTAAAAGTTATGGCAGAAAATAACATTCATATGAGCATTTGCATGCAAATGTCCTATTGATTTATAAAAAATTGATGCAGACTGGAAATTATCGATTTTTTAAAACTTCAAAGTACGTAAGAAATCAAATGGGCATGAGAGCCACACGCGTGTCAAGTTTCATCAAGATCGGCTTGGTAGTTTTTGAGTTTTAGGTTCACAAACAAATCCACAAACAAATACACAAACAGACAGAAATTGACATTCATATATGTATATATATACAAATATATATAATTAAATTCAATTTAATAGTTTATTAAACCTCGCCCCAAGGACAGTGCTCTACACCGTGGATATTTTTACCGAACCATTACTCTCTCTCTCTCTCTCTCTCTCTCACACACACACACACACACACACATATATATATATATATATACATATAGTTTGTTATGCTTTTATTAGTGTCGGTCATTGGACTGCGGTGTCATGCATGGCAACCACCTCCGATGGTTTAGCCGATCATTTTTACTCCTGTATTTATTTTTCGGTCTGTAACTAATGGATCTTTATCCGTCGTAGCGCAAAGTTACGGGTCATAAAGTAATACTAAGAGAAACTAGACTGCAAGTATAAGCCTAAATATAGAGATACACACAAACACAAACATCGCTTTCTCTCCTTCCCATATATATATGTATGTGTGTGTGGGGGTGGGGGTGCTAGAGAGAGAGAGAGAACAACCGATTTCCATAAGAAGAAGTGAAGGCACATGGTTAATGGTTACAGCATTGGGCTTGCAATTGATAGGTTATGAGTTCAATTCTAGGACCGGGTGATGTGTTGTTTCCTTGAGCAAGACACTTTATTTCACGTTGCTCCAGTTTACTCAGCTGTAGAAATGAGATGATAGGACTGGTGTCCCTATCATTAAATCACCCAGGACACCTCCAACGAGATATACCTTGGAGGAGGCCAGATAAACCTGCATAGGTGTGAGCTGTAACAACAACACAACAACAACATACGAAGAAATGGGAAAATTTGAAACTTGAAATGTAGTAGTTCTAATGCAACTGACTATAACAATAGGCAATCGCGTAAAAGTATGCCTGGAATCGACATAATGTGATCCACCCACATCTCTCATTCTCTCATGAGAAGTATCGTGATTGAATAGGCGTATAAAGGTGGATTCCCGGTGTACATCGGGAGGTGACCACAGTTAAAAAAGTTACTCAGTACGTTAGTAGAATATAGGCACATTTATTTTATTATAGAAATGACTTCGACGGGACTAGAACTGTTTCATTCGTAAGAAATCATCAGGACTTTCTTGATAATTCCTACGAATGAAATAGTTCTTGTCCTGTAGAAGTCATTTCTATAATTTATATATAGATCCCGTTAAGCTATGCTTGAAGCGAAATCCTATTTCTTTTTTATTATAAGTTGAGCCAACTTATGCAGCTTCATATGCAAATGAGATTAATCACCTCATTTACACAGACGAAAAACGTATATTTTCTCAGCTGTCTTCTAGTCCAGCAGTCGCAAGTGGTGGGAGGGACCGTCCTGACGAAGACCAGTTAAGCCTGAAATGCATAGACGGATGTCCCCCTTGCTTCTGCTGGACATCACCAGAGGGCGGTAGCCTTCCATGTTTGCATAGCTACGGCTTCCTAAAACCGTATTTCCTTGGAGATACGAAATATTTATACATATTGTATAAAGCTATGCTTGAAGCGAAATCCTATTTCTTTTATATATATATATATATATATATATATATATATATGAATATATATATACTTAAAAAAGAAAATTTCGCTCTACATGGCTGAATACAATAAATGTAATCTGAGTTTTTCGAATATTAATAATAACATTCGATTCGTTTTCAATTTTGCAAACAAGCCTCAATTTTATAGGCTTGTCAGTAGAATGAACCCTTCATTCTTGCTCTTGTGTTAGCATGCGAACAGAACTGCAGACATTAATGTTTCTGGGTATCACCCTTCATCAGTAGAGCTCACTGTTCACCTACCAAACTGTCAGAGCTAGTGAATCGAATGTTATTATTAACATTCTAAAACCTCAGATTACATTTGTTGTATTCAGCCATGTAGAGCGAAATTTTCTTTTTTATTTTAATTTGGCAAAGCCGGACATTTGTCGCTCGTATACAGGAAACTGACTAGCCAGTCTGTTGATATGCAATCTGGCTGATCAGTGGATCTGCTAATATGCAGATCTGACTGATCAGCCAGTCTGCTAATATGCAAATCAGGCCGATCAGTCCCTGTGTATTTTTTAAAATAGCATATATTTTCACTAGCTGTGACAGTTTGGCAGGTAAACAGTGAGCTGTACTGATGAAGGGTGATATCCAGAAACATTAGTGTCTGCAGGTCTGTTCGCATGCCAACATAAGAGCAAGAATGAAGGGTTCATTCTACTGACATGGCTATAAAATAGAGGCTTGTTTGCATAATTGCAAACGAATCGAATGTTATTATTAATATTCGAAAAACTCAGATTACATTTATTATATATATATATATATATATATATATATATATATATATTCACCTATTCAAACACGGTACTTCGTCTCTTCTTTGAAATCATCTCGGCATCGATTATTTATCAGCTCACTTATCATTGTACAGATCAATAAAATAACAATCATAGAGATATTGGGCCGACTCGATTAATTATAGATTTTAAAGAAAGCGTAAAAACAAGAACTACACGATAGGGAAAACCTATTTTTTAAATAAACCGATCAGCCGAAAATGTCAGAGCATTCCTTAATCTTATAGACGTCTTCTGTTATCGATTTTGGTTAGGTTGAAATAAATTTTATTGTGCGATTTGAATTCTATGATAACGGGCATGTGGTCAAGAAGTTGCTTTCCCAGCTACTTTGATCAACATAACAGCAATGGTGCTTCAGCATGTATCTTACACACACACACACACACACACACACACACACACACACACATACACATATACATATATATATATATATATACACATATACATATATATATATATATATATATATATATATATATATATATATATATATATATATATATATATATATATATATATATATATGTATATATATATATATATATATATGTATATATATATGTATATATATATATATATATATATATATATATGTATATATATATATATATATATGTATATATATATATATATATATATATATATATGTATATATATATATATATATATATGTATATATATATATATATATATATATATATATGTATATATATATATATGTATATATATATATATATATATATATATATATATATATATATATATATATATATATATATATATGTATATATATATATATATATATATATATATATATATATATATATGTATATATATATATATGTATATATATATATATATATATATATATATATATATATATATATATATATATATATATATATATATATATGTATATATATATATATATATATATATATATATATATATATATATATATATACATATATATATATATATATATATATGTATATATATATATATGTATATATATATATATATATATATATATATATATATATGT
Source organism: Eledone cirrhosa (assembly GCA_964016885.1). Classification (NCBI taxonomy): domain Eukaryota; kingdom Metazoa; phylum Mollusca; class Cephalopoda; order Octopoda; family Eledonidae; genus Eledone; species Eledone cirrhosa. Next base: position 329,435,280 of record OZ024743.1, read on the forward strand.
ATATATATATATATATATATATATATATATATATATATATATATATATATATATATATATATATGTATATATATATGTATATATATATGTATATATATATGTATATATATATATATATATATATATATGTATATATATATATATATATATATGTATATATATATATATATATATATATGTATATATATATATATATATATGTATATATATATATATATGTATATATATATATATATATATATATATGTATATATATGTATATATATATATGTATATATATATATATATATATATATATGTATATATATATATATATATATATATATATATATATATATATATATATATATATGTATATATATATATATATGTATATGTATATATATATAATTAAGTTAAAAATGTACATCCACATATGTATACTGAAATACTAGTATGCATATGAATACACACACGTGTACATATGTAGATGTACCGAGTTTTCACTGGTCACTTTACTGTGAGTGTCCAGCTATTCTGTATGTAGACACACAGACAAACCGGTTCTTAGAGTCATACTGGTTTTTGAGGAAACACCTTTCCTCTATTCTCCAGAAAGCCAGACAAGGAATATTGGACTAGTTTCGATGTTGTTACATCTCATCAGCAATATTTACCTATCTTCCGGCTTCTCTAGAGAATCGTGAAAGCACATATCGTTATATGCTTTTTCTATGAAAATTAGTAGTGGGCAGACCAATTTGCATAGAGCGTGAGTACGTACCGGTTCAACGGAGACGATAAAAACAAATAACGAAACGAAATTAAATTTCGTTTCGTTTGTAACTCACTTTTGTATGACTGACGCTTAAACAATTAAGTTAAAAATGTACATCCACATATGTATACTGAAATACTAGTATGCATATGAATACACACACGTGTACATATGTAGATGTACCGAGTTTTCACTGGTCACTTTACTGTGAGTGTCCAGCTATTCTGTATGTAGACACACAGACAAACCGGTTCTTAGAGTCATACTGGTTTTTGAGGAAACACCTTTCCTCTATTCTCCAGAAAGCCAGACAAGGAATATTGGACTAGTTTCGATGTTGTTACATCTCATCAGCAATATTTACCTATCTTCCGGCTTCTCTAGAGAATCGTGAAAGCACATATCGTTATATGCTTTTTCTATGAAAATTAGTAGTGGGCAGACCAATTTGCATAGAGCGTGAGTACGTACCGGTTCAACGGAGACGATAAAAACAAATAACGAAACGAAATTAAATTTCGTTTCGTTTGTAACTCACTTTTGTATGACTGACGCTTAAACAATTAAGTTAAAAATGTACATCCACATATGTATACTGAAATACTAGTATGCATATGAATACACACACGTGTACATATGTAGATGTACCGAGTTTTCACTGGTCACTTTACTGTGAGTGTCCAGCTATTCTGTATGTAGACACACAGACAAACCGGTTCTTAGAGTCATACTGGTTTTTGAGGAAACACCTTTCCTCTATTCTCCAGAAAGCCAGACAAGGAATATTGGACTAGTTTCGATGTTGTTACATCTCATCAGCAATATTTACCTATCTTCCGGCTTCTCTAGAGAATCGTGAAAGCACATATCGTTATATGCTTTTTCTATGAAAATTAGTAGTGGGCAGACCAATTTGCATAGAGCGTGAGTACGTACCGGTTCAACGGAGACGATAAAAACAAATAACGAAACGAAATTAAATTTCGTTTCGTTTGTAACTCACTTTTGTATGACTGACGCTTAAACAATTAAGTTAAAAATGTACATCCACATATGTATACTGAAATACTAGTATGCATATGAATACACACACGTGTACATATGTAGATGTACCGAGTTTTCACTGGTCACTTTACTGTGAGTGTCCAGCTATTCTGTATGTAGACACACAGACAAACCGGTTCTTAGAGTCATACTGGTTTTTGAGGAAACACCTTTCCTCTATTCTCCAGAAAGCCAGACAAGGAATATTGGACTAGTTTCGATGTTGTTACATCTCATCAGCAATATTTACCTATCTTCCGGCTTCTCTAGAGAATCGTGAAAGCACATATCGTTATATGCTTTTTCTATGAAAATTAGTAGTGGGCAGACCAATTTGCATAGAGCGTGAGTACGTACCGGTTCAACGGAGACGATAAAAACAAATAACGAAACGAAATTAAATTTCGTTTCGTTTGTAACTCACTTTTGTATGACTGACGCTTAAACAATTAAGTTAAAAATGTACATCCACATATGTATACTGAAATACTAGTATGCATATGAATACACACACGTGTACATATGTAGATGTACCGAGTTTTCACTGGTCACTTTACTGTGAGTGTCCAGCTATTCTGTATGTAGACACACAGACAAACCGGTTCTTAGAGTCATACTGGTTTTTGAGGAAACACCTTTCCTCTATTCTCCAGAAAGCCAGACAAGGAATATTGGACTAGTTTCGATGTTGTTACATCTCATCAGCAATATTTACCTATCTTCCGGCTTCTCTAGAGAATCGTGAAAGCACATATCGTTATATGCTTTTTCTATGAAAATTAGTAGTGGGCAGACCAATTTGCATAGAGCGTGAGTACGTACCGGTTCAACGGAGACGATAAAAACAAATAACGAAACGAAATTAAATTTCGTTTCGTTTGTAACTCACTTTTGTATGACTGACGCTTAAACAATTAAGTTAAAAATGTACATCCACATATGTATACTGAAATACTAGTATGCATATGAATACACACACGTGTACATATGTAGATGTACCGAGTTTTCACTGGTCACTTTACTGTGAGTGTCCAGCTATTCTGTATGTAGACACACAGACAAACCGGTTCTTAGAGTCATACTGGTTTTTGAGGAAACACCTTTCCTCTATTCTCCAGAAAGCCAGACAAGGAATATTGGACTAGTTTCGATGTTGTTACATCTCATCAGCAATATTTACCTATCTTCCGGCTTCTCTAGAGAATCGTGAAAGCACATATCGTTATATGCTTTTTCTATGAAAATTAGTAGTGGGCAGACCAATTTGCATAGAGCGTGAGTACGTACCGGTTCAACGGAGACGATAAAAACAAATAACGAAACGAAATTAAATTTCGTTTCGTTTGTAACTCACTTTTGTATGACTGACGCTTAAACAATTAAGTTAAAAATGTACATCCACATATGTATACTGAAATACTAGTATGCATATGAATACACACACGTGTACATATGTAGATGTACCGAGTTTTCACTGGTCACTTTACTGTGAGTGTCCAGCTATTCTGTATGTAGACACACAGACAAACCGGTTCTTAGAGTCATACTGGTTTTTGAGGAAACACCTTTCCTCTATTCTCCAGAAAGCCAGACAAGGAATATTGGACTAGTTTCGATGTTGTTACATCTCATCAGCAATATTTACCTATCTTCCGGCTTCTCTAGAGAATCGTGAAAGCACATATCGTTATATGCTTTTTCTATGAAAATTAGTAGTGGGCAGACCAATTTGCATAGAGCGTGAGTACGTACCGGTTCAACGGAGACGATAAAAACAAATAACGAAACGAAATTAAATTTCGTTTCGTTTGTAACTCACTTTTGTATGACTGACGCTTAAACAATTAAGTTAAAAATGTACATCCACATATGTATACTGAAATACTAGTATGCATATGAATACACACACGTGTACATATGTAGATGTACCGAGTTTTCACTGGTCACTTTACTGTGAGTGTCCAGCTATTCTGTATGTAGACACACAGACAAACCGGTTCTTAGAGTCATAATTGTTTAAGCGTCAGTCATACAAAAGTGAGTTACAAACGAAACGAAATTTAATTTCGTTTCGTTATTTGTTTTTATCGTCTCCGTTGAACCGGTACGTACTCACGCTCTATGCAAATTGGTCTGCCCACTACTAATTTTCATAGAAAAAGCATATAACGATATGTGCTTTCACGATTCTCTAGAGAAGCCGGAAGATAGGTAAATATTGCTGATGAGATGTAACAACATCGAAACTAGTCCAATATTCCTTGTCTGGCTTTCTGGAGAATAGAGGAAAGGTGTTTCCTCAAAAACCAGTATGACTCTAAGAACCGGTTTGTCTGTGTGTCTACATACAGAATAGCTGGACACTCACAGTAAAGTGACCAGTGAAAACTCGGTACATCTACATATGTACACGTGTGTGTATTCATATGCATACTAGTATTTCAGTATACATATGTGGATGTACATTTTTAACTTAATTGTTTAAGCGTCAGTCATACAAAAGTGAGTTACAAACGAAACGAAATTTAATTTCGTTTCGTTATTTGTTTTTATCGTCTCCGTTGAACCGGTACGTACTCACGCTCTATGCAAATTGGTCTGCCCACTACTAATTTTCATAGAAAAAGCATATAACGATATGTGCTTTCACGATTCTCTAGAGAAGCCGGAAGATAGGTAAATATTGCTGATGAGATGTAACAACATCGAAACTAGTCCAATATTCCTTGTCTGGCTTTCTGGAGAATAGAGGAAAGGTGTTTCCTCAAAAACCAGTATGACTCTAAGAACCGGTTTGTCTGTGTGTCTACATACAGAATAGCTGGACACTCACAGTAAAGTGACCAGTGAAAACTCGGTACATCTACATATGTACACGTGTGTGTATTCATATGCATACTAGTATTTCAGTATACATATGTGGATGTACATTTTTAACTTAATTGTTTAAGCGTCAGTCATACAAAAGTGAGTTACAAACGAAACGAAATTTAATTTCGTTTCGTTATTTGTTTTTATCGTCTCCGTTGAACCGGTACGTACTCACGCTCTATGCAAATTGGTCTGCCCACTACTAATTTTCATAGAAAAAGCATATAACGATATGTGCTTTCACGATTCTCTAGAGAAGCCGGAAGATAGGTAAATATTGCTGATGAGATGTAACAACATCGAAACTAGTCCAATATTCCTTGTCTGGCTTTCTGGAGAATAGAGGAAAGGTGTTTCCTCAAAAACCAGTATGACTCTAAGAACCGGTTTGTCTGTGTGTCTACATACAGAATAGCTGGACACTCACAGTAAAGTGACCAGTGAAAACTCGGTACATCTACATATGTACACGTGTGTGTATTCATATGCATACTAGTATTTCAGTATACATATGTGGATGTACATTTTTAACTTAATTGTTTAAGCGTCAGTCATACAAAAGTGAGTTACAAACGAAACGAAATTTAATTTCGTTTCGTTATTTGTTTTTATCGTCTCCGTTGAACCGCTACGTACTCACGCTCTATGCAAATTGGTCTGCCCACTACTAATTTTCATAGAAAAAGCATATAACGATATGTGCTTTCACGATTCTCTAGAGAAGCCGGAAGATAGGTAAATATTGCTGATGAGATGTAACAACATCGAAACTAGTCCAATATTCCTTGTCTGGCTTTCTGGAGAATAGAGGAAAGGTGTTTCCTCAAAAACCAGTATGACTCTAAGAACCGGTTTGTCTGTGTGTCTACATACAGAATAGCTGGACACTCACAGTAAAGTGACCAGTGAAAACTCGGTACATCTACATATGTACACGTGTGTGTATTCATATGCATACTAGTATTTCAGTATACATATGTGGATGTACATTTTTAACTTAATTGTTTAAGCGTCAGTCATACAAAAGTGAGTTACAAACGAAACGAAATTTAATTTCGTTTCGTTATTTGTTTTTATCGTCTCCGTTGAACCGGTACGTACTCACGCTCTATGCAAATTGGTCTGCCCACTACTAATTTTCATAGAAAAAGCATATAACGATATGTGCTTTCACGATTCTCTAGAGAAGCCGGAAGATAGGTAAATATTGCTGATGAGATGTAACAACATCGAAACTAGTCCAATATTCCTTGTCTGGCTTTCTGGAGAATAGAGGAAAGGTGTTTCCTCAAAAACCAGTATGACTCTAAGAACCGGTTTGTCTGTGTGTCTACATACAGAATAGCTGGACACTCACAGTAAAGTGACCAGTGAAAACTCGGTACATCTACATATGTACACGTGTGTGTATTCATATGCATACTAGTATTTCAGTATACATATGTGGATGTACATTTTTAACTTAATTGTTTAAGCGTCAGTCATACAAAAGTGAGTTACAAACGAAACGAAATTTAATTTCGTTTCGTTATTTGTTTTTATCGTCTCCGTTGAACCGGTACGTACTCACGCTCTATGCAAATTGGTCTGCCCACTACTAATTTTCATAGAAAAAGCATATAACGATATGTGCTTTCACGATTCTCTAGAGAAGCCGGAAGATAGGTAAATATTGCTGATGAGATGTAACAACATCGAAACTAGTCCAATATTCCTTGTCTGGCTTTCTGGAGAATAGAGGAAAGGTGTTTCCTCAAAAACCAGTATGACTCTAAGAACCGGTTTGTCTGTGTGTCTACATACAGAATAGCTGGACACTCACAGTAAAGTGACCAGTGAAAACTCGGTACATCTACATATGTACACGTGTGTGTATTCATATGCATACTAGTATTTCAGTATACATATGTGGATGTACATTTTTAACTTAATTGTTTAAGCGTCAGTCATACAAAAGTGAGTTACAAACGAAACGAAATTTAATTTCGTTTCGTTATTTGTTTTTATCGTCTCCGTTGAACCGGTACGTACTCACGCTCTATGCAAATTGGTCTGCCCACTACTAATTTTCATAGAAAAAGCATATAACGATATGTGCTTTCACGATTCTCTAGAGAAGCCGGAAGATAGGTAAATATTGCTGATGAGATGTAACAACATCGAAACTAGTCCAATATTCCTTGTCTGGCTTTCTGGAGAATAGAGGAAAGGTGTTTCCTCAAAAACCAGTATGACTCTAAGAACCGGTTTGTCTGTGTGTCTACATACAGAATAGCTGGACACTCACAGTAAAGTGACCAGTGAAAACTCGGTACATCTACATATGTACACGTGTGTGTATTCATATGCATACTAGTATTTCAGTATACATATGTGGATGTACATTTTTAACTTAATTGTTTAAGCGTCAGTCATACAAAAGTGAGTTACAAACGAAACGAAATTTAATTTCGTTTCGTTATTTGTTTTTATCGTCTCCGTTGAACCGGTACGTACTCACGCTCTATGCAAATTGGTCTGCCCACTACTAATTTTCATAGAAAAAGCATATAACGATATGTGCTTTCACGATTCTCTAGAGAAGCCGGAAGATAGGTAAATATTGCTGATGAGATGTAACAACATCGAAACTAGTCCAATATTCCTTGTCTGGCTTTCTGGAGAATAGAGGAAAGGTGTTTCCTCAAAAACCAGTATGACTCTAAGAACCGGTTTGTCTGTGTGTCTACATACAGAATAGCTGGACACTCACAGTAAAGTGACCAGTGAAAACTCGGTACATCTACATATGTACACGTGTGTGTATTCATATGCATACTAGTATTTCAGTATACATATGTGGATGTACATTTTTAACTTAATTGTTTAAGCGTCAGTCATACAAAAGTGAGTTACAAACGAAACGAAATTTAATTTCGTTTCGTTATTTGTTTTTATCGTCTCCGTTGAACCGGTACGTACTCACGCTCTATGCAAATTGGTCTGCCCACTACTAATTTTCATAGAAAAAGCATATAACGATATGTGCTTTCACGATTCTCTAGAGAAGCCGGAAGATAGGTAAATATTGCTGATGAGATGTAACAACATCGAAACTAGTCCAATATTCCTTGTCTGGCTTTCTGGAGAATAGAGGAAAGGTGTTTCCTCAAAAACCAGTATGACTCTAAGAACCGGTTTGTCTGTGTGTCTACATACAGAATAGCTGGACACTCACAGTAAAGTGACCAGTGAAAACTCGGTACATCTACATATGTACACGTGTGTGTATTCATATGCATACTAGTATTTCAGTATACATATGTGGATGTACATTTTTAACTTAATTGTTTAAGCGTCAGTCATACAAAAGTGAGTTACAAACGAAACGAAATTTAATTTCGTTTCGTTATTTGTTTTTATCGTCTCCGTTGAACCGGTACGTACTCACGCTCTATGCAAATTGGTCTGCCCACTACTAATTTTCATAGAAAAAGCATATAACGATATGTGCTTTCACGATTCTCTAGAGAAGCCGGAAGATAGGTAAATATTGCTGATGAGATGTAACAACATCGAAACTAGTCCAATATTCCTTGTCTGGCTTTCTGGAGAATAGAGGAAAGGTGTTTCCTCAAAAACCAGTATGACTCTAAGAACCGGTTTGGTCTACATACAGAATAGCTGGACACTCACAGTAAAGTGACCAGTGAAAACTCGGTACATCTACATATGTACACGTGTGTGTATTCATATGCATACTAGTATTTCAGTATACATATGTGGATGTACATTTTTAACTTAATTGTTTAAGCGTCAGTCATACAAAAGTGAGTTACAAACGAAACGAAATTTAATTTCGTTTCGTTATTTGTTTTTATATATATATATATATATATATATATATATATATATGTATATATATATATATATATATATATATATATATATATATATATATATATATATATATATATATATATGTATATATATATATATATATATATATATATATATATATATATATATATATATATATATATATATATCTTGAACAATTAATTTGTGGTTTGTAAGCAAATTGTAATACACATATATATATATATATATATATATATATATATATATATATATATATATATATATATATATATATATATATATATATATATATATATATATATATATATATATATATATATATATTACAATTTGCTTACAAACCACAAATTAATTGTTCAAGATATTTTTTCTTCTTTGATCCGTCAAAGTGACATGATTGAAAAAAAGTGATGGACTGGCAGTATCGGTAGAGGGTCAGACGCCATGCTTTGCACCAAAGAGTTACGGCCCTTTATGGTCTGAGTTCAAATCTCACCGAGGTTAACTTTGCCTTTCATCCTTACGGGGTCGATAAAATAAAGTACCAGTTACACACTGGGATAATTGCTGGCCTTGTGCCAAAAGTATAAACAATTATTGAAAAAAGGAGAACAATTATTTTAAAAGGAGTTTTATAAAGTATACTAAAGTATTTCCGGTTTTGATGTAATCCATCTTACCAAATTACAATTACAAACAATTAAAAAAGAATTAAAAATTAAAAATCAAGTGTTGAAGAATGTCTCTTTATCTTTCGTCCTGCTGTTTCCAGTCTTACTTTTCTTCTATAATCTGTTTTGTATAGAACCACACTCCATTTTCATATATATATATATAAACGGAAAAAATGAAACGAAATTTCATTTCCCACTCTTAGTACGGCTGTTACTGAAATATAAGTATGTACACGTACATACATATATGTATACAGACGTACAGTAGTATGTATATATATATACATACATGCACACATATATATATATATGTACGTATGGATTCACCGAACATTTATTATAATGCTCGGTGTGTTTGTAAACAAACATCCCGTATTAAGCCATAGTGTCTAGCAACCATCGTTGCTCGTTTGTTCAACACTGACAAAGGAACGCTGTACTAGTTTCAAGCTTATTAGCTATCGTCAGCAACGTATACCTTCCTGCCAGATGGTTGAACGTCTGAAAGTATTTACTTTCCTTATGCATATTAACGACTGAGCAGCCTAATTTGCATATCGAGTGGGTTAATCGGCCGGGTGCACAGAAAACGATAAACGGAAAAAATGAAACGAAATGAAACGAATGCAAATTAGGCTGCTCAGCCGTTAATATGCATAAGGAAAGTATATACTTTCAGACGTTCAATCAACTGCCAGGAAGGTATACGTTGCTGACGATAGCTAATAAGCTTGAAACTAGTACAGCGTTCCTTTGTCAGTGTTGAACAAACGAGCAACGATTGTTACTAGACACTACGGCTTAATACGGGATGTTTGTTTACAAACACACCGAGCATTATAATAAATGTTCGGTGAATCCATACGTACATATATATATGTGTGCATGTATGTATGTATATATGCATACTACTGTACGTCTGTATACATATATGTATGTACGTATACATACTTATATATATATATATAATGTCTGTGTATGTATAAATATTTATATATACATACACACACACACACACACACACATATGTATGTATATATATATATATATATATATATATGTGTGTGTGTGCATATATATATGTATATATATATGTATATATATATATATGTATATATATGTATATATATATATATATATATGTATATATATGTATATATATATATATATATATATATACATATATATATGTATATATATATACGCATATATATGTATATATATATACACATATATATGTATATTGCTGTGGAAAAATGTGTGGAGATGATCAGTGAGAGTGGGGTGGAGTTCTGCGACGTCGACACAGATGAATTGGGCCTCCTACTTAGACTTACCTATGACACCAAGTACCTAGATAACCATAACCTTAGCCGTTTCTGCCCCAGTAGACCCACAAGAAGTAGACACCCCGCCATAACCTCAATGGCAAAAAAGACTCCCATGGGAAGGTGGTTTGGGTGGACCAAAGCCATACGGACCCCCAAAACAATGATCAGGTAAGAAAAATGGTCGCGCATGCAATAGGGGCTAGTATCAAAACTACCCTGAAGGGCCATATATTCAAATTCAACGAAAAGATCTACACCCAAAATGAGGGGGCAGCCATTGGCGTCAGCATAGCTGGTGACGTTACCAACCTTTTTATGGTGTGGTGGGAAAGGAGACTCAAAGATCTCCTTGGTGAGAGCTCCATAGACCTCTTCATGTACTCTCGTTACGTAGACGATATTAATATAGTAATAACACTTCTAAGTTTAATATTCTGATCGCAGACTTGGTACGAGTGATGAAGAACGTGTCCCGCATGGGCGACCCAACAGAAATGGAAAGACACATCCAACACTTCATCAACCGCATGCAGTTCTCTGGCTACAACCAAAGAGACAGAATCAGAGTATACAAAGGAGCCACGAAGAAGTATAAGGGCCTCATAGAACTGGACATGAAAGGAATTTGCCCATTATACAGGAGAAAATCATGGAATAGCTTAGATAGAACTAAACATAAGATAGGGAAAGCCACCTCATGGTATGACAACTAAAGATACCAGAGTGTCATGTTCGTAGACGCTACCCCTGGAGGTAAATTAGCTAACCAGTGTAGAAAGGCCCTGAGAAAGACCCACTTAAATATTAAAGTGGTAGAAAAGCCAGGAACTACCATAAAATCCCTGATCAGCAAAATATACCCTTTTATGAAAACCCACTGTACTAATAGGAAATGTGTTATATGTAAAGTAAACCCCCAGATAAGCTGTAAAACTAGAAACGTAGTCTATGGCATAAGATGTACAGAGGGTACTTGCAGAAACATGACAACAACATACATAGGCGAAACAGCTCGAAGCATAGGTGAAAGGATAGACCAACACTGGGGGAAACTAAAAGGATGAAAAAACAGTTCAGTACTATACGAACATGCCAGACAACAACATGACGGTAACATAGACAACATAGAAATTAAAATAATATCTAAACATAGAAATGACCCAGCAGATAGGCAAGTGAAATAGAACTTAGAAGGCCAAAGCTAAACAGAAAAAAATGAATGGAATAACAACAACACTCAAACAAACAATACTGACTTAAGAGAAATATAAATAAATAAATAAATAAATATATACACAAGCACAATAACAACAAACACATATAAACACACACAAGTAAACTAAGATAGAATACAGTAACCAAATCACAGTCACCCAAAGGCACACCAAATACTATACACACACGCAAATGCATGCGCAGAGAAGAAGACAAAAATAAATAAATAAACAGATAAAATAAAAATGGCGTAGACATACAATACAACAGGAGGAACATAATACTACCACTGATGATGTTGCAAATGTGCAACGAAAGAACTTTGTTAGACTATATATATGTTTTTATATCTATATTATATCTGTATTTTTGACCGTTGGTCAGTCAATGATAAACATTGAGGACCGAATGAATTAACTGTGGAGATATAAAAGACACAGACGCGAAAACTAACCAAACAGTGAATGTGTTCTGTTATTAATTCTGGCAATATTATTACAACAATATGACCCTCCCCAAGTATAACAATATTTATATATACACACATATATATGTATATATATATATATATATATATATATATACACATATATATATGTATATATATATATATATATTTATATATATATACATATATATATATTATATATATATACTCACACATCGATATATAGATAAATAAATGTATATGTACACACACACACACACACACACACACACACACACACACATATATATATATTTAAAGGACACAAGAAACGAACAAAGACGAGGATGTATTCAGATAAAGTTTGTATTAGTTACCCACTCATATATATAATGTGTATACTAATGAACACGGAGAGTAGATATTATTACAAGGTAGGTGTACCATCGCCATTGAAATGGATTACACTTAACACTATAGCATTTATATCTTATGGTAGACACACACACACACACACACACACACACACACACACACACACACATACTCTCTCCCTCTCTCTATCTCTCTCTCACACGCACACACTCACATACACACACCCACACACACATAAATATATATGTAATAAATTGAGGTTTTGGCATAAGTTTAATGTTAAATTACTACTATAAGTGGTATTTTATTTGTATACTTTATCCATTCCATTAAGATGTCTAAGTATTAGTGACAAATAACGTTTTAATACACACACATATATATATATAACTGATATATATGTATGCATATATATATATACATACATATATATCAGTTATATACATATATATTAGTATATACATATATATTAGCTAACTAACTATACACTTGCAACAAGGAACAATTGCAACACATTTATACAGTAAAAGGAAAGAGATTAGACAGAGTAATATTAGTCGATAATAAAACAATACTTTATTGAAAACCCCCTCCTCCCACCGCATATCCCCGTCGCCCACGCATAAGGAAAGTAATCATTGAATGTTTACTGTTCAAAATATAAACTATGTATTGACACATAGTTACTGCATAAAATAAATAAACTATAACAACTGCCGCGCATCAACAGTTGAATTACATTTAAATTAGGCGTTTTTCGTTTTACTCTTAATCGCAGGTCCATTGCGACCGATGCAAACCATGCGAACAATACACCACTCATGTTGCAAACTCATATTCTGATGACGGGGCTGAAGAAGTTACGAAACCTTAATAGATTTGTAGATCTAGGATCATACTATTCTAAAAGCAAACATAAAGAATTTATAAATAACGTACGAGATATCTAATTTAAGCACAGTCGTATTTTCGTGTTTTTAATAGACACACACACACACGTTGGCGACTAAACTGGCAACCCCACCAAGGTTTCTTGGTGAGGAGGGTGACTTTGGACATCCTGCAGGACTAAAAACAAAACCTGTCAAAGGGCAAAGGAGCTCTTAAGAGTCAATGGCCATCCAAAATCACCGGGAGAGATGACCCCTTAGCCTTTGTCAAGGCAGAATTCTAGGAGAAGGAAAACTCTGATATAACACCTGCAACCCTGATGGTATCCAATGATGTTGACTTGTTCTTCTTTTTGGTAAATATCATCTTGGTTAAGAGAGTGGGACTGGCTTTGGGCAGTGCCTTTGCTCACTATAAAAGCTTCACGGCACAGGCGTTGTTTTGTATCTGGAGATCTCTCTGCACTTGTCGTCACATGGTATCATGGGCCCAGCACTATGTGTCAATAATTGTCACAAGTGTAGTGTTTCTACCAGAGTTTTCAAGTCGCTGGCTGGACTAAAAAGTCACACTCGTTCAGCTCATCGGTAGGGGTTCTCCTACATGGATATAAAGTAGTGACCGTACTCGAAAACGAGTTGGCAGCCACCATGTATGTATATATGTATTCTGTAAGTGTTTAACTGTGAAAGTGTTTATATATATATATAACGAAGGAAATGTGGTAAGGAACCAGATGGACAATAACGCACCAAAGTAATCAATACTTAGGGTAGTAGAGTGGGAAATAGGAACAAGTATGTCCCCGACGGCAGAGCTCAAGCCGTTTCGACGGCTAATTCTGGACAAAATTAGCCGTCGAAACGGCTTGAACTCTGCCGTCGGGGTCATACTTGTTCCTATATATATATATATGTAAATGTAAATGTGTGTGTGTGTGTGTGTGTGACACGGAAGTTCGAAAACGGTTTGAGATCGTCTTAACGAAGACAATACATAAATGTTTGTTATGGGGGTAGAGCGGCGTGAGTGGCGGCGATGATGCTGGTGATGGTTGTGGTGGTGTTGGGGGGTTGTGATGGTGGCGGCAGTGGAGCGTGTGGATTAGGGGTGTTGTGGCGACAATGTAGGTGGTAAGGGCTCTGTTTGTGTAGGTGGTGTTGGTGGGAGTTGTGATAGTGGGGGTAGTGCTAATGGTGAAGGGTGTGGTGGTGATAGAGGTGAAACCAATGGTGGTGGCTATTATCTCATGGCAGACATATGGTTTTCTTTAGACTTGACAAAATATATGTGGGTAACCCAATACTTCCTCCTTAGCAGCGTATTTCCCCTCACGCGACCATACCCCTTCCTACTTTTATAACCAGCATGCCAGAACAGTGGTACGGCTTGTTACATACCTATATATATATATTTATATACACTTATCCATAAGTATATTTGTATACATAAACACACAAATACGTACACACACATACACACACACACACACGCACACGCATACACCCACATGCACACACACACACACACACACACGTATATATATATATGTGTGCGTGTTTTGTGATTATATATATGTATATTATGTATAGTAAGTAATGTATATATCCTTACATATGTTCGTAGATACGTTTGTACATACACACACATATACACTCATACAAAAGCGCAGACATCTCTGTTAATGAACGGCACACAAAGACCTGGTCAGCCATCCTCACTCACCATCACTCGAACTAAAATCACAACGGCTGTCTCTCTGATGTTATAAATCATTTTAAAGGAATATTCCAAGGAGACAATCTGTTTAGGTTTCTGTTTATTTTGGCACTCAATCCGCCTGTTATTTCCTTTCTACAAAACCCTATGGTCATAGACGACCATTTACAACAGCGAGAAACTACAATGTAGCCCATAATTTCTACGATAACCATCTTAAGATCAAGACTGGAAATATTTACAATATTTAAAAACAGCTGGAGTTAGTAATCACAATACAAGGTTGATACACGGGTGGAATTTGGCCTACAGAAATGTTTATATTTGTTATTTGAACGTGGGAAAAACAATTTCCACAC
Organism: Eledone cirrhosa; assembly: GCA_964016885.1. NCBI lineage: Eukaryota > Metazoa > Mollusca > Cephalopoda > Octopoda > Eledonidae > Eledone > Eledone cirrhosa. Next base: position 329,450,804 of record OZ024743.1, read on the forward strand.
GACCCTCCTGCCTCAGATGATATCACATCGTAGTAGAGTGATTCTTGCTAGACAAAACACACACAGAATCTGTTAAATTCACTGTAGATACTCTCGGGCCATAAATAATAGGTGGTGGTGGAATAAGCGAGAGGGAGGGGGTGTCGGTAATTTTTCGAGGCTGATTTTTTTTAAAACCAGAATTAGTCGTTTAGTTTACATATTTAAACCCCAACTTAACTTATATATTTTATAACGTATGGGATTTTTAGTAATGTACTTTTTTTGTAATGTGTAATACTTTTTAATGTGTAAAGAAAATTTATTGTCGCAGGAATGCTACAACTTAAAATAAAATTTCGCCGGAGATAGATTAGCAGCATTTAATAAGCGGGAGTGAGTGGTGGAAGAGGAATGGAGTGGGACGATTATTCGAGACCCGTTAGTATGTGTGTACCCGTTAGTATGTGTGTAGGCCACGTAGCATAACAGTTAAACAAAGAAGAGATTGATAAAATAAGAACTATGATCGACATGATCAACGAAACCACTTCAAGGTTGTGCCCCAGCGTGACCACAGTCTAATGACTGAAACCACTTCAAGGTTGTGCCTCAGCAAGGCCGCAGTCTAATTTTAAATTTAATAAGCGCGGGCAAGGGGTTGGAAAAAATATGAAAAATTAAAAAGTGTGGGGGGGGGGGGAGAGTTATAAATATTTCTTGAACTAAAAATGTTTGTAACATTGTATTCCAGCTCGGTATTGGCTGTGTTTCTCAAAGTGAATTTCTGAAATGTCTTTTAATGAAGTGTAATAATAATTACTATGTAACGCTTTGATATAAATATATTTCCTCCCTCAAACCATTTATATCTCGTTTAATGTCATAAAATTAGGGCAGAGGGGATTATCTGTAAAATATAGACATCGTTTCCGTGGTTTTATCAAAATTATTCACGGTAACTTACACACCATCATATTTTAATGAACTGCTAACCAATCAGTTTTCAAATCATCATTTTATATACCCATTCCCTCTTAGTGTTATTCTGAAACGGACGTACTAATTGCATACAATTAGTGCACGTGTTGGTAATTAATTAAGATACATATTAAGAAGTGCACTAGCAGCCGAAATTTAAGAAAGTTATATTTGTATACATAGAGAGTGTGTAACAGAGACTGCACTAATTTCATGCATGGACCCGTAACTCGTAATAGGAGTTGCAGGGGCACCATGTTGATATAGGCGTTTCTTAGGGCATTTTAAAATCTAGCGGAGCTCATCTCCTCTCCTGGTCTCAATTTAGCAGATTTTTCCCAGAGCAGGATAGTGAGGATGAGAAAGATACATGCAGAGGAAGAATCGACCCAGTACTAGACTGGTACTTTTTATCGACCTCGAATAGATGAAAAGCAAAGTTGACCACGGCGGGATTTGAACTCGGAGAACAGAAAGCCGAAAGAAATATTACAAAGCATTTTATCCGAGGTTCTAACGACTCTGCCAATTCGATGTCCCACTGAACTATTTAGAGCGTCAACTTCAGAATAATTCTCCGAGCCAATGGGTATATAAGTCAACCAAACACGTATTTCTTTGTGGTTGTTTGGATCAATACACTGCATGCGTAATTAAAAGCATTTCGAAGACCTTACCCTATTGTTTTAGAGTAGTGACAGTCTCACTTACTTTAAATTTTCAGCAAACAAGGGAGATAAAGCTGACAGAGCTCTGTTTCGTACTCATTGGTACTTATCAAAGCCAAGTACTCCACCTGTTTGCTGAAAATCATGAATGTTTGATTCTTATAGAATTTCTAGTAATAATCAGGAACTGATTATACAGAGCGGTTGCCGGTCAAGCAGAAATTGAAAATTAGAATTGGTGCTCTGAAATAGCGAATCAGTACGAAACAGAGCTCTGTCAGCTTTATCTCCCTTGTTTGCTGAAAATTTAAAGTAAGTGAGGCAGTCACTACTCTAAAACAATAGCATAAGGTCTTCGAAATGCTTTTAATTAAGCGTACAGTGTATTGCAAAATACACTATATATACATTCATATATATATCACTATTTCAGAGCACCAATTCTAATATATATATATATATGTGTGTGTGTGTGTGTGTGTGTGTGTATATATATATGTATATAGATTGTAGAGAAGTGACACACGAGTTGATATATATATATAAAGTAGTAAAAAAGAAAAAAAACAGTAGAAAATGCTAAAGGAATTTTCTCTCAGAATAATATCAAAACATTTATTTACAAAATAGGAATTTCCGCATTTGACAGTATCGGTAGAGGGCTGGACGCCATGCTTTCTAGCATAGTTATGTCCCTTTACGACCTGAGTTCAAATCCCGTCGAGGTTAACTTTGCCTTTCATCCTTACACGGTCGATAAAATAAAGTACCAGTAACGCACTAGGTAATTGTTGGCCTTGTGCCAAAAGTAGAAACAATTATTTGTACCGGTTTCAGATTGTAAGCCATTCCACACGCATATGAATAAGAATAATAAGAATATGGGGAAAATTGTTTTTACATACATATATAGGGAGAAAAGTTCACTTATTTGTCTGTAGTTTTCTTTCTTTCTCTCTTAGTGCTGACCTTAGCTGTGTCACCACCAACAAATTTGAGTATGTGTTGGTTGCTTACTCAACGAGTGTGCATGTGAGTCTGTTTCTTCCGTAGTAATTTAAAACAAGAAGTGTAAATCAACAGGTTAAAATTAACTTCGTTTATTCATATTCGCTGCTATATGTGATAACCATAATTCAATAGTTATGTCCTCACCAGGCAGCTAGAACTTGAACAGGAAAAACAGGGAAACGTAATGGTGGAATAGAGTTTACCTTGTTAATTCGTTGATATGCCAGGATCCGAAAAGTGGCGTTGTTAATGTAAAGAACTGTCGGGATTAACAAACACCACTTTGGTTATCACCGAAATATATATTGCAGCGAATATGAATAAACGAAGTTAATTTTAACCTGTTGACCTACACTTCTTGTTTTATATGTATGTATGTATGTATGTATGTATGTATGTATGTATGTATGTATGTATGTATGTATGTATGTATGTATGTATGTATGTTTTTCTGGTTTTATAATTTCACAAATTTCTTCCTAATAGAGAGAGAGTCGGTTTCTAACAAGACTCTCTCATTGGAATTTACACATCAACTAGGTAGATTATGTATGCATGCATGCATGTGTAGATATGGATGTTATCGTATGAGTGGATGTGTATGTTTTGAGTTGTATGTGTGCATGTGTATATGCTTTGTATCTGTACATGTGTATATGCAGTTATTAGATGCAACATTTTTGGAATGGTTTACATATTTTTATTGGATTGTACTTGTAATTTCCTAACTAGTTGAGTTCTTTCTGTTACTAGCTTCTCAAGATTTGTATTGAGACAGTTACTAACATACCCCAGTGCCCCAATAATCACAGGCATAAATCTGAAGGTCTAATCTGAGTGGAGTATCTGCAGATTTCTCATCAGTTCTGCATAAATATTCTCCTTTTCGCTAATTTTTTATATTATATTGGCATCTGCTGGGCAGCTAATTTCCACTACTGTGCATGCTTTCTTCTCCCTGCCTCATATCGTAATATCTGGTCTGTTATGCCTGCATTTTATTGAGGTTTTTAATGGAACATTCCACCAGTACTCTTTCATATTATGTACGTGGATGTCTTCCACATTGCTGTAGCTTTTAATGTGTTTATTATCGGGGCTATCTTTTTTACGAACTGCATTGTACACTGTTTTGGCCACTACATCATCCCTCATAGGTAGATAGTACCGCGATGACATCTTTGGACAGCTGCTGATGACATGGGTGATATCCTCGATATTAGTTCTGTAGAGTCTGCACTTGTTATCACATCTAGGTGTTTTGCCTGCATCCCTATTTCTTTTGTGAATCAGGTATTTCGTGTTGATTTCCTGTTCTTGGATTGCAAAAGCGTATCCTTCAAAGTGGGAGCCAATATAGCGGTTGTTGGTCCAAGGTAGACTACTTTCCTTATCTATATTACTCTCACTCTGGAGCTTCCTGGCAACATATCCATGCATGATTTTTTGCTGATAAGCATGCAGTTTTTGATTCATGGATTCACTGCGATTCTGCTGAGCGACTTCCCTGAGTGTGAGTTTTTGATTGTCACAGGGAATATGTCTCGAAAAGTTCCTTCCCAACTCTCATGATCTTATCTGTTTCATGCAGATAGACTTGCTCGAGAGACGGGCTCCTTCACTTCAAGGTTCGTAGATGTTGTCGGAGGGATATGATGCGACATTCAAATGCTATCTGGACTGATGTTAGGCCTCTGCCTCCCTGCTTACGTTTCAAGTAATGGCGGTCTATGTCACTGTTGATGTGGAAGTTTCCGGTGTTGTTTAGTATTTTTCGAGTTCAAACCTCAACTGCTCGGATTTCGTCTATCGTCCATTTGAGTATTCCAAACGTTGGTGTTAGGACAGGCACAGCAAACACATTGTGTGCCACTGTTTTGCGCAGAGAGTTCCGATGACCAAATCTTTCTTAATCGGGTGTATTATTCCCTGGTTACGCGTTCCTTATTACAGATGCCATTATAGGATATGTTCTCATCTATCCCCAGGTATCTGTAGCAGTCCTCATCAGATATCGGTGAAACAGTTAGGCCATTGATGACAATGTTGCTAGATTGGGTTGTTGTATTTTCCCCGCTTTACAATCATGTATGAGCATTTATCTTGGCCAAACTCCATTCCTATATCCTTTGAGAACGTTGTAACCAGGTCAAGATTTTTCTTCATCCCATCCATGTTCTTGGCATAGAGTTTCAGATCATACACAAAGAAATTATGGGTTAGGTTCGTATTTTTGTCCTCCTGTGAGCCAATGATGTATCACTCACATTTCTTGAGCAGAAAGGACAAGGGGTTTAATGACAAGATGAATAATATCACAGAGAGACTGTCTCCCTGAAATATACCCCTGCGATATTATATTTTATTAGTGAAAATAGAGTCCACCCTCTCTGTCTTAACCTTAGGATAGTAGCCCAAGAAGAAGACAGCTTCTCTATGGCTCTGACAATAATGTCTGGGACTTTAGCAAGTTAGAGGGCCTCTATCATCCAAGATTGGGGAACAGAATCGAAAGCTTTCCTGTAGTCCAGCCAGACTGTAGCCATATTCCTCCTAAGTTGTTGCACCTCCGACATCGCAGTTTTGTTGATTAGGAGTTGTTCAGCACATCCCCAAATCCCTTTCTTTCCAGCTGTTTGTTCATCCGTGATGATGTTATTATTTTCACAGTGATCTTGGAGGAATAGGTTCAGGCAGGCTGTATACATCTTATACATCAGGTTCTGCCATGCATTGGGTCGGTAGTTTTTTGCCAAGTGGGTGTCTTTGTTCTTGGGGACCAGTAATGTTTGTGTTAATGTCAACCATTTTAAGAACTTGTTGGTAGAGGTCAGTAAGATACCTCCGATAGAATATCAGTTTTTTGTACCAGTAGCCGACAATCATGTCTCTTCCTGGTATTTTCTTATCTTGGAGTTTTCCTATCACAGTCTCAAGAGTACCCTCACTTATTTCGTATGTTTTTGTTGTAGTGTAGGAGCAATAGTTCTTTGAGATTTCTCTTAGCCACACTGCATCTTGGTTGAAATTCTTCTTTTTACCCCATATTTTGCTCCAAAAGGAATCTATGTCTTTCAGTGACACTTATTATTTTGTTCTTCATATCTCTATAGACTGATGTTTGGTTTCGTCTGAATCTTTTATTAAGCACTTTTCTCTCATCTAGCTTCTTCAGGGTCCGGTGTTTTTCGCTAACAGCTCTCAATTCTTGTTTGAGGGTGATCAGCTTATATTGAAGAGTTCTGGTTCTACTGTTACCAAACATCGTCTCTATTTTATTTTTCACTCTTTGTTGAGGAGTGAGGTTTTTTGTGTTTGTTTGCATGTAAGGAACATTGTCACAAATCCTATGGTTTTTTGTAGGTCAGCAATCTTTTTTTCTATTTTAGTTATATATGATGGTATTTTTGGTGTCGTTTTGTTCTTGTTAATATCTCTGGTATCACCAAGATAATGCTTCACTGTCGTTGCTAAGGCATATAAACAGCCGTTGATTTGCCAAAATGTTTGGGTTTTTCTCCGTAGTAAATATTCATCCCCTATTTCGTCAATAACACGTAATATTTCATTATTTGGTTTTTCATTAAAAATTGTCGTTTTAATACGTTCAGCAAGAGAGATATTTATACATGAATTAATTTCTCTCAGGAAGATTTCGTTGAGGGAAATTTTCAATTGTTTATACTTTTGATTTTTATCATTATCGATAGAAATTTCCACAACAGTCGAAGTAGACTCGGATTTGCAATCGATTCCCGGACAGGGCGATGCGTTATCTCCTTGAACAAGACACTTTATTTCACGTTGCTCCTTTTACCTGGAGTTGCGACCGATAGATAGTATTAGCAATTGAAAAGACAAATGGAAACATTGTTTCCTCGGTCCGATTTGACGAAAGTCGATCGTTCAAAAAAATAAATATATATATATATATATATAAAATTATAAGTTTGAAGAACACTCAGACAAAATATATCCAATTCTTTTCCTCCTTAGTCCGTAAAAATCAACTAGATAAATAATCATTTAAACGGATCTATGTTTAAAATGTAACTTTGAAGAAATAAATGTCACTTATATGAAATAACAGATAAATGTGACTTTCCTCTGTGAGGAACAGTCAGATAAAATTTACCTAGTCTTTCCTCCTAGTCTGTAGAAATTAACTAGACAAATAATCAATTAAACGGAGCTAAGTCTAAAATGCAAGTTTGAAAAAAAAAAAATATATATATATATTTATATATATATATATATATATATATATATATATATATATATATATATATATATATTTATATATTTATATATATATATATATATATATATATATATATATATATATATATATATATATATATATATATATATATATATATATATTTATATATATATATATATATATATATATATATATATATATATATATATATATATATATATATATATATATATATATATATAAATATATATATATATATATAAGTGTACAGGGCTTTTCGTATCTTATTTCCATTCAGCATTTTACAGAAGAACGTAAGCGAGATGTTTATATATATAAAAGAATAAAAGATGTTTATATATAGAATCAACCGCAGGCAGTGGAAACCCTACATTAACAGCAACAGGACTGGGCTGAGGGGGTGGCAAATGGTGAGACGGTATCACAATCTTCCCATTCCTTATCTGGAATGCCACATGGTGTGACACCTACACAAGCGGCGACCTGGTACATTCGGCTATCAGCCCAGGCTCTGTTGCCCACCAAACCGAAGAGGGCAAACTGTCCAAGTATCGGCCGATCCCAGATAGGTTTGTGGTAGAGCATGTAACAGTGGACCTTCCGGCATTCTTGGCCCCGGACCACATCCCTACCCACTGATATCGGAGCGGAGCTGGTCGTCCGCATATGCCAGTCCTGCGAGGTGGAGTAGCTGTTCCAGGGAGTCTCCCACACCGTCCTCCGGAGCAATGTAGTCTCTGTCCTGTCGGTCGGGACTCTGAGGCGGAGGGTAAGTTAGTTGGAAATAGAGTATACTCGTTCGGACGTCATTTTCTCTCTATTTCTTTACAATTCTATGAGCCTCTACTATAGACTACTGAATCAGATTACTAAATTACAACACCATAGTATTGTCTACTTGTTCTCACGTTCGTCAAAAGCCTGCGCTCACACACACACACACGCACACACACGCACACGCACACGCACGCGCACAAACACACACACACACACACACACACACACACACACACACACACACACACACACACACACACACACACACACACACATATATATATATGATGGCTGCAAACTCTGCTAAGAGTATTGTAATTGCTTGTCAGATTACTGAAAATTGTGCACTTTTAGGCTACGGCCGGCCACACGAAGCTGTACATAACCTGAATAACCAATACCTGTGCTTTGAAGGTTTTTTAAGTGGGGAAAGGCCTTGCACTCGACCAATCCCACTCTCTGAACATCGAAAACACTACCCGAAAAGAAGAACTGATCAACATCATCGGATGCTTCCGAAGCCGAGTCTATTAATTCAGTGCCTTGTTTTTAAATAGTAATATGTGCTCTCAGGTACCAAATAATAGGGGGGGGGGGGTTATATAAGCAGGGATGTTGGAATAAGTGCGTGTGTGGGGGATTGGTAATTTTTCTAGGTTGTCTCCGTAGATTTTTTTAAAAACAAGAATTAGTTGTTTAGTTTCCATATTGTAACCCCAACACATCCTATTTATTTTATAACGTATGGGATTTCTAGTAATGTATTTTTTCACATGTCTAATGTTTTTAATGTATAAAGAAAATTTTCGCAAGATAGAGTATGAACATTTAATAAGCGGGGAAGGGGGCGATTATTGGGGATCCGAGAGTTGTAGAAAATATCTGAAAACAGGTTTATTACTTTAAATGTTCATTGCATCCTTACAAGTAGAGAAATTGTTGGGAAAATTTGCATTATTAAATTAACGACTTAAATAATTAATCGGAAGCTGTCATAGTGATGTTTTGTACTTTTGCCGAGTGTCTTACTAATGTGGTTTCATGCAGTATTAGAGTAAAAACTTCATTTTTTATTGTGACGTGGTGATGTTTTGTACTTCCCAGAAAGTCTTGCTAATGTGGTTTCATGCACTATTATAATAAAGACGATTTTTTTAATGTTTTATTTTGTTATTCTTAAAATTTTTTTGCTAATGCAGTTTCGTGTGGTACAGGACGTTAAGAGTTCATTAATATAAGAATAATATAAGAATAATTCATATTGGTTTGACAAACGTTCAGAAATTACAATTAAACTAAATTAAATCAGCATGAAAATTTGCTGAAAAAACAAACAAAAAACAAGAAAAAGAAATTTTATATCAACAACCTACTCTGTGTTGGTTAGATTGTAGTAATTTCTGAATGGTTGTCAGACTATTTAATGTCAATATGTAAATTAGACCACTGTATAAATTAAGAGTTGTTCCTTATATTAGGGGGGGGGGGGGCTCTTGACTTGTGATGGAGTCGTAGGGATGTGGTGATGACACAGCGTGTAACTATTCTAAACCTGGTAAAATCCATCCCGCTCCAGGTCGGAACATAAACCGATTTTTTCCAGAGAGAGAAAGAGAGAGAGAGAGAGAGAGAGAGAGAGAGAGAGAGAGAGAGAGAGAGAGGGAGAGAGAGAGATACCTCGAAAATTTGAAAAGCAAAATTGACCTCGGTATTTGAAATCAAAGTGCAGTGAGCCGGGGTAAACAAGTCATATTCAACCTGCTGCCTTAACGAGTGTTAATCCAGTGCCTTGTTTCTAAATAACAATATGTACTCTCGGGTCCCAAATAATGGGGGGGGGGGGAATAAGCGGAAGGGTGGGGAGTTGAAAAGCGGTAATCTTTCTAGGTTGTCCTCGTTGATTAAAAAAAAAACAGAATTAGTCGTTTAGTTTGCATATTGAGACCCCCATCCCATCCTATTTATTTTATAACATATGGGATCTCTAGTAATGTACTTTTTTGTAATGTACAATGTTTTTTAATGTCTAAAGAAAATTAATTGTCACAGTAATGCTACCACTTAAAATGAAATTTCGCTGGAGATAGATAAGCAAAATTTAATATGCAGGGGTGGGATGGGGGTATACGAGCTGGGAGGAGGATCTGAAAAATTAATAAGCATGGGTGAGAACGATTATTTGAGACACGAAAGTAAAAAAATACAACTAATAATTTCAAACTCTCCTGTCAATTTCATAACCAAGCCGTATTTCTGGGTGTTACACTGAGGATTGTCCTCAAACTGGATAATGTTTCATTGCAAAAGTGAGTGACTGTGTGGGTGTATGTGTGTGAAATCAAGTGCATAAAGAACTCAATACATCTCTTCTTCTTCACCCACTTATTCCTAAGAGGGTCGTGGGCCAGAGTCCTCAAACACTCTTTCCAGCGAGGGCTGTCAGCAGCAACCATCTCCAACTGATGTGGCTGGATCCCCAAATGAGACCAGCCAAGTTCATGGATGTGATGCAACCATCTTGGTCGGGGCCTACACATGGGCCTCCTGCCGGCTGGTTTTACCCGTAAAATCTGTCCAGCAATTCTTTCATGAGACATTCTATCCACATGCCCATAGTATCAGAGCTGTGAACTCTCAATTTGAGTAGTAGCAGCTCTACCTGGGGTGACTCTCTGATCTCATAGCAATGCACTATCGAGTATAGTTAGTCCAAAGACCCTTCGGAGGAACCCCATTTCGGCCGCCTGTATTCTTTTGGTCATTACCCAAGATTCACGACCACGGGATTGACATGCGCAGCCCGGTTGGAAGTTGTACCACAACTAGCAGGTGTAAAATTAATCAGCTGGAATTTACAGACGACATGGTGTTACTTAACTCGAGAGAAGGTGATCTCCGACTTGCACTTGATAGGTTTGATGCCACCTGCTGTATGGCTGGAATGAAAATAAACGCTACAAAAACTGAGAAACTCATCCTCACAAGGAAGCCAGTGCAGTGCACTCTACATGTGAATGGAGTTCCACTGAAATAGGTGGAAATGTTGAAGTATCTAAGGGCCATGTTCATGAGTGATCGAAGGCAGGGGGCTGAATTAAGTGCAAGAATTACAGGAGCTGGTGCAGTAATGCGACAGCTTCAGCATTCGGTATTCAGAGGAAGGGAGGTTTTCTTCAATTCGGTAATTCTGCTAACCCATACCACAATACATCTAGTAGAGATAAATTATTGATTCCAAGTTCAAGCCTGATTCCATTCTATTTGCTAATCACTTTACTGTGTCGGTCGTCACAAGCAGTCATAGCCTGCATGGACTGGAGTCGAATTCTGTCGATCGATTGGTTATTGATTAGGCGATACCCGCTGATGAAGCTACATGCGCCGATTATGCATTGTTGCATAATATATGCAGACAGAAGGTGCAGTGCACCCGATTGTTGCATTAAGTGTGGCCGAAACTCGAGTTCGGGAACTACTATAGGTACCCGTTTACGTGTGTTGTATTGAAGCGAATAACTATGTGTATACTCTGGGAGTGTATTTTACATTACCTATTGAGTACGCTGAGATGCAACCGGTCCTAGCATTGATATCTATGCTGGGTCCGTCAACTTCTTATATATATATAATATATATATATATATATATATATGTGTGTGTGTGTGTGTATTGTATAGTGTACCTAGACTATACAAATTTAAGTCATCTGAGCGAGTTCTGTTGATATGACGTATGGTAGTAGTAGCCACTTTGTATGTCTGTTGGAAGTGAAAACTGAAAGGCAGGGAAAACTTAGAATGCCTAACTGTATAAATATGTGTAGTGATGTTAAATACATGCCAAGATCGATATATTATAAAGTCACATAACCCCCTCCTCCTCCGAGTCTGTACAAGATATATAATCACAGAGAATGCAGAACGAATCAACAAATATTCTGTGTTCTGGATATATGCCTATGAATATTAAATAAATTTAGAAAACGAAGCTTTCTGACACTAAAATATATGGAACATTTAGCACAAGTTACCTCGCAGGCCATCTATATATTTCTGTGATAATACACGTTGTCAGCTGCTGTTGAGCTAAAGACACTTATTTAGCCACGCAATACATAACAATTGTTGAGAAAACGAGTGATGGGTTTATATTTTCAAGTAGGAATGGATAAAGGAACCATTGGGCTACTTTATATATCCCCTAGAAATAATAACTGTTTTAGAAAGGTTATGCAAAATACTTTTGGATTGCTCTACTTAAGAAATATATATTGGAGGGCTTAAATACATGTTAAATATTAAAACCTGTCCCAAACCTGTGGGTTCATCTGGACGCTGCTCAACCTGGTCTCATTGGCGTTAACTGACAGAGTAAAAAGTTCATCGTAGAGTTAGCCCCCAGCGACTGCTGGTCCTCATGTTCAGTTAAGTGGATTGGAGCAACATTAAATGGAATGTTTTGTTCAAAAACAAAACGCGTAACCCTGTCCAAGAATCGATCCCACGACATTACGAAGGTAAATCCAGCACAATTACCACTACACTACGCACCCTCACTCAGAAATACATGCCAGGAACTATATATAGTAGTTAACAGTTAGAGACATCATGTGTAGTTGATATAGAAACCGGCGAGGAACAACCAAAAATATATGTAAGCAAAAATATATATATGTAGACGGCGAATCGGCTTGCGGCAAAATGCCTTGCCATATTTGTTACATTCTCTGAGTTCCTATTTAGAGGAACTTCGTCTTACATTCTTTCAGAGGTCAATAAAATGAAATACCAGAAGCGCGGATTGGCAGAACTGATAAACTGTAGGACGAGATGCCTTGCAGTATTTGTTCCTTGTTTTTATGTTCTGAGTTCAAATCCCACCATGGAGTACTTGGATGGTAAACGTTTACGTCGATTATTTTAACAACTTAACCACATTCCTTCACTATTATAAGTTATAAGATTATATCATATCTATCTTATGGGGTCGATAAAATAAAGTACCAGTAATACACTGGGATAATTGCTGGCCTTGTGCCAAAAGTAGAAACAATTATTACTAATATCGGTGGTCTGAGTTCAAATCCCGCCCCGGTTAACTTTGCCTTTCATCCTTACGGGGTCGATAAAATAAAGTACCAGTAATGTACTGGGATAATTGCTGGCCTTGTGCCAAATGTAGAAATAATTATTACTAATATCGGTGGTCTGAGTTCAAATCCCGCCCCGGTTAACTTTGCCTTTCATCCTTACGGGGTCGATAAAATAAAGTACCAGTAATACACTGGGATAATTGCTGGCCTTGTGCCAAATGTAGAAATAATTATTACTAATATCGGTGGATTGGCAGTATCGGTAGAGGGTCGGGCGCCATGCTTTCCAGCATAGTTACGTCTCTTTGCGGTCTGAGTTCAAATCCCGCCCCGGTTAACTTTGCCTTTCATCCTTACGGGGTCGATAAAATAAAGTACCAGTAATGTACTGGGTAACTGATGACCTTGTGCCAAAAGTAGAAACAATTATTACTACTGTTATTCTTATCCTTATCATATATCTTAGTATGTTTTCAGACGTAAAGGTCAGGCGGACATCACACCTCGTCAACATCAATTTAACATTTTCGTCTATCGTCCAAGTAGAGTCTCAGAATATTGGTGAAAATAGATATTTGTAAAGGTTAGTAACAACAACAACAGCAATAATAATAATAATAATTGTTTCTACTTTAGCCACAAGGCCAGCAATTACCCAGTGTATTACTACTACTACTACTACTACTACTACTACTACTACTACTACTACTAATAATAATAATAATAATAATAATACACTGGACGTTAAGCAAGTATTGTGAAATGCCAAGAGAATGAAGGTATAAACATACATTAGAAAAAATCTCAGAGAATCACAAAGCGAGGTTGTCTACACACGCACACACACACACACACACACACACACACACACACACACACACACACACACATATATATATATATAGCTGTGAAAGACCACCCGGAGAAGTAATGCCTTCTCTGCGAAAGTTTCATTCACTACAGATGACAAAGTGTCTCTGAAAGATGAAAAATTGTTCCAAACATTTAGACGTGTAAATAGAGATAACCAGAATATTGGAAAGGAAAATAGAAACATTCTGTCTAATAATAGTTACCTTGTGTATGATAAGGAAGTAAATATACTGTGAAATATGTTTGGTCCAAGGAAGGAAAATATCCCTTACAAACATGACAGGCCAATCATGGGTCTAGTTACATTGTTTTGTAGAAGTCCAGCAGTCCATGCATACAAGTCTCTTCTCTTTGCACCGCAAGTGTTGGTCAAGGAAAAGGCTGGTACAGCTGGTACAGCTTGGCAACAATGTCGTCACAACTCATATTTCCCTAACAGAGTGTTGTGGAGCAACGTGAAATTTAGTGTCTTGCTCAAGGACACAACACATCACCCAGTTCTGGAATAGAACTCACACCCTTACGATTGTGAGCCCAGCTATCTAACCCCTAAGCTATGCACTTTCATGCAGCGAGGAGATAGTTAATAAATTGACACCAACTTTAGATAACGAGTTATTCTCGTTGTTTCTTTTGTCTTATTTGGCATTAATCCAAATGCAACTGTAGAAGCTCCCTTTTAAATTTCGAATTTAAGGGGGAAATGGTGAACATTGCTATGAAAGGGTTAACATCAGGCAGACAATTATATTATATAAATTAAGGAATGCAAGGTTCGAATGGAACAGCTTCAGGCTAGCAGATAGAAAGAAATTAATTCATTACGCTCCATTAGAATCCTTTGGAAACTGCCCAATGTACAACATTTCACTGACATATTGAGAAAAGCAGGAGCATTGTGATTTAGCAACTGTTAATAGAATAGGTTGGTACGTTTTGGTTAGGGTTTTCGACTCACAATATAAGATTTTAGGTTCAATTCCTGGACCAAGCAGTGTGTTGTGTTCTTGAACAAGGCACTTAATGTTTGTTGATTTTCATACAACTGGGAGTTCATATAATTAAAGCACCGAATAAACATTCTAAACTAAGTAGATGGCCAAGTTAAACCTGCATAATTGAGATCTGTAAATTCCTTTTCAAGGTCATGTGTTCGCTTCCCCGGCGGTGTGTAGTATCCTTGAGCAAAACATTTTATTACACTTTTATCCATATAAATATATATTCTCTCTCTAAAACAATATTAATATCTCATTAAATTTAGTGTGGTGGCGATTGTCCGTAAAATATAGGTAAAGTCTTCGCAAATTTTGGTAAATCGTATAATAGTTCTGTTCCAGGTTGAACTAAGTTTGGAACATATGCCTAGGAGAAAGCTGCTGTGTGCAAGTATATATTATTAACACTATTTGTTCTGTTAGTCTTTTAATGTTAACTATTCTGCTATTAAATATTAACTTCTGTATCTAACTTCGATCTCTATCAAACCATCACATTTCAATGTAGGTAGCACGATACTGTATGTGACCATAAAGAAAATCTTATTGCCGTATAAAGAAATTTGATATAACGATTTCGCTATAAGGAAGTAAAAATAACAAGTTCCATATAAAGTGCAATGTAGTGAGAGTTCGATATATAAAACGAATGATAGATATAAAAGACATCGATATAAAACTGAGTTAGATGAGTGAGATAAAAGGATTTGGCAATAAAGATTTCGTATAAGAAGTTTGTATAAAGAGTTATATAGATTGGGATAGGTATAAAACGTTAGATATAAATTGTTAGATATAAAAACTGTGAGTAAAAAACAACAAAGGAAATAATATGGAATGCTATGTATAACGAGTTAGCAATAAGGAGTGGGCTATTTATGGAAGAGAATTATGTGAATGTCGATTGAAGCGAAATCTAAGAGAATAAGTAGAGGAATAAGTATTATACAAAGATATAAAGGTAACAAGTTCAAACCACAAGCAATTACTTGCAATCTAAAGTAGATTAAGGGTATTTATATTTATATAAGCCAGTATTTGTTCCGGCTGCTTAAGCAATGAGTTCAAATCACACAGGAGTCAAATTACTCCTTCATTCTTCCAGAGACGATACAATAAAGGATGGGTTCAGGTTGGTGGATTACTGGAATAATTAAAGCGACGTTACTTTGTAGTACTTGTCCTGGCTGTGGGACTCTAGGTTCAAATCTTGCTGTGGTTTACTTGGATCACAGACAAAATAAAAAAGCAATCACCTAGTTTAACATCTTGTTAATTAGTTTTGATAATAATTGTTTCTACTTTTTGGCACAAGGCCAGAAAATACCCAGTGCATTACTGGTACTTTATTTTATCGACTCCGGTAGGACGAAAAGCAAAACTAACCTCGGCGAAATTTTATCTCAGAACGTAAAGGCCCGTAACTCTATGACACAAGGTATCGTGTCTGACGCTGTACCGATGCTGCCAATCCGCTGCCTTATTGGTTTTTATAATAATGGTTTCTTATATAGGCACAAGGCCAGCAATTTTTGGGGAAGGGAAAGTCGATTAAATCGACCTCAGTACGTGACTGGTACTTTATTTTATCGACCCCTTAAGGATGAAAGGCAAAGTTAACCTCGGCGGGATTTGAACTCAGATCATAAAGGGAGGTAACTCTATGCTTCAAAGCATGGCGCCCGACGCTCTACCGATACTGCCAATCCACCGCCCTTTTTTGATAATAATACAAATTGTTTCTAAGGAAAATTGAAATCGAATAAATCGACCCCAGTATGTTACTGGTGCTCTATTTTATCGACTCAGATAATAATAAGTACGTGCCTTGTAGTCATTTGAGTGGGGATATGTTGGGTCATGTTGGGGCACCCCCATCTTTTACTGTGGCCATGCTGGAGCAACATCCTCAAGGGATTGAGTCGATCATATCGAACACAGTATTTATTATTCCATCAATTCCGACGACGAGTGTTCCAGATTCTCAAACAATAGAATTGTCCGCTCGTGAAATTAAAGTACAAGTGTCTGAGCATTCCATAGCCATGTGTACCCTCATGGAGATTCGGCGTGACTCAGTGTGTGACATGGGTGGCCCTTTGAATTACAGATGTAACTCATCTTTAGACTAGTGTAATATAAAATATGTCTTGCTGAAGGAAACAACGCACTGTCAAGAATCGAACTACTGGCTTTACCATTGAGAACCGAACTTCCGAATCCCTAAGCCAGGTACCTCACCAATCCTGAAGCCACGTACCTCACAAATCCCCAAGCCACGTACCTCATCACTCTCTCTCTCTCTCTCTCTCTCTCTCTATATATATATATATATATATATATATATACCTCATTTTCTAATATATATATACTTCACTTTCTTATATATATATATATATATATATATATATATATATATATATATATATATATATATATATATATTAGAAAGTGAGGTTTTTTACAAAATGAAAAATAACCGGTGTCCTACACGAGTGAAAGTATAAAGAAAAAGAAGATGAAATCGAAAATGCAACTGGAGTCTTATTTAAAAAAATATATATATATTTATTTGGTTCGTTTACCGTTCCGCAGTTCTTCTGCTTTTCAAAAGTAGAGTTGAGATGGAGGGTCTGTGGTTTTTCTCAATGATATTAATAAATGGAAACTATATTTATAAAACAAACTTTGTATTTTATCTGATGAGGGCGTACCAAATTTTTGATACCTTTGAAATATATATAATAAAATAAATATGGTTTTATAAATATAGTCTTCATTTATTAATATCATTGATATTATACACCAGAAAACTTGTCGAGTACTTCGAATCAGTTATAAATATATATATTTGTTGGTAATTCAACAAATTAAATATCCCTTTGCTTATATATATATATATATATATATATATATATATATATATATATCAATATTTAATATAGAAATGGCTTTCTACAGGACTAGAAATATTTCATTCGTATGAAGTCATCAAGAACCCCGGGTGACATAGTAAGTCGTTGATATTCATTGGTTTCATGGTGGTTTGGGCGTTGATATTTATATCAAGGGCCTGCTTTGTCACCCGGCGTTCCACATGGCTTTATACGAATGAAACAGTTCTAGTCCTGTAGAAGCCATTTCTATATTAAATATTGATGTTCACACTCTACTAATGTATTTAGTACCTTATTTACAGTGGTTACCCCCCTATTTAATTCAGGATATATATATATATATATGTGTGTGTGTGTGTATGTGTGTGTGTGTGTGTGTGTGTGTGTGTGTGTGTGTGTGTGTGTGTGTGCGTGCGTGTGTGTGCGTGTGTGTGTGTGTGTGTGTGTGTCGTATATACTCGAACACCTTTTTTTACCAAAAAAATCTGGAATTTTCCATTGACATCATGTAAAGGTCGACCCTAGTATTTCACGGATTAAAGGTCAACATTTGGTGGTCTAGGTATCATCCTGTGCGTAAAAATAACACTATTATAAAATCGTAATGAATTTAAAGCAAATATATATTATTGCAGATACTTGTCTGAAACTAAAAATTTACCCAAACATGTACCTACCTTACTATAGCCTGCCCTATAGTTGAGATGCTTGGTGCATATCTTGGAATGCTCGGTTTTTATAGTAAAATATCATATAATAACGAACATTACACATCTGTTGATAAGTGCTACATCACCATTACTAAAATCCATGTACTAGATGATTTACAAGCCTGCAAGTTTTACATTTTTCTCATTTCCAAACATAAATACATGCACCAGCGCTCGTCTGATCGTCTGATTACAGAGAAACGTGGATTTTGTCATTTTTCCATGCATACAATAAGTGATATTACTGCAGTTTATTGATTTTGTTTTTATTCGTTTAGAGAGTAGTCGGGCTTCTGATTCGGTACTGTAGATTCCAGCTAGAATTTCAAGGCGCTCAAAAGTAGTAACCATGTAATAGTCGATCCTTATGAATATAAACTTAAAAGGTGGTCTACAAATTTCGACTTTTCAACGAGTATATATATATATATATATATATATATATATATATAAACTATACACATCTCAAAATAATTACATCTAAAACTAAGAAAATCCCATGGTTAATACCTCTGAGTTTCACCCAACATATACATCCATATACGAACTCCAATATAAAAATTCTTGAATGAAAATTACCTATCTAATTCAATCATGTGCTTTGCATTTCATCTCACATAACATATACCTATTTTATCACCACGTGTCTCTCTACCATATACCACGCCATTTAAAAGAATTTAAACATTTCTAACACTTGTAACATGCTTTTACATTCTACACGAAATATGCTTATTTCAGCTGTAATATAACTCTTTCCTCATACATGCCTTATTGATTGTATTGACTCTTGCATTACATACCCTTCACATTACCTGATTTCCAATGCTATGATATCTTATGTCTATCCTATCTTACATTTTTTTTCTTGCTTGTACCTTTTTTTGCTTGTACCTTTTGCACATGTATTACCTTAAACAATACCTTTATACATAATATGCTTATTTTTCACTTTTCACCATTGCTCCTTGTAATTGTGTTCTATGAAGCATAACATTCTTTTAACTCCCGATTTTCTATATGATGTCTATGACACTGACAACAGTTATGTATCTACCTAAATGTTCTGAAGACTAGGATTTTAATCACCTGTTTCGACATTCCCTATGCTCCGATGATTTCAGCTATCCTCCTGGAAGAAACAATTGTCAGCAAATAAATGTATTACACTAAGATTAAGATTTGATTGTTTTAACATTTTGTATATATATATATGTATATATATATATGTATATATACACATATATATACATATATATATATACATATGTGTGTGTGTGTGTGCGTGTGTGTGTGTGTGTATATGTATATATATATGTGTGTGGGGGAGAGAGAGAGAGAGAGAGAGAGAGAGAGAGAGGAAGAGAGAGAGAGAGAGTAAAACACTGAAAAGCCGATAATTTCACCAAGTAGATGATAGTGTGATTTGAGCTCAGAATGCATATAAGTAAAAATCTTACTTACATACATACGTACAAGGCCAGTAATGATTTAGTGGTGGGGACGGGTGTGTGCTTTAATCGACCACATCACATTACCTAGAAGAATTAAAGGAAAATCTCACCTCGGCGTGACTTGAACTCAGAATGTAGAAAGTCGTAACTAAATATCTTAAAGCATTTTCTCCGACGCTCTACCGATTCTGCTAATATTTTACTAAGACATAATAAAAACGCCATTTTAAGTGAAAGGAAAGATAAAGAATGAAAGAGAGGATGAGACAAGTGAGTGGTAGTAAGAGGTAGTGATAGCTATGTTGAAAAGAAAGGGGAAAGTGGCGTGTTGTAAGAGGAACAGGAAAATATGTTTAAAGCATTAAAGGAGAAAACACACACAGACACAGTGTACAAACGTGTGTGTGTGTCGAGATAGTGAAACTTCGAAGTCACTATCAATAAAAACTATAATGCAGAGTAGAATCTATACATGTGTTGAGTTCTTTATTCAGTGAATGCTTTATTCAACCGAAGTCTTAAAAGATACATGAGAGGCTATCTTAAAGCAACTTGCCAACTCTTCACTGCTTGCCCCAGGGAAAGCACAATTTCTAAAAGTTGGCACAATGCAACAATAATTCTACTGCACATAAAGTGAGACAGAAAAGACCTTGCGAACTATCGACCAATAAGCCTTCTAAGTGCCATATACAATCTATTCACAAAGATCATGACAAATAGAATTTCCAAACAATTGGAGGAAACCAAACCACGTGAACAAGGAAGATTCCAAACTGTTTGTTTTTCATCATTGAATCACTACAGATTCAGATAGCTTTTGTGGACTATTAAATGGTGTTTAGATTTGTAGAAATACCAGCAACGCAGATAGTTACAACAGACCAAGATGTAGAACCAACAAACGACAACGTCTTAAAACACGACTCCAGTATTTTAAAATACAACACCAACGTCTTCAAATAAAACACCAACATTTTAAAACACAATGTCAACGTATTAAAAGAAATCTACCATCATGCTACATCTTCCATTAAACTATACAAAGACTTTAACCAATTACTTCTCGAATCGGATGTGAGGTAAGGTGATATTATTTTCTCTAAACTATGCATAGTCTACATAAAACTCTTTTCGAAATGCAAATAAAAAAAATGGTTGCACGCCGTAAGATTTCTCTCTTCGTGGACAGAAAAGGGACTGAATGTAACCAATTTCTAGGCTTGTTATTGTTATGCCTTCACCAGAGAAATAATATCCTTGTCTGCCACAGAAAAAAAAAACAACAAAAAAAAAACATTAACAGTGATTTATAATATTTACAAACTGGTAGAG
This sequence comes from Eledone cirrhosa, assembly GCA_964016885.1. Taxonomy (NCBI): domain Eukaryota; kingdom Metazoa; phylum Mollusca; class Cephalopoda; order Octopoda; family Eledonidae; genus Eledone; species Eledone cirrhosa. The sequence continues at coordinate 329,471,822 of OZ024743.1, forward strand.
CTAAACTGATTGGTTTGGCTAGCTTAACGATACATGAAATGATAATAATGACTAATTAACTAATTAAAAGTGTACTAAACAGCGTTTGTTGGATAATATGGAATGTAAAGTATACTACATATATATTTACATAGTACATGCATACATACATACATACATACGTACGTACATACATTATTACATACATTATTACATACGTACATGGCGGTGGATTGGCAGTATCGGTAGAGGGTCGGACGCCTTGCTTTCCAGCATAGTTACGTCCCTTTGCGATCTGAGTTCAAATCCCGCCGAGGTTGACTTTGCCTTTCATCCTTACGGGGTCAATAAAATAAAGTACCAGTAATGCACTGGTAATTGCTGGCCTTGTGCCTAAAGTAGAAATTATTATTACATACGTACATACATTCATACATACGTACATACATTCATACATGATGGTTGCTAAGAGTATTGCGATCACTTGTCAGATTATAACATATCCTGAACAAGCAATGCCAGTGCTTTGAAGGTTTTTAAGTGGGGAAAGGCCTTGCACACAACCAACCCACGCTCTGAGCATCGAAAACACTATCCGAAAAGGAGAACTGGTCAACAACATCGGATGCTTCCAAAGCCGCAGGTATTTTTTTCAGAGTTTCCCTCTCCTAGAAAGGTGTTGTGACAACAACTTGGGGCCTTTTACTCCCAGGTGAAAAAAAAAGTACCATTTGGATGGCCGTTGACACTACTGAGTACTTCCACCCTTTGCCGGGTGTAATATTTCATCCCGCAGGGTGTCCAAATATTACCCTCACCACCAAGCAAGCTGGATGTGGTTGCTGGTTTAGTCGCTGACCACCCGACCATGAGACGGGTTCCACTAGGTTACATGTTACCAGTAGCACTCGAGAGCGATTTGATATAGTACATACATACATACATAATTAGAAGTCTCAAGTACAATCCATTAATGGAACAGTAAAAATATGTAAAACATTCCAAAAATTCTGCATCTAATAAGTGCATATACACATGTACACACACACACACACACACACACACACACACACACACACACACACATATATATATATATATATATATATATATATATATATATATATATATATATATATATATATATATATGTATAAACACTTTCACAGTTTAACACGTACAGAATGCATACATACATACATACATTCATACACACATACATATGACTAGTTAGAAAATTTCAAGTACAATCCATTAATGGAACAGTAAAAATATGTAAAACATTCCCAAAATTCTGCATGTAATATACTGCATATACACAGGTACAGATACAAAACATATACACATGCACACATATAACTCCAAACATCCACATCCACACATACGATAACATCGATATCTACACATGCATGCATACATACATATCTACCTAGTTGATGCTGTGTAAATTCCAATGACAGAGTCTTGTAACTATGTTAGAAACCGACTCTCTCTCTCTATTGGTAAAACTTTGTGAAATTATAAAACCAGAAGAACATACATACATACATACGTATGCATGTATGTATGTATGTATGTATGTATGTATGTATGTATGTATGTATGTATGTATGTATGTATGTGTGTGTGTATGTGTGTGTATATATATGTGTGTGTGTGTGTATGTATGTGTATATGTATATGATTGTGTATGTATGTATGTATGTATGTGTGTGTGTGTGTGTGTGTATGTGTGTGTATATATATATGTGTCTGTGTGTGTGTATGTATGTGTATATGTGTGTGTGTGTGTGTGTGTGTGTGTGTGTGTGTGTGTGTGTGTGTGTACGTGTGTGTGTGTGTTGGGGGTGTGTTGAAAGAGAGAATGGAGGATATAATAATAGTGTTAACGTTAATATACATAATATGGAAATGCTTCTTCTCTTCACAATTTGCGCATATTGGAAGTAACTAATTAATCTGTAATTTCAGTATTGATTGTATTTCTACTTATTTTAACGGAATTAATTCACTTCTATATTTTATCTTGCTTAAAAAAACACGAAATAAATATTCCCAGATTCCTATAATCAGTTAATTATTGTAGTGGTGTAGTACCACTATACTACTGTACCACTGTACCACTATAACAGTATACCACTGTACCACTATACCACTGTACCACTGTACCACTGTACCACTATAACAGTATACCACTGTACCACTATACCACTGTACCACTGTACCACTGTACCACTATAACAGTATACCACTGTACAACTATACCACTATACCACTATACCACTGTACCACTATACCACTATACCACTGTACCACTATACCAGTATACCACTGTACCACTATACCACTGTACCACTATACCATATACCAGTATACCACTATACCACTATGCCACTGTACCACTATACCAGTATACCGCTGTACCACTATACCACTGTATCACTATACCAGTATACCACTATACCAGTATACCACTGTACCACTATACCACTTTACCACTTACCACTATACCACTATACAACTGTACCATTATACCATTATACCACTATGCCACTATACCACTATACCACTATACCACTATACCACTGTACCACTATACCACTATACCACTATACCGCTATACCAGTGTTCCACTATACCACTATACCACTGTGCCACTATGCCACTATATCACTATACCACTATACCACTATACCACTATACCCCTGTACCACTATACCACTATACCACTATACCGCTATGCCACTATATCACTATACCACTATACCACTATACCACTATACCACTATACCACTGTACCACTATGCCACTATACCATTGTACCACTGTACCATTATACCACTATACCACTATACCACTATATCACTATACCGCTGTACCACTGTACCACTGTACCACTGTAGAACTATACCACTATAGTACTGTGCCACGATAGCACTGTACCACAATACTGTACCACTATACCACTATACCAGTGTACCACTATACCACTATACCACTATACCACTGTACCATTATACCACTATGCCACTGTACCACTGTACCAGTGTACCACTGTACCACTGTACTACTATACCACTATACCACTGTATCACTGTACCACTATACCACTATGCCACTGTACAACTGTACCACTGTACCACTATACCACTATACCACTATGCCACTATACCACTATACCACTGTACCACTATGCCACTATACAACTGTACTACTGTACTACTGTACCACTATACCACTATGCCACTATACCACTATACCACTGTACCTATATGCAACAATACCACTGTACACCTGTACCACTGTACCACTATAGCACTATACCACTATACCACTGTGCCACTATACCACTACACCACTATAACACTGTACCAATATACCACTATAGCACTATACCACTGTACCACTGTACCACTGTACCACTGTACCACTGTACCACTATACCATCATACCACTGCACCACTATACCATTATACCACTGTACCACTATGCGACTGTACCATTATACCACTATACAACTGTACCACTATACCACTATGCCACTATACCACTGTACCACTCTACCATTATATCCCTATGCCACTATACCACTATACAACTGTACCACTATACCATTATACCACTATACCACTGTAACACAATACCACTATACCAATGTACCACTATACCACTGTACCACTATACCACTATACCACTTTACCACTGTAACACAATACCACTATACCAATGTACCACTATACCACTGTACCACTGTACCACTGTACCACTATACGACTATACCACTGAACCACCGTACGCCTATAACACTATACCACTGTACCATAGTACCACTTTGCCACCATACCACTGTACCACTGTATTGAACCACTGTACCACTATAGCGTTGTACCACTATACCACTGTACCAATGTACCACTGTACCACTGTACCACTGTACCACTGTACCAATGTACCACTATACCAATCTACCACTGTACGACTATACCACTGTACCACTATACCATTATACCACTGTACCCCTATACCACTGTACCACGATGTCACTATACCACTGTACCACTGTAGCACTGTACCACTGTACTGCTGTATCACTATACCACTATACCACTATACAACTGTACCATTGTAGCACTATACCACTGTACCAATATACCGCTATACCGCTGTACCACTACACCACTCTACCACTCTACAGCTAAAGCAATGTGCCATTGTACCGCTGTACAACTATACCACTATAACACTGTACCATTATACTACTGTACCACTGTACCATTATACCACTATACCACTGGACCACTATACCATAATACCATTGTACCCATATACCACTGTACCACTATAGCATTGTACAACTGTACCACTGTACCATTATACCAGTGAACCACTATACACTGTACCATTGTACCACTATACCACTGTACCACTATGCCACTGTATCACTATACAATTATACCACTATACCACTATACCATTGCACCACTATGCCACTATACCACTGACCCTATTACCACTCTACCACTGTACTACTGTACCACTATACCACTATACCACTATACCACTATACCACCGTACCACTATGCTACTATAACACTGACCACTATAACACTATACCACTATACCACTGTACCACTGTACCACTGTACCCCAATACCACTATACCACTATACCAATGTACCACTGTACCATTATACCACTACACCACTATACCACTCTATACAACTGTACCACTATGCCACTGTACCACCACACAACTGAACCACTATACCATTATACCACTGTACCACTATACCACTATACCACTGTACCAGTGTACCACTGTACGACTTACCACTATAACACTGTACCATTATACCACAGTACCACTATACCACTATACCACTATACCACTGTACAATTGTACGATTATACCACTATAGCATTGTGCCACTATACTACTTACCACGATACCACTATACCACTACACTAGTGTAGCCTATACCACTGTACCACTATACCAATGTACCACTATAACACTGTACCACTGTACCACTATACCACTATACCACTACATCACTGTACCACTATACCAATGTACCACTATACCACTATTCCACTATACCACTGTACCACTGTACCACTATACCACTGACCCACCTTACCACTGTACCATAGTACCACTATACAACTGTACCATTATACCACTATACCACTAGACCAGTGTAGCACTATACCACTGTACCACTATACCACTGTAACACTATATCACTATACCAATATACCACTATACCACTATACCACTACACCACTTTATCACTGTACCACTACACCACTTTACCACTGTACCACTGTACCACTATACCACTATACCACTGTAAACCTATACCACTATACCACTGTAAACCTATACCACTATACCACTGTCCCGTATACCACTGTACCACCATACAACTATACCACTGTACCATTGTACCACTATACCACTATACCACTATACCCTTGTACCATTATACCACTATACCACTAGACCACTGTAGCACTATACCACTGTAACACTATATCACAATACCACTATACCACTATACCACTATACCACTATACCACTATACCACTATACCACTTTACCACTGAACCACTGAACCACTATACCACTATACCACTGTAACACTATACGACTGTACCACTATACCCTATACCGCTGTACCACTATACAACTATACCACTGTACCATTGTACCACTATACGACTATACCACTATACCATTGTACCACTATACTACTGTACCACGATACCATTATACCATTGTACCACTGTGTGTACCACTATACCACTGTGCCACTATAGCACTACACTACTGTAGCAATGTACCACTGTACCACTATACCACTGTACCATTATATCACTATACCACTATACCACTATACTACTGTACCACTGTACCACTGTACCACTTACCACTCTACCACTGTACCAGTAAGCCACTCTGCCAATATACCACTATACCACTGTACCATTGTACCACTGTTCCACTGTACCATTAAACCACTGTACCATTGTACCAGAGTACCAATGTACCATCACATCACTGTGGCTCTATACCACTATACAACTATACCACTATACCACTGTAACACGGTACCACTACACCATTATACCACTATACCACTGTACCACTGTACCACTATTCCTCTATACCACTGTACCAGTGTACCAATGTACCATTACACCACTGTGCTTCTATACCACTATATAACTATACCACTATACCACTGTACCACTGTACCACTATAAAATTATACCACTGTACCACCGTACCACTATTCCATTATATCACTGTACCGCAATACCACTATACCATTACAGCACTGTATCACTATACCACTATACCACTGTACGACTATACCACTATACGACTGTACCACTGTACCACTATACCACTATACCAATGTGCCACTATACCACTATACCACTGTACCACTGTACCACTATACCACTATACCACTGTACAACTTTACCATTATACCACTATACTACTGTACCACTATACCACTATACCACTGTACCACTTTACCACTGTACCACTATAACACTATACCAATTACCACTGTACCACTGTAACACTATACCACTATACCACTATACCACTATACCACTATAGCGCTGTACCACTATAACACTATACCGCTGACCCACTATACCACTATACCATTATACCACTATGCAACTGTAGCACTATACCACTGTACCATAGTACCACTCTGCCACTATACCACTATAACACACTACCACTATACCACTGTACCACTGTACCACTGTACCACTACACCACTAATACCACTATACCACTGTACCACTGTACCACTATACCACTGTACCATTATACCATTATACCACTGTAGCGCTGTACGACTGTACCACTGTACCACTGTGCCACTATACCACTGTACCACTGTACCACTGTACCACTATACCACTATACCACTATATCACTGTACCACTATACCACTATATCACTGTACCACTATACCAATGTACCACTATACCACTATATCACTATACCACTGTACCACTATACCACTGACCCACCTTACCACTGTACCACAGTACCACTATACAACTGTACCGTTATACCACTATAGCACTAGACCACTGTAGCATTATACCACTGTATCACTATACCACTGTAACACTATATCACTATAACACTATACCACTATACCACTATACCACTTTACCACTGTACCACTATACCACTATACCACTGTAACACTATACCAATATACCACTCTCCCCTATACCACTATACCACAATACAACTATACCACTGTACCATTGTACCACTATACCACTATACCACTATACCACTGTACCACTGTACCACTATACTACTGTACCACGATTCCACTATACCACTGTACCACTGTTTTGTACCACGATACCATTGTGCCACTATAGCACTACACTACTTTAGCAATGTACCACTGTACCACTATACCACTGTACCATTATATCACTATACCCCTATACCACTATACCACTATACCACTGTACCACTGTACCACTTACCACTGTACCACTGTACCAGTATGCCACTATACCACTATACCACTGTACCATTGTACCACTGTGCCACTGGACCACTATACCACTGTACCATTGTACCACTGTGCCAATATACCACGATACCACTGTACCATTGTACCAGAGTACCAATGTACCATCACATCACTGTGGGTCTATACCACTATACAACTATACCACTATACCACTGTACCACTGTACCACTGTACCACTACACCACTACACCACTATACCACTATACCACTATACCACTGTACCACTATTCCACTATACCACTGTACCAGAGTACCAATGTACCATTACACCACTGTGCTTCTATACCACTATATAACTATACCACTATACCACTGTACCACTGTACCACTATACAATTATACCACTGTACCACCGTACCACTATACCACTATACCAATGTGCCACTATACCACTATACCACTGTACCACTGTACCACTATACCACTATACCAATGTGCCACTATACCACTATACCACTGTACCACTATACCCCTTACCACTGTACAACTTCACCACTATACCACTATACCACTGTACCACTATACCATTACACCACTGTATCACTATACCACTATACCACTGTACCACTATACCACTATACGACTGTACCACTGTACCACTATACCACTATACCAATGTGCCACTATACCACTATACCACTGTACCACTATACCCCTTACCATTGTACAACTTCACCACTATACCACTATACCACTGTACCACTATACCACTATACCACTGTACCACTTTACCACTGTATCACTATAACACTATACCACTGTACCACTGTACCACTGTACCACTATACCACTATACCACTATACCGCTGTACCACTATATCACTATACCGCTGACCCCCTATACCACTGTACCATTATACCACTATACAACTGTAGCACTATACCACTATACCACTGTACCACTGTACCAGTATACCACTATACCACTGTATCGCTATACCAATGTACCACCTTACCACTCTACCACAGTACCACTATACAACTGTACCACTATACTACTATACCACTACACTACTGTAGCACTATACCACTGTATCACTATACCACTGTACCACTATATCACTATACCACTATACCATAATACTACTATACCACTATACCACTTTACCATTGTACCGCTATACAACTATACCACTGTACCTTTGTACCACTATACTACTGTACCACGATACCACAATACCACTGTATCACTGTTCTGTACCACTATACCACTGTGCCATTATACCACTGTTCCACTATACCACTACACTACTGTAGCAATATACCACTGTACCACTATACCACTGTAGCATTATACCACTATACCACTGTACTACTGTACCACTGTCCCACTGTACCACTGTACCACTATACCACTAAAATCATTGTACCACTATACCACTATACAAGTTTACCCCTATGCCACTGTGCCACTGTACCATTGTACCACTGTGCCACTATACAACTATACCACCGTACCACTATACCACTGTACCATTTACCACTGTCCCACTATACCACTATACCACGAAACCACTGTACCAACATACCATTGTACAATTGTACCACTGTACCTCTATACCAATGTACCAGTTTACTACTGTTCCGCGATGCCACTATACCACTGTACCACTATACCACTATACCACTATACCACTATACCACTATACCACTCTGCCACTACACCACTATACTCATCATCAACATCATTCGTCGACTATTGTCGAGATGATGGATCTCACTCTCATGCCCCAGAATTCCCTGTCCCCCATCGCTGCCCCCAGGTCCTGTATACTACTATACCACTGTACTACTATTCCACTATACCACTGTACCACAGTACCAATGTACCATTACACCACTGTGCCACTATACAACTACACAACTATACCTCTATACCACTGTACCACTGTACCACAATATAACTATACCACTGTACCACTGTACCACTATACCACTATACCACTGTGCCACTATACCACTATACCACTATACAACTATAGCACTGTACCACTGTACCACTATACCACTATACCACTGTACCACAATACCACTATACGACTGTAACACTGTACCAATATACCACTATACCAATGTGCCACTACGCCACTATGTCACTATACCACTGTAGCACGATACCACTATACCACTGTACCACTATACCACTATACCACTATACCATTGTACCACTTTACTACTGTACCACTTTACCACTGTACGACTATACCACTATACCACTGTACCACTATACCACTGTACCACTGTACCACTGTACCACTGTACCACTGTACCACTATACCACTTTAGAACTATTTGACTGTACCACTGTACCACGATACCACTATACCACTATACCACTGTACCACTCTACCACTATACCACTCCACCACTATAGCACTATACCACTGTACCACTGTACCACTGTACCACTGTACCACTATACCACTATACCGCTGTACCACTATATCATTATACCATTATACCACTATACCACTTTACCACTATACCACTGTACCCCTATACCATTATACCACTGTACCACTATGCCACTCTGCCACTATACCACTGTACCACTATCACTGTACCACTGTACTACTGTACCACTATACCACTATACCACTATACCACTATGCCACTGCACCACTGCACCACTGTACCACTATACCACTGTACCACTGTACCATTATATCCCCCTCCCTATGTTACTATACCACTGTACCACCATACCACTGTACCAGTATACCATTAGCACTATACTACACTATACCATTGTACCACAATACCACTAAACTAATGTATCACTATACCACTATACCACTGTACCACTATACCACTATGCCACTCTACCACTATACCACTGTACCACTATACCAATGTACCACTGTACCACTATACAACTATACCACTATACCACTATACCAATATACCATTGTACGACTATACCACTGTACCATTGTACCACTGTACCAATGTACCACTATGCCACATACCACTATACCACTGTACCACTGTACCACTATACCACTGTACCACTGTACCACTATACCACTGTACATCTATACCAGTATACCACTGTAGGGCTGTACCAATATACCACTGTACCACTGTACCACTGTACCACTATATCACTGTACCATTGTACAACTATACCACTGTACCACTATACCACTGTACCACTTTACCACTGTACCACTATACCACTGTACCATTGTGCCACTGTACGACTGTACAAGTATGCCACTATACCACTATACCACTGTACCATCGTACCATTATACCATTGTACCATTATACTACTCTACAACGATACCACTATACCACTGTACAACTGTCCTGTACGACTATACCACTACACTACTGTAGACTATACCATTGTACCACTATACCACTGTACCACTATACCACTGTACCACTGTACCAATATACGACTATACCACTATACCACTGTACCACTATACCACTATACCATTATACCTATGTACCACTATACCACTATACGACTGTACCACTATACCACCTTACCACTGTACCACAGTACCACTATACGACTGTACCACTATACCGCTACACCACTGTAGCATTATACCACTGTACCACTATACCACTGTACCGCTATATCACTATACCACTATACCACTTTACCACTGTAGCACTATACCACTATACCACTGTAATACTATACCACTATACCACTGTACCCATATACCACTGGACCACTGTACCACAATACCACTGTACCACTATACCATTATACCACTGTAGCGCTGTACGACTATACCAATGTACCACTGTGCCACTATATCACTGAAACATTGTACTACTATACCACTGTACCACTATACCACTGTACCACTTTACCACTGTACCACTATACCACTGTACCATTGTACCACTGTACGACTTACCACTATAACACTGTACCATTATACCACAGTACCACTATACCACTATACCACTATACCACTATACCACTGTACAATTGTACGATTATACCACTATAGCATTGTGCCACTATACTACTTACCACGATACCACTATACCACTACACTAGTGTAGCCTATACCACTGTACCACTATACCAATGTACCACTATAACACTGTACCACTGTACCACTATACCACTATACCACTACATCACTGTACCACTATACCAATGTACCACTATACCACTATTCCACTATACCACTGTACCACTGTACCACTATACCACTGACCCACCTTACCACTGTACCATAGTACCACTATACAACTGTACCATTATACCACTATACCACTAGACCAGTGTAGCACTATACCACTGTACCACTATACCACTGTAACACTATATCACTATACCAATATACCACTATACCACTATACCACTACACCACTTTATCACTGTACCACTACACCACTTTACCACTGTACCACTGTACCACTATACCACTATACCACTGTAAACCTATACCACTATACCACTGTAAACCTATACCACTATACCACTGTAAACCTATACCACTATACCACTGTCCCTTATACCACTGTACCACCATACAACTATACCACTGTACCATTGTACCACTATACCACTATACCACTATACCCTTGTACCATTATACCACTATACCACTAGACCACTGTAGCACTATACCACTGTAACACTATATCACAATACCACTATACCACTATACCACTATACCACTATACCACTATACCACTTTACCACTGAACCACTGAACCACTATACCACTATACCACTGTAACACTATACCACTGTACCACTATACCCTATACCGCTGTACCACTATACAACTATACCACTGTACCATTGTACCACTATACGACTATACCACTATACCATTGTACCACTATACTACTGTACCACGATACTATTATACCATTGTACCACTGTGTGTACCACTATACCACTGTGCCACTATAGCACTACACTACTGTAGCAATGTACCACTGTACCACTATACCACTGTACCATTATATCACTATACCACTATACCACTATACTACTGTACCACTGTAACACTGTACCACTTACCACTCTACCACTGTACCAGTAAGCCACTCTGCCAATATACCACTATACCACTGTACCATTGTACCACTGTTCCACTGTACCAATATACCACTGTACCATTGTACCACTGTGCCACTATACCACTATACCACGATACCACTGTACCATTATACCACTGTACCATTGTACCAGAGTACCAATGTACCATCACATCACTGTGGCTCTATACCACTATACAACTATACCACTATACCACTGTAACACGGTACCACTACACCATTATACCACTATACCACTGTACCACTGTACCACTATTCCTCTATACCACTGTACCAGTGTACCAATGTACCATTACACCACTGTGCTTCTATACCACTATATAACTATACCACTATACCACTGTACCACTGTACCACTATAAAATTATACCACTGTACCACCGTACCACTATTCCATTATATCACTGTACCGCAATACCACTATACCATTACAGCACTGTATCACTATACCACTATACCACTGTACGACTATACCACTATACGACTGTACCACTGTACCACTATACCACTATACCAATGTGCCACTATACCACTATACCACTGTACCACTATACCACTATACCACTGTACAACTTTACCATTATACCACTATACTACTGTACCACTATACCACTATACCACTGTACCACTTTACCACTGTACCACTATAACACTATACCACTTACCACTGTTCCACTGTAACACTATACCACTATACCACTATACCACTATACCGCTGTACCACTATATCACTATACCGCTGACCCACTATACCACTATACCATTATACCACTATGCAACTGTAGCACTATACCACTGTACCACTGTAGCACTATATCACGATAACACTAAAGCACTATACTACTGTTTCACTGTACCATTATACCACTATACAACTGTACCACTATACCAGTGAACCACAGTACCATTATACCACTACACCACTATACCACTCTACCACTATACCATTATTCCGACGTACCACTATACCACGATACCACTCTAGCATTATACTACTTTACCACTGTACCATTATACCACTATACAACTTTACCACTATGCCACTATACCACTGTACCACTGTACCACTGTACCTCTATACCCACCCACCCCATGTCACTATACCACTGTACCACCACACCGCTAAACCACTATACCACTGTACCACCACACCACTAAACCACTATACCATTATACCACTGTACCACTGTAGCACTATACCACTGTAGCACTATACCACTATACCACTTACCACAATACCACTATACCGACAAATACCACTGTACCACTGTACCCCTGTACCACTATACCATTATATGTCTGTACCACTGTACCCCTACAACACTATACCACTGTACCATAGTACCACTCTGCCACTATACCACTATAACACACTACCACTATACCACTGTACCACTGTACCACTGTACCACTACACCACTAATACCACTATACCACTGTACCACTGTACCACTATACCACTGTACCATTATACCATTATACCACTGTAGCGCTGTACGGCTGTACCACTGTACCACTGTGCCACTATACCACTGTACCACTGTACCACTGTACCACTATACCACTATACCACTATATCACTGTACCACTATACCACTATATCACTGTACCACTATACCAATGTACCACTATACCACTATATCACTATACCACTGACCCACCTTACCACTGTACCACAGTACCACTATACAACTGTACCGTTATACCACTATAGCACTAGACCACTGTAGCATTATACCACTGTATCACTATACCACTGTAACACTATATCACTATACCACTATACCACTATACCACTATACCACTTTACCACTGTACCACTATACCACTATACCACTGTAACACTATACCAATATACCACTCTCCCCTATACCACTATACCACAATACAACTATACCACTGTACCATTGTACCACTATACCACTATACCACTATACCACTGTACCACTGTACCAATATACTACTGTACCACGATTCCACTATACCACTGTACCACTGTTTTGTACCACGATACCACTGTGCCACTATAGCACTACACTACTTTAGCAATGTACCACTGTACCACTATACCACTGTACCATTATATCACTATACCCCTATACCACTATACCACTATACCACTGTACCACTGTACCACTTACCACTGTACCACTGTACCAGTATGCCACTATACCACTATACCACTGTACCATTGTACCACTGTGCCACTGTACCACTATACCACTGTACCATTGTACCACTGTGCCAATATACCACGATACCACTGTACCATTGTACCAGAGTACCAATGTACCATCACATCACTGTGGGTCTATACCACTATACAACTATACCACTATACCACTGTACCACTGTACCACTGTACCACTACACCACTACACCACTATACCACTATACCACTGTACCACTGTACCACTATTCCACTATACCACTGTACCAGAGTACCAATGTACCATTACACCACTGTGCTTCTATACCACTATATAACTATACCACTATACCACTGTACCACTGTACCACTATACAATTATACCACTGTACCACCGTACCACTATACCACTATACCAATGTGCCACTATACCACTATACCACTGTACCACTATACCCCTTACCACTGTACAACTTCACCACTATACCACTATACCACTGTACCACTATACCATTACACCACTGTATCACTATACCACTATACCACTGTACCACTATACCACTATACGACTGTACCACTGTACCACTATACCACTATACCACTATACCAATATACCATTGTACGACTATACCACTGTACCATTGTACCACTGTACCAATGTACCACTATGCCACATACCACTATACCACTGTACCACTGTACCACTATATCACTGTACATCTATACCAGTATACCACTGTAGGGCTGTACCAATATACCACTGTACCACTGTACCACTGTACCACTATATCACTGTACCATTGTACAACTATACCACTGTACCACTATACCACTGTACTACTTTACCACTGTACCACTATACCACTGTACCATTGTGCCACTGTACGACTGTACAAGTATACCACTATACCACTATACCACTGTACCATCGTACCATTATACCATTGTACCATTATACTACTCTACAACGATACCACTATACCACTGTACAACTGTCCTGTACGACTATACCACTACACTACTGTAGACTATACCATTGTACCACTATACCACTGTACCACTATACCACTGTACCACTGTACCAATATACGACTATACCACTATACCACTGTACCACTATACCACTATACCATTATACCTATGTACCACTATACCACTATACGACTGTACCACTATACCACCTTACCACTGTACCACAGTACCACTATACGACTGTACCACTATACCGCTACACCACTGTAGCATTATACCACTGTACCACTATACCACTGTACCGCTATATCACTATACCACTATACCACTTTACCACTGTAGCACTATACCACTATACCACTGTAATACTATACCACTATACCACTGTACCCATATACCACTGGACCACTATACAACGATACCACTATACCATTGTACCACTATACCATTGTGCCACTATACTACTGTACCACGATACCACTATACCACTGTGTCACTATACCACTACACTACTGTAACAATATACCACTGTACCACTATACCACTTACCATTATTTCACTATACCACTATACCACTATACCACTGTACCACTGTACCACTATACCACTGTACCACTATATCACTGTACCACTGTAGCACTATGTCAATGTACCACTATACCACTATACAAGTTTACCCCTATGCAACTGTGCCACTATATCATTATACCACTGTACCATTGTACAACTGTATCACTATACCACTATAGCAATGTACCAGTTTACTACTGTTCCACGATACCACTATACCACAATACCAACGTATCATAACACCACTGGGCCTCTATACCACTATACCTCTATACCACTATACCACTGTACCACTGTACCACTATACAACTATACCACTGTACCACTGTACCACTATTCCACTATACCACTGTACCACAATACCACTATACCATTACACCACTGTACCACTATACCACTTTACCACTATAGCACTATACCACTGTACCAATATACCATTGTACCATTGTACGACTGTACCAATATACCAATGTACCAGTTTACTACTGTTCCACGATACCACTATACCACTGTACCACTATACCACTATACCACTGTGCCACTACACCACTATACCACTATACCACTGTACCACTGTACCACTATTCTACTATACCACTGTACCACAATACCAATGTACCATTACTCCACTGGGCCTCTATACCACTATACCACTATACCACTGTACCACTGTACCACTGTACCACTATACAACTATACCACTGTACCACTGTACCACTATACCACTGTGCCACTAGACCACTGTACCGCTGTACCTCTGTACCACTATACCACTCTACCTCTCCGTGTCTTATAGATGATTGATATCTATAGGCAACAAGATCGGCGTATAAGCTAACTGTGGTCCACAGTGATTGATTTAGAATCAGGCAGACAATCAACTTGAGGATGTTAAGTAAAAATTGAACCAAGTCATTGGAAAGGTCACCAATGTCATAAAGATTTAATTGGCCAATGAAATTAAAGTATATGAAATGTGTTCTGTAAATCAAACAAAATCAAAATAAAATAAAAGAATGAATTAGATAAACAAATAAATGTGACCACATATTTGAATTAAAATCTTTAGGATTTCTAATTTTCAAACATTTCCAGTAACAGATAAGATAGGCTTTGGAGAATTCTTTCGAATTTAAACCCTATAGAATTGAAATGGTGGACGATGTCTTCAATAAAATCTGCTAGGTGTGAATTCATTATCGTTTTAAGTATCACTTCAATGTTAGATACATGTCTGTAGGGAAAATGCTTCCCAAGATTGAAATGGATTTCGCTAATTTTAAATTAGTGGGCAATATTCCAATTGAAAGAAAGAGATTAAATTGTGTGCATCATTGGTTTGCATGTAACATGTTGAAGAGGTTTTAGGAGTTCGATGGGTATATCGTAACGTCAATATATATTCTTACCCACTTAATGAAATGTAAGATGAAATTCTCCGAGGAAGATCTGGAGAAATATAGATAGAGCATAGAGCAGGAAAATAGGATTCCAAGGAAGTCATGTGTAAAGGATATTGTATTATTGTTGTTAACATAAACAGTGATACTGATGAAACGTGTGGTGAGAGATGGGTTAGCTTTGTTAATTTCGGCCCCCTGCGTTCTAAATTGAAAATCTGTAAGTATCAAATTTGCTTTTCATTCTACAGTTTGCAGTGTATTAAATAAGCACTACACTTCTCCTTGAAAGAACTGAATTGCGACTAATAAAACAAAAGCACTATTATCGAAAACACTTGAAAATAAATTATTAAAAAAATGATTTCCCATCGCAGGGGACAGCTGAAGTGGTGGAGTTTTATGAAGGGGACAGCTGAAGACTGGACAGCATCACGACTCGAGGTTCTGAGGTGACAGTTCCTTAATCTAGGATAAACATTGCAGAAATATTTTCTCTAGCAGTAACCTGGTTAAAACAGTATCAGACGTAGTCTTCATAGCCTAACCGACAACTTATCTCAAGCTGAGAAAGTACTAACTGCTTTCAGATAGGTTTCTTGTCGAATCCATAGCGGTGGGTACAACAGGTCTCTTGGTTCCCCGTAACAATTCCCTACTCTATTCGATCAGGATGAAGATGACCATCTGCAAGAAACTGCCCCCTGATGTATATTAGCTCTATCATTTCACATTCCTCGTTAACCTTTGGGAGTAATGGGTTCGTCATTTTGAACGTCGGGACCATGAACTGTTTTCAGAGATATTAAATGACTATCATTATTAGGATTGCCATTCTGACTTCAAATTCTGCCGAGGTTAACTTTGCCTTTCATCCTTACGGGGTCGATAAAATAATGTACCAGTAATGCACTGGGTAATTGTGACCTTGTGCCAAAAGTAGAAACAATTATTAGGATTGGCAGTATCAGTAGAAGGTCGGACGCCATGCTTTACAGCATAGAGTTACGCTCCTTTATGGTCTGAGTTCAAATCCCGCCGAGGTTAACTTTGCCTTTCATCCTTATGGGGTCGATAAAATAAAGTACCAGTCACGCACTGGGGTCAATTAAATCGATTTTTCCTCCTCCAAAATTGCTGGCCTTGTGCTTATATAAGAAACCATTATTTGGCAAGGGTGGTGAATTGGCAGTATCGGTAGAGGGTTGGACGCCATGCTTTCTAGCATAGTTACATCCCTTTACGGTCTGAGTTCAAATCCCGTCGAGGTTCACTTTGCCTTTCATCCTGACGGGGTCGATAAAATAAAGTACCAGTAATTGCTGGCCTTGTGCCAAAAGTAGAAACAATTATTAAAATTGAAATCAGTGAAGTTTTAGTTTAGCTTACTGAAAGACATTGTATTGGTTTGGAGAAAGAGACAAAGACTGTATCTTCAAGAAACTTCATATTGTATTGTAGGCGGCGAATCGGCAGAATTGCAAGAACGGTTGATAGAATTCTTCATGAATTCGTTCACGTTCTCTGTGCTCAAATCCTGCTAAGGTCAACTTTGTCTTTTATCCTTTGAAATCGATAAAAAAAATTCCAGACCATTAATGTGAACGATTCCATCTATATTTTCTGTTTTTCAATTCTTCTCTTTCGCTCACTCTGTCTTTGGTGGAAAT
>OZ024743.1:329496205-329503705 GCA_964016885.1 Eledone cirrhosa
TTTGAAAAGCAACAAAATAAACGTGATGGTCATGGTTGGAATGCCATATAATTACATGGCTGTTTCTTCAGGCCTGGCTTCGGGCTAAACAACAACAGCGATGACCATAGCGACGAAACCATTAATATATCTGAATCCAGAATAATCTCCGTTACTGTTAACAATATCACCGCCATATTTCACCACCACCACCATCATCATCATTAGCACCAGCATTACCAGATCGTCCACCACTAACGCCACCATTACCACCTCGTCCACCACCATCATCGCCGCCGTTAACACGGCTTCATTCACCACCATCATCATCATCACCATAACCATTATTACCACCTCGTCCAGCAACTCCTCCACCAGCACCACAATGTCAATTCACTACCGTGCGCCATTATTACCGCCTCGTCTACCGTCGCCACCATCAGCAAATATGCATCAGCTACAACCCCGCAACCCCACACACAACCCCACATCCCCGTAACCACTCTAAGCTACTTGTCTATCTACCATCACATTCAGTCAGTTATCGATCTGCGAGTGCGCCGTTCAAGCACGAATTCTGCCGTCAATCTGTATAAGACAATGTCTCTTTATCCTGAAGCGAATTTGTGTAAGAAAGAAGGTTAATATGGTTTACGGTTGTGACGACGAGGTGTTTGATACATTTCACGAAGATGACAACGAGGCTTCGGCTAAGGTTGTGGCTAGACCAGGCTTAGACACAATACATACACCATTTTTTTTTTCATCGGCAGCATAACATTATCTCTTCCGGAAAAATGCACTTTATAAACTAGGCCTGTATATATATATATATATATATATATATATATATATATATACGTGTGTGTGTATATATATATATTTATATACGTGTGTGTGTTTATATATATATATATATATATATATATATATATATATATGTGTGTGTATATATATATATGTATATATATATATATGTATATATATATATGTATATGTATATATATATATGTGTGTATATATATGTATATAAGTGTATATATATATATATATATATGTATATATATATATACACACACACATATATATATATATATATATATATATACATATATATGTATATTTATATATATATTTATATATATATATATATATATATATATATATATATATATATATATATATATATATATATATATGTATATAAAGTGGAAGTCGTATATTAGGATCACTTTGGGCTGGAGCTTTCTCGATAACAATAACCATCTCAATATTACCCCCTTGTACACATACACATCAATATAAACGTATGTAAGTATACACGGACACACACACACACATATATATATATATATATATAATATAACACATATGCACCCATACCCTGATAGCTTCACGTACACGTTTCTATGATGTGTCATCTTAACTGTAGTTTCTTTGTGATGTTATTCATGCAGTAAAATGGTGAAGTATTAATAAAATATATACAGAGAGAGAGAGGGGGGGTTGGGGTTGGCGTGGGGGTGGGGGTGGGGGCGCAGAAACTGAGAGAGAGAGAGAGAGAGAGCGAGAGAGGGGGTGGGGTGGGCGGCAGAAACTGAAAGAGAGAGAGAGAGAGAGAGTGGGAGCGACAGAGAGAGAGAGAGGGGGAGAGTGAGAGAGAGGGAGAGAAAGAGATAGAGAGTGAAATAGAAAGAGAGAGAGAGAGAGAGAGAGAGAGAGAGAGAGAGAGAGTAGATAGAAACTGTGTACAACGTATTAAGTGGCAGATTGTGATATGATGTGAACTCATTGATTGGTGTATGAGGCGAAAGAACTTTAATGACAAGGTCACGATGGAAGGTGACCTAAGTGATGGGGTCATGAGATGAAGCAACCTTATTGATAAGAGGAACATTAGGTAAACTGACCTCAACGACAAGAACACCACGCACCGCTTGGAATGGAACTCATGACAATGTAAACCGAACACAAAAGCTCGTAGTTTTTGTGTTAGAGTTTTGTGTTGGAGTTTTGTGTTAGAGTTATGTTAGAGTTTTGATCGTAAGTTTGTGAGTTCGATTCTCGATGGTGCGTTGTGACCTTGAGCTAAATATTTTACTTTACTTTGCTCCAATCGACTCAGCCGGAAGAAAATGAATTGTTCCTATAATGCAATGCACCAGTTTTGTTGCATAGTGTGTCACGCTGTAGAATGCTCAGACACTTGGATGTTAATTACACGAACAGGTTGTTCTATTCTTCAGTCATTCAGAACACTCGTCTTTGGAAGCTACGGAGGACCGTCAACTGTTTTGTTAAAGAAATAAGAGCAGTGCGCGTGACCATTCTCAAGGCTTTCGAAACTGATGGGAAAGCCAGTGTGTGATTGATAGGTAGATATCAACAGACAAAACACATGGTTCTAAAGCTTGCAACAAAGTGATCCTGTTAAAGACCATCACAAAAGAGTGGACTCTACCAAGGCACTCACAACAGAGTGGACTCTACTAAAGTCACTCACAACAGAGTGAACTCTAATAAAGGCACTCACAACAGAGTGGGCCCTGATAAAGACACCCGCAATATAGTGGACTTTACGAAAGGCACTCACAAGCGAGTGGATGCTGCTGCAATATATTGGACTCTGCTAAAGATACCCGCAATATATTGGACTCTGCCAAAGACACTCGCAATATATACTGGACTCTGCTAGTGGCACCTGCAGCAGAGTGGACGCTGTTAGTGGCACCTGCAGCACTCTAGATGCTGCTAGTGGCACCTGCAATAGACTGGACGCTGCTAGTGGCACCTGCAACAGACTAGACGCTGTTAATGGCACCTGCAACAGACTAGATGCTGCTAATGGCACCGGCAATAGACTAGATGCTGTTAGTGGCACCTGCAACAGACTAGACGCTGTTAATGGCACCTGCAGCACTCTAGATGCTGCTAGTGGCACCTGCAACAGACTAGATGCTGCTAATGTCACCTGCAATAGACTAGATGTTGTTAGTGGCACCTGCAACAGACTAGACGCTGCTAGTGGCACCTGCAACAGACTAGATGCTGCTAGTGGCACCTACAACAGAGTGGACGCTGCTAGTGGCACCTGCAACAGAGTGGACGCTGGTGTTACTTTTGTCGATGGATTCCGTCTACCACACATTTAGGCCACAACCTGATTTGAACTCAAAATGCAAAGAACCATAAAAAACACGAAAATCATCTTGCCCGACGCTTAAACAATGGGGCCAACCCTCTCTTATTGATGGTACTTTATTTTATCGACCACGAAATTAAAATTAAAATTATTTTCAAAAATAAAAAAAGAACCAATTATAATTGGTTCTTTTTTTTTAATTTTTGAAAAGAATTTTTAGATCGAACCAAATAAACTTTGTCTCTATTGAACTTTCAATTGCTGATAGACATGTTACCTCTTGTCTAATAGTGAGGTGAAGGTGGTGGTTACACTAGGAACACATTGAGCCGGACAGATAACGTCCAAGACTTTAATAATTCTGCTAATCCACTCCCATCCTGGAAGGCAAAGTTAAACTAGGTGGGTTTTGAACTCAAAACGGAGAAAGCCTGAGCAAATAGTGAGGTCTTTAATTCAACGTTCCACCATCTTTACTAGTTTGTCACCTTATCTATCACTAAGTGATTCTTTCAACAATCTGAATCTCCTTTTGATACACGTGTAGTTAAAATGTATATTTACTGTACAATGAACTGAAATTGTGAAGAGAAAATGGAAATAAGATTTCCTATCATATTTTTGGCTTCTCATTTAATGATTCCATAAATACTTCAAACGATATTCTGCCCAAATTGAAATTATTTTCTCAAATACCACGGCGATGTCGTTATCAGAAATTCTATATAGTTTTACTGATATTTTCGGTAGTATATCATATTTCAGATCTCGGAAACCAAGGAAGGCTCTAAATTTGTAGCAATATAATCTTAATTATTTAGTAATTTCAGCATGTCTAATTCTCAGCTTGTCATCAACATATAGACATAACTCTGTATGATTACGTCATTCGAGATGAAATGCAAATAATTTATGTTAGAGGCACCTATAGTCTTTGTTCGTTTAGAGCCATGAATACTTGAATAGGTTGCAAATTAACTGAGACGTTAGTGAACCAGATTGAATAATTTGTGATATATACTCCAGAGCCCTACGTTCAAATCTTCTTCAGGTCAACTTTGCCTTTCCTTCTTTCGTGTTCGATAATAAATAAAAATGCCAGTCACGATCGGAATGGTTAGAGCGACGAATGTGACACATTGTGTGCGGTTTGATTTCAAATCCCGCCTCCCGTGACTGGAGAACAAAACACGACTCATATTATTAAAACACCCTGGAAATCTCGTAGAAGAACGCCAAATCTCGTGTAGATTTGGGCCGTAACAACACCAACTTGGGTTAGGTAGAATTTAATGTGTCTTAAATAATTAGATTGGCAACATTTGTACTCTAATATAAATATTTATGTAATGGTTGTGTGTGCGCGCGCGTGTGTGCAGTGGGGGGGGGGTCTCCTGTCTTTTTAGACGAGGAGCTTTCTAGTTATTCGAACAATGAAACAGTCTGCCCGTGAAATTAACGTACAAGTGACTGTGTTTTCAACAGAGATCTGCACTTTTAACGAAGTTCTCACAAAATTCCGCGTGACACAGAGTCTGATATGGCAATCCATTCTATTTGAATTACATTTCCAACTCATTTTATACGCGCTGAGTGGAATGAAGCAACATGAAATAAAATGTTTTGCCCAATGACAACTTACTGACTGGAATCGAACTCAAAACTTTACGATCGCGAGCTGGATTCCCTAAGCTTTGAGCCAGGCGCCTTCGAGTAATGTGTACTTGTATGTTGTGGAACGATCAGTCATCATGTGTATAAAAATATAACACGTAAGCAAGAACAAGTGACCTTAATAAAGCAACGTTTATTTTAATATGATATATTGTGTGTGCTTCACATCATATCGATATTGTTTCTCATAGCAGAAGAGATACAAGTAACGGTAAAAGAAAACCCCTAAAAAAGGTTCTGTTCATAAGAATCTATGTTTCAGTGTGACATTATCAAAGTATTTAAATTAAGTGTGTGAAATATTCACCAGGAACATATTAGATATATTTTATTTTACAGCTTCCTTTATTTATATTATTTACAAGGAGGAGGTGGCAGAAGAAAAATGGTGGTAAAAGTATCTTTGTAAAATGTATTTTTTTTCTTTTTTCCAGAAATCAAATTTCAGCTGTGAAATATCTCACGTCGTAATATATTTTATGTACTCAACTGAAAACTTTCAAGTCTATTTGGTTTTTTTTAGCCAATTCTGTTCTTCGATTTTAGTTACATTTAACTTATCCAATATATTTACAAAGTAAGCCATACTGTGTCCTTGCAAAATTCTTAACTTTCTCCCTCATTTATTTACATATGAATGCCTCCTTAACATCTTAACCCTTTAAACACGAAATTCGCTCAAAATTCACTTCTATTAAAATGATCAAATTTAAATTCAAATGTTGGAGTGGAAATGCATTAATTAAATGACAGATAATATCAAATAGAATCAAATATCTGTTTATTTATTATTAAATTGAAAATGATGGTGGTGTATTGGCATAAACATTAGAGCACCGGGAAAATGTTTTAATATCAATTTTGCCTTTTATCCCACCGGCGTTGATACAATAAAGTAGTAGACAATTACTGGTATCGATGTAATCAACTTACCATTTTCCAAACACTGGCCTTGTACCTAAATTAGAAGCCATTATCAAGTTGAAAGTTAATTATTTGATTAAACCCCTCATAATTCTCGGTTATTTTGATAATTGAAACAAAATGGCTGTATATTCCTGTTAGAAATATGGACACAAAAGGGTTAATTTGGATTAATTTAGATTTGTGACTTCTGGTCACCTCGGTTTCCAAACTACCATTTTTCTCTGCTAAATCAGGAAGCCTGATTAGATGGAAAGGCTGATGTAGTGGGTATCGCTGGCTATATTCCGTGTCAATACTTTTGCCATAATGTCCACGGAGCAAGGCTGAGATATGCTGTCCAACCGAGAGTGTAGAGTTTGTACCTTTCCCATCTTTTTCATTCCTTTTGGATAGGATAACACCCTTACATATGTTTATATGTGTAGGTATGTTATCCTAGCTAGGTAACTATGGAAGATTGCCATAATTTAATGGTTTCTTATATAGGCACAAGGCCAGCAATTTGGGGGGAGGGGAAAGTCGATTAAGTCGACCCAGTGCGTGACTGGTACTTTATTTTATCGACCCCATAAGGATGAAAGGCGGGATTTGAGTTCAGATCATAAAGAGCCGTAACTTTACTGCAAAGCATGGCGTCCGACCCTCTACCGATACTGCCAATCCACCGCCCTCGGAAGACTGCCATAATTTAATGTTAACCTAGCGGGGTTAGCACGGAATACTTAGCCATAATTAACCTTGTAAAACGTATGTGATCCTAGCTGGGTCACGATGGAAGACCGCTTTAATTTAATGTGTAGTTATGTTAACACAGCAAGTTGCTATCTATATTCAGACTATAGACAGCAGGCGGGAATTCTAGGTAGAAAACCGATTAATCAGAAACTGAACAAGAATCACAGGTCATTCTCAGTGCTGGTACATACAACATTTATATATTGTGAAAGGAATCTGGGAAGCATTCACGAAAAAACTGCTTCATGATCGAATTCAACACTTATTTGTTTCCATAGAGAATACAATATTTATCATTTGGGTTACTGACTTGTAATCTTTACTGCAATAACACGATCACCCACAACTACTGTCAGAACATGTGGAACCATCACTACCATCAAAACATGTAGTACCACATGTGCCGTCAGAACATGTGGAACCATCACTACCATCAAAACATGTAGTACCACATGTGCCGTCAGAACATGTAGAACCACCACTACCGTCAGAACATGTAGTACCACATGTACCGCCAGAACATGTAGAACCACCACTACCATCAGAACATGTAGTACCACATGTACCGCCAGAACATGTAGAACCACCACTACCATCAGAACATATAGTACCACATGTACCGCCAGAACATGTAGAACCACCACTACCGACAGAACATGTAGTACCACATGTACCGCCAGAACATGTAGAACCACCACTACCATCAGAACATATAGTACCACATGTACCGCCAGAACATGTAGAACTACCACTACCGACAGAACATGTAGTACCACATGTACCGCCAGAACATGTAGAACCACCACTACCATCAGAACATATAGTACCACATGTACCGCCAGAACATGTAGAACCACCACTACCGACAGAACATGTAGTACCACATGTACCGCCAGAACATGTAGAACCACCACTACCATCAGAACATATAGTACCACATGTACCGCCAGAACATGTAGAACCACCACTACCGACAGAACATGTAGTACCACATGTACCGCCAGAACATGTAGAACCACCACTACCATCAGAACATATAGTAC
>OZ024743.1:329508705-329513705 GCA_964016885.1 Eledone cirrhosa
CTCTCTCTCTCTCTCTCTCTCTCTCTCTCTCTCTCTCTCTCTCTCTCTCTCTCTCTCTCTCTCTCTCTCTCTCTCTCTCTCTTTGTCTGTCTGTGTATTATTTTGGGAGGGTCATGTGCACACTAGACTCTGACATGAGGTTTTGAAAGATGACTGACAGACAGAGAATATGGAGTAACGAGAGAACATGTATGCATGGAGGAGAGACAGAGAGGGCAAATGTCGTCGATAAAGTAATAGACTGTGACAAAAGAACTTTAAAATTTAATTGATCGGTTAACTAATTAATTGCTGCATTGATTACCTAATTAATAAAACTGAAGTAAAATTTAACAGGTTTTGATTAGTAGTATGACCCTCCTAAAATAAAACAATATCTATTACAACACACGATTTCACATCATATATATTCCTGCAAAATGGAAACGTCAGCAGCCCGTCTGAGGAAGGAGCCCTGCGAGGTGGGTGGCTGTCGCTGGTCATTGCCCACAGAAATGCCTTTGCAGTTTTGTGTGCGGTGCGCAGCCGAAACACCGCCTCGTCCTAGTCGTAGAGTCTGTCACCCTCTCTCCTTCCCCTCTTATTCTTCCGTTGCCTAATAGTCCTTGATCTTTCCCTCTTTTTCTCCTCATTTATTGCATTTATAGTCCTTTCTTTTACTTTGTTGTAGAACCAGATCTGCCATCCTTTACCCCTTCCCCCTTTTTTCATTACTTAATTTTATTTTTATCTTTTTTTTTAATATTCCCATCATTGTATAACTTATTATTGTAAAATATAGTTGACATATGTTTATGTATAACAAATGACAAAATAAAAAATAACAACACATTTTGTATGACTTTCCTGGTGATTTCATACGAATGAAACAGTTCAGGTCCTGTAGAAATCATTTCTATATAAAAGGAAAATGACTATACTCTAAAAGAGAGAAAAAAAAAAAAAAGAAATTACTTCATTAACCTTAATCTGGTAGGTTTGAAGTGAGACAGAATGCTTTATGGTCTATAATTCTCAGTAATCTTGAAAAAGGGAATGTCACCGAAATGTATTATTTGAATGGATAATTTGACATATTTATCTGAAAGTGAGTACGAGGTATTATATATTTCATCATATTTTCTCCAAAAGTATTCCCAGTGGAATTTTTATCAGTATTTCTGTAACATAGTAATTTAGTCTAATTCTATAAGGTGTGAAAAGTATATTCAAAATATTATTCCATTGATAGTAAAAGTGTTCAGTATAAATTTGTAATTCCGATATACAATATAAAGAAATGGTTAAGAAGAAGAAGGTTAACTTTTATATATATATACGGAGTTAAAAACTCATATATACAATAATTAAGAACGCTCAAGGAATATATATTCCGGGATCTTTATAAATCAACATATAGAGAGAAGTACACATAGAGATATGTGTTCAATTTTAATGATAAAGAATAATAAATATACAGTAGAACCTCGATTCACGAACGTCTCTCATCATGAACAAATCGGTTCACGAATATTTCGGGTGACGAACGGCGTTCAGGAGCGAATTCAAGAGCCCTCAACTCTTCAACAAGCTGCCGAGGAATCTGAAATATCTGCATGGTGTGGAGGTGGATGTATTCAAGAAACATCTCGACACCTTGTTATCCAGGATCTCGGATGAGCCCACAGCAAGGCATGAGGGAAACCTAAGGGCAGCAGCAACAAACTCCCTCTTACACCAGTGGCCAACCAATACAGGCTGGAGATAAAATGTGTAGCAACAAGGGCGGTGCCCCAGCATGGCCTCAACCGGATGGCTGGAACAGATAAAAGAGTAAAAGAGTTATATATATATATATATATATATATATATATATATATATATATATATATTATATATATATATATATATATATATATATATATATATATATATATACACATATATACTATATATATATATAATTGTTGTATATATATATTAGCCGAACATTACCACTTAGACAGGCGCCCTCACTATACTATATACAGATACCAAATCAAGAGGTCATGAAAGGCTTGAGCTGAGTAACCTACATAACAGCATTACCTAAGGCGCTAGAGAAGATGTTAGGAAACGTGCTACTCATACCCAAGAATAGATTATAAAGAGCCAGTCTCGAGTTGAAACTAAAAAGGAGAGTGGGAGACAAGGAAACACAGTGTGCTGTGAAGAATGTGTTGGTTTCCTTGGAGGAAGACCTGGCAGATAAAATATATCAACAGTAAAGTTGATCAGCAGCTCTATAATGGCCACATCAGAGTATTTTATTGGATGCTCTACCCAAAGCGAGGAACTTTTCAGCAGCTCCTCGTATATAGATATATATATTAATAAAAGGAATTCCAACTTTGTCTGATTTACTCGTTTTATTTACAATCATAATGATTTTATAATGAAATATTATGGTAGAATATTAAATTATAAATGTTAATTGAACAAGTACTTTCATGCTTTCGCAATCTTCAGGTTCATATTCAGTGGTGACAGTCAAGTTTGCAATGTTCAACTCTAATGAGATGGCTAAAATCTGTGCCTTATATACAGTAAAAAGAGGCTACAGAATGCTAAGTTTTACAAACTGTATTTCCTCCAATCGGTGTGTGGTTTCACTAGATTACTAAAGCTGATTGGTTTAGGCGTCACGGTTGGTTGAGCATGTCTAACGACTTCTATTTGTTTTGCTATTTTTTAGAAATGATGAAAATAGCGTTTCTTAGGGTTTTTATAAAAAATCTTCAGTAATCATCAACATCAACATCACTTTTATTATTATTATTATTGTTGTTGTTGTTGTTAGTGGTGGTAGTCGACATGGTCATAGGCGTAGTCATAGTAGGAGTAATACCCCCTAAGCATTATTATTGTTCATTTAGCTTGGGTTGGAATTTATCAATAAAATTCTTTTCTTTAATTTGTCTCTTGATTTCCCTTGGGCTGTGTAGTTTGTAGAATGGAAATATAAATATTTTCTGACCATATGTTGCTAGATGGTTACTCAGGGGTATCTGACGGACATTTGGGTCTCTGATTTGCTGTCGGTGCACCCGTGCACGTTCCGTTAGTGCATTTCCAGTTTGACCGACATATAGTTCTTCACAATTCGGGCATTTAATTAGATTTCTGCTTTTGCAGTTCATATTTGCATTTGGGAATATTTTTCCAGTTTTTGTGCTCATATATTGACCAGTATGTATGAACTGACATGTGCAACATCGACTATCATTGCATTTAGATACAGTGAATGATTGGTCTTTGTTGTTAAGGTCAAATTTTGCCTTTGTTATTAATTGCTTTAAATTTTTCGGCTGTCTTTTACTAAGAATCAAAGCTCGGTCTGTGATTAAACCTTTTAATTCATTACTTTGAGCAATGATCGGTAGGTTTGCTTTGGCAGTGTTGAAGATATTCTGGTGATACGGGTTGTGTGTCATTATAAATGGTATGACCAGTTCTTGGTTTCTTCTTCCTTGGGTTGTCCTAAGTTGTTGTATAGGTATTTTTATAGCCCACTGTATGCCATTTTCTATAAGTAGAGATGGGTATTTTTGTTTGAGCAAACGTTCTCTCAGTTCTGTTAGGTGTTTGTTCCTGGTATTCGTATCTTCTACAATGGTACAAATTCTTCTGGCTAGGCAGTATGGGATGTTGCGTTTTGTATGAGGTGGATGGCACGACTTAAAATTCAGATATTGATGGGTGTCTGTTTGTTTATAGTATATATCCGTGGTAATGGTGGTATCGTTTTTTATTATCATTATATCTAGGAATGGTAATTTGGTACTACTCATCGCTTTTGTAAAATGGAGAGATGGGTGTAGGTTATTCAGGAGGATATTGAACTCAGCCAGAGTATCTAAAGATTCTGTCCAAATGAGGAAACAGTCGTCAAGGTATCTCTTCCAAAACTTTTCAATGTACACTCTAAATTCAGTGCTATATTTCTCCTCTATTTCTTGGTAGAGTTGTTGTTCTAAGTATCCCATTACAGAGTTCACGTAAACGGGAGCAAACTTTGTTCCCATCACTGTGCCTCTAATTTGGATGTAATTCTTTCCATTGAAGAAGAATGTGTTGTTTTCCAGAATAAGTCTGACTGCGTCTAATATAAATGGCGCTGTGAATCTGATGGGAATCACTTTTCTATGTTTTTCCACCCAGTATTTAACCGCCTTTATTCCTAAATCATGTGTAATGTTGGTGTAAAGGCTTACCGCATCAAAACTAAGTAGAAGTGAATTCGTTACCGTGGTTTTGGGAAGATGGGACAGGAAGTCGATATCATCCCGGATGAAACTGGGTATGTGAATACATAGTGGTTTCAAAATAATGTCAACAAAATTGCTTACACGGTGGGTAGGGCATGTTGGACCAGCTATAATAGGTCTAAGTTTTAAGTCTTTTGGATGTATTAATTTAATGTACTCACTGTTTTGTCCTTTTACTGGTGGTTGGATTTCTTTTGACTTATGAATTTTCGGTAGGCCACAAAAGTTGTTGGGTTTGGGCTCAACATTGGGGATGTAGTCTCTTTCCTTATCAGTAAGTGAGTTGTAGTATTTTGAAGCCAGGTTGTTGATCTTCTTCATGATGTTGTAGTCTATATTTGACGGTATTTCATGGTAGAATGTTGTGTCTTTCTGTTGTTCCTCAACCAAATCTATACACAATCATACACACCCGTGTGTATATATATATATATATATATATATATATATATATATATATATATATACACGGGTGTGTATGTATATATATATGTATGTATATATATATATATATATATATATATATATATATATATATATATATATATATATATATATATATATATATATATATATGTGTGTGTGTGTGTGTGTGTGTGTGTGTGTGTGTGTGTGTGTGTGTGTGTATGTGTGTGTGTGTGTGTATATATATGTATGTATGTATGTATCTACATATATATGTATATATATATACATATACATATATATGGGAGA
>OZ024743.1:329521205-329533705 GCA_964016885.1 Eledone cirrhosa
GAAGGGCAGTAGTTGGTATATTGTAGGACTGTGAAGGGCAGTAGTTGGTATATTGTAGGACTGTGAAGGGCAGTGGTTGGTATATTGTAGGACTGTGAAGGGCAGTGGCTGGTATATTGTAGGACTGTGAAGGGCAGTGGTTGGTATATTATATGATTGTGAAGGGCAGTAGTTGGTATATTGTAGGCCTGTGAAGGGCATAAGTTGGTATATTGTAGGACTGTGAAGAGCAGGGGCTGGTATATTGTAGGACTGTGAAGGGCAGTAGTTGGTATATTGTAGGATTGTGAAGGGCAATAGTTGGTATATTGTAGGATTGTGAAGGGCAGTAGTTGGTATATTGTAGGACTGTGAAGGGCAGTGGTTGGTATATTGTAGGACTGTGAAGGGCAGTGGCTGGTATATTGTAGGACTGTGAAGGGCAGTGGTTGGTATATTGTATGATTGTGAAGGGCAGTAGTTGGTATATTGTAGGACTGTGAAGGGCATAAGTTGGTATATTGTAGGACTGTGAAGAGCAGGGGCTGGTATATTGTAGGACTGTGAAGGGCAATAGTTGGTATATTGTAGGACTGTCAAGGGCAGTGGTTGGTATATTGTAGGATTGTGAAGGGCAGTAGTTGGTATATTGTAGGATTGTGAAGGGCAGTGGTTGGTATATTGTAGGACTGTGAAGAGCAGTGGTTGGTATATTGTAGGACTGTGAAGGGCAGTGGTTGGTATATTGTAGGACTGTGAAGGGCAGTGGTTGGTATATTGTAGGATTGTGAAGGGCAGTGGTTGGTATATTGTAGGACTCTGAAGGGCAGTGGTTGGTATATTGTAGGACTGTGAAGAGCAGTGCTTGGTATATTGTAGGACTGTGAAGGGCAGTGGTTGGTATATTGTAGGATTGTGAAGGGCAGTGGTTGGTATATTGTAGGACTCTGAAGGGCAGTGGTTGGTATATTGTAGGACTGTGAAGAGCAGGGGCTGGTATATTGTAGGACTGTGAAGGGCAATAGTTGGTATATTGTAGGATTGTGAAGGACAGGGGCTGGTATATTGTAGGACTGTGAAGGGCAATAGTTGGTATATTGTAGGACTGTGAAGGACAGGGGCTGGTATATTGTAGGACTGTGAAGGGCAGTGGTTGGTATATTGTAGGATTGTGAAGGGCAGTGGTTGGTATATTGTAGGACTCTGAAGGGCAGTGGTTGGTATATTGTAGGACTGTGAAGAGCAGTGGTTGGTATATTGTAGGACTGTGAAGGGCAGTGGTTGGTATATTGTAGGATTGTGAAGGGCAGTGGTTGGTATATTGTAGGACTCTGAAGGGCAGTGGTTGGTATATTGTAGGACTGTGAAGGGCAGTGGTTTGTATATTGTAGGACTGTCAAGGGCAGTAGTTGGTATATTGTAGGACTGTGAAGGGCAGTGGATGGTATATTGTAGGATTGTGAAGAGCAGTAGTTGGTATATTGTAGGACTGTGAAGGGCAGTAGTTGGTATATTGTAGGATTGTTAAGGGCAGTAGTTGGTATATTGTAGGACTGTGAAGGGCAGTAGTTGGTATATTGTAGGATTGTGAAGGGCAGTAGTTGGTATATTGTAGGACTGTGAAGGGCAGTAGTTGGTATATTGTAGGACTGTGAAGGGCAGTGGTTGGTATATTGTAGGACTGTGAAAAGCAGTGGCTGGTATATTGTAGGACTGTGAAGGGCAGTGGTTGGTATATTATATGATTGTGAAGGGCAGTAGTTGGTATATTGTAGGCCTGTGAAGGGCATAAGTTGGTATATTGTAGGACTGTGAAGAGCAGGGGCTGGTATATTGTAGGACTGTGAAGGGCAGTGGTTGGTATATTGTAGGACTCTGAAGGGCAGTGGTTGGTATATTGTAGGACTGTGAAGAGCAGTGCTTGGTATATTGTAGGACTGTGAAGGGCAGTGGTTGGTATATTGTAGGATTGTGAAGGGCAGTGGTTGGTATATTGTAGGACTCTGAAGGGCAGTGGTTGGTATATTGTAGGACTGTGAAGAGCAGGGGCTGGTATATTGTAGGACTGTGAAGGGCAATAGTTGGTATATTGTAGGATTGTGAAGGACAGGGGCTGGTATATTGTAGGACTGTGAAGGGCAATAGTTGGTATATTGTAGGACTGTGAAGGACAGGGGCTGGTATATTGTAGGACTGTGAAGGGCAGTAGTTGGTATATTGTAGGATTGTGAAGGGCAATAGTTGGTATATTGTAGGATTGTGAAGGGCAGTAGTTGGTATATTGTAGGACTGTGAAGGGCAGTGGTTGGTATATTGTAGGACTGTGAAGGGCAATAGTTGGTATATTGTAGGACTGTGAAGGGCAATAGTTGGTATATTGTAGGACTGTGAAGAGCAGGGGCTGGTATATTGTAGGACTGTGAAGGGCAATAGTTGGTATACTGTAGGACTGTGAAGGGCAGTGGTTGGTATATTGTAGGATTGTGAAGGGCAGTAGTTGGTATATTGTAGGATTGTGAAGGGCAGTGGTTGGTATATTGTAGGACTGTGAAGAGCAGTGGTTGGTATATTGTAGGACTGTGAAGGGCAGTGGTTGGTATATTGTAGGACTGTGAAGGGCAGTAGTTGGTATATTGTAGGATTGTGAAGGGCAGTGGTTGGTATATTGTAGGACTCTGAAGGGCAGTGGTTGGTATATTGTAGGACTGTGAAGAGCAGTGGTTGGTATATTGTAACTGTGAAGGGCAGTGGTTGGTATATTGTAGGATTGTGAAGGGCAGTGGTTGGTATATTGTAGGACTCTGAAGGGCAGTGGTTGGTATATTGTAGGACTGTGAAGGGCAGTGGTTTGTATATTGTAGGACTGTCAAGGGCAGTAGTTGGTATATTGTAGGACTGTGAAGGGCAGTGGTTGGTATATTGTAGGATTGTGAAGAGCAGTAGTTGGTATATTGTAGGACTGTGAAGGGCAGTAGTTGGTATATTGTAGGATTGTGAAGGGCAGTAGTTGGTATATTGTAGGACTGTGAAGGGCAGTAGTTGGTATATTGTAGGATTGTGAAGGGCAGTAGTTGGTATATTGTAGGACTGTGAAGGGCAGTAGTTGGTATATTGTAGGACTGTGAAGGGCAGTGGTTGGTATATTGTAGGACTGTGAAGGGCAGTGGCTGGTATATTGTAGGACTGTGAAGGGCAGTGGTTGGTATATTATATGATTGTGAAGGGCAGTAGTTGGTATATTGTAGGCCTGTGAAGGGCATAAGTTGGTATATTGTAGGACTGTGAAGAGCAGGGGCTGGTATATTGTAGGACTGTGAAGGGCAGTAGTTGGTATATTGTAGGATTGTGAAGGGTAATAGTTGGTATATTGTAGGATTGTGAAGGGCAGTAGTTGGTATATTGTAGGACTGTGAAGGGCAGTGGTTGGTATATTGTAGGACTGTGAAGGGCAGTGGCTGGTATATTGTAGGACTGTGAAGGGCAGTGGTTGGTATATTGTATGATTGTGAAGGGCAGTAGTTGGTATATTGTAGGACTGTGAAGGGCATAAGTTGGTATATTGTAGGACTGTGAAGAGCAGGGGCTGGTATATTGTAGGACTGTGAAGGGCAATAGTTGGTATATTGTAGGACTGTCAAGGGCAGTGGTTGGTATATTGTAGGATTGTGAAGGGCAGTAGTTGGTATATTGTAGGATTGTGAAGGGCAGTGGTTGGTATATTGTAGGACTGTGAAGAGCAGTGGTTGGTATATTGTAGGACTGTGAAGGGCAGTGGTTGGTATATTGTAGGACTGTGAAGGGCAGTGGTTGGTATATTGTAGGATTGTGAAGGGCAGTGGTTGGTATATTGTAGGACTCTGAAGGGCAGTGGTTGGTATATTGTAGGACTGTGAAGAGCAGTGCTTGGTATATTGTAGGACTGTGAAGGGCAGTGGTTGGTATATTGTAGGATTGTGAAGGGCAGTGGTTGGTATATTGTAGGACTCTGAAGGGCAGTGGTTGGTATATTGTAGGACTGTGAAGAGCAGTGGTTGGTATATTGTAGGACTGTGAAGGGCAGTGGTTGGTATATTGTAGGATTGTGAAGGGCAGTGGTTGGTATATTGTAGGACTCTGAAGGGCAGTGGTTGGTATATTGTAGGACTGTGAAGGGCAGTGGTTTGTATATTGTAGGACTGTCAAGGGCAGTAGTTGGTATATTGTAGGACTGTGAAGGGCAGTGGTTGGTATATTGTAGGATTGTGAAGAGCAGTAGTTGGTATATTGTAGGACTGTGAAGGGCAGTAGTTGGTATATTGTAGGATTGTGAAGGGCAGTAGTTGGTATATTGTAGGACTGTGAAGGGCAGTAGTTGGTATATTGTAGGATTGTGAAGGGCAGTAGTTGGTATATTGTAGGACTGTGAAGGGCAGTAGTTGGTATATTGTAGGACTGTGAAGGGCAGTGGTTGGTATATTGTAGGACTGTGAAAGGCAGTGGCTGGTATATTGTAGGACTGTGAAGGGCAGTGGTTGGTATATTATATGATTGTGAAGGGCAGTAGTTGGTATATTGTAGGCCTGTGAAGGGCATAAGTTGGTATATTGTAGGACTGTGAAGAGCAGGGGCTGGTATATTGTAGGACTGTGAAGGGCAGTAGTTGGTATATTGTAGGATTGTGAAGGGCAATAGTTGGTATATTGTAGGATTGTGAAGGGCAGTAGTTGGTATATTGTAGGACTGTGAAGGGCAGTGGTTGGTATATTGTAGGACTGTGAAGGGCAGTGGCTGGTATATTGTAGGACTGTGAAGGGCAGTGGTTGGTATATTGTATGATTGTGAAGGGCAGTAGTTGGTATATTGTAGGACTGTGAAGGGCATAAGTTGGTATATTGTAGGACTGTGAAGAGCAGGGGCTGGTATATTGTAGGACTGTGAAGGGCAATAGTTGGTATATTGTAGGACTGTCAAGGGCAGTGGTTGGTATATTGTAGGACTGTGAAGAGCAGGGGCTGGTATATTGTAGGACTGTGAAGGGCAATAGTTGGTATATTGTAGGATTGTGAAGGACAGGGGCTGGTATATTGTAGGACTGTGAAGGGCATAAGTTGGTATATTGTAGGACTGTGAAGAGCAGGGGCTGGTATATTGTAGGACTGTGAAGGGCAATAGTTGGTATATTGTAGGACTGTCAAGGGCAATAGTTGGTATATTGTAGGATTGTGAAGGGCAGTAGTTGGTATATTGTAGGATTGTGAAGGGCAGTGGTTGGTATATTGTAGGACTGTGAAGAGCAGTGGTTGGTATATTGTAGGACTGTGAAGGGCAGTGGTTGGTATATTGTAGGACTGTGAAGGGCAGTGGTTGGTATATTGTAGGATTGTGA
The DNA here is from genome assembly GCA_964016885.1 of Eledone cirrhosa. Lineage (NCBI taxonomy): Eukaryota > Metazoa > Mollusca > Cephalopoda > Octopoda > Eledonidae > Eledone > Eledone cirrhosa. The sequence goes on from OZ024743.1 coordinate 329,526,550, forward strand.
AGGGCAGTGGTTGGTATATTGTAGGACTCTGAAGGGCAGTGGTTGGTATATTGTAGGACTGTGAAGAGCAGTGCTTGGTATATTGTAGGACTGTGAAGGGCAGTGGTTGGTATATTGTAGGATTGTGAAGGGCAGTGGTTGGTATATTGTAGGACTCTGAAGGGCTGTGGTTGGTATATTGTAGGACTGTGAAGAGCAGGGGCTGGTATATTGTAGGACTGTGAAGGGCAATAGTTGGTATATTGTAGGATTGTGAAGGACAGGGGCTGGTATATTGTAGGACTGTGAAGGGCAATAGTTGGTATATTGTAGGACTGTGAAGGACAGGGTCTGGTATATTGTAGGACTGTGAAGGGCAGTAGTTGGTATATTGTAGGATTGTGAAGGGCAATAGTTGGTATATTGTAGGATTGTGAAGGGCAGTAGTTGGTATATTGTAGGACTGTGAAGGGCAGTGGTTGGTATATTGTAGGACTGTGAAGGGCAATAGTTGGTATATTGTAGGACTGTGAAGGGCAATAGTTGGTATATTGTAGGACTGTGAAGAGCAGGGGCTGGTATATTGTAGGACTGTGAAGGGCAATAGTTGGTATACTGTAGGACTGTGAAGGGCAGTGGTTGGTATATTGTAGGATTGTGAAGGGCAGTAGTTGGTATATTGTAGGATTGTGAAGGGCAGTGGTTGGTATATTGTAGGACTGTGAAGAGCAGTGGTTGGTATATTGTAGGACTGTGAAGGGCAGTGGTTGGTATATTGTAGGACTGTGAAGGGCAGTAGTTGGTATATTGTAGGATTGTGAAGGGCAGTGGTTGGTATATTGTAGGACTCTGAAGGGCAGTGGTTGGTATATTGTAGGACTGTGAAGAGCAGTGGTTGGTATATTGTAGGACTGTGAAGGGCAGTGGTTGGTATATTGTAGGATTGTGAAGGGCAGTGGTTGGTATATTGTAGGACTCTGAAGGGCAGTGGTTGGTATATTGTAGGACTGTGAAGGGCAGTGGTTTGTATATTGTAGGACTGTCAAGGGCAGTAGTTGGTATATTGTAGGACTTTGAAGGGCAGTGGTTGGTATATTGTAGGATTGTGAAGAGCAGTAGTTGGTCTATTGTAGGACTGTGAAGGGCAGTAGTTGGTATATTGTAGGATTGTGAAGGGCAGTAGTTGGTATATTGTAGGACTGTGAAGGGCAGTAGTTGGTATATTGTAGGATTGTGAAGGGCAGTAGTTGGTATATTGTAGGACTGTGAAGGGCAGTAGTTGGTATATTGTAGGACTGTGAAGAGCAGTAGTTGGTATATTGTAGGACTGTGAAGGGCAGTAGTTGGTATATTGTAGGACTGTGAAGGGCAGTGGTTGGTATATTGTAGGACTGTGAAGGGCAGTGGTTGGTATATTGTAGGATTGTTAAGGGCAGTAGTTGGTATATTGTAGGACTGTGAAGGGCAGTGGTTGGTATATTGTAGGATTGTTAAGGGCAGTAGTTGGTATATTGTAGGACTGTGAATGGCAGTGGTTGGTATATTTTAGGACTCTGAAGGGCAGTAGTTGGTATATTGTAGGACTGTGGAGGGCAGTAGTTGGTATATTGTAGGACTGTGAAGGGCAGTAGTTGGTATATTGTAGGACTGTGAAGGGCAGTGGTTGGTATATTTTAGGACTGTGAAGGGCAGTGGTTGGTATATTGTAGGACTCTGAAGGGCAGTGGTTGGTATATTGTAGGACTGTGAAGGGCAGTAGTTGGTATATCGTAGGACTCTGAAGGGCAGTGGTTGGTATATTGTAGGATTGTGAAGGGCAGTAGTTGGTATATTGTAGGACTGTGAAGGGCAGTGGTTGATATATTTTAGGACTGTGAAGGGCAACGCTGATTTATTGTAGAACTGTGAAGGGAAGTGTTTGGCATATTGTAGGTCTGTGAAGGTCAGCGGATGTTATTCAACATATAGTTTGCTGACAGCCAAGTGGCTAATGTATTGTAGGATTGGGAAAAGGTCTTGTTAATCTGGGAAAACAACAACACAAGTTCATATAACTTAACCTTTATTAAAACGAAATAAATTTTTTTAATCGTTTTTGTTCAAGTTGATACTCCCGGGTCTCTAATAATCGTCTTCCCCCACTTATTATCCCTCGACCAAACCATTCCTATTCCCCCCACCCCAACTTATTTAATTTTGCTAATCTATCTCCGGCAAAATTTTATTTTAAGTGATAACATTCCTGCGACAATTAATGTTCTTTATATAATACATTAAAAAACATTATTCCTGACAACAATATAGTACATTACTAGAAAGATATAACGGGTTGGGGTCTCAATGTGTAAACTAAACCACTAATTCTGGTTTTAAAAAGAATAATTACCGATTCCCCTGCTCAGTTATTCCACCTCCAACCCTATAACTGGGAACCAAGGGTACCTTAATCTTATTGTTGGTGACTGTTACTTCACTGAAGTAATATTGATTCTTAATAACGTTGAAACGTGCAAATATGGCGACTATGAGGAAGAAACGATCATAATAATTGTTTATCTGAAAGAAAAAACTGAAGTTTGGAATATGGAAATTATAGGAGACGAGATGATCTAAAAATATATCGATAGATAGAAATCAATCAGTCAGTGAATAACCTAACCAAACAATAATCGGCTTTGACAAGTAATCACCAACTGTGATATAATAATTGTGATGTTTAAATCGGCTGTTTACATGCTTGATAAAATACTATATATATATATATATATATATATATATATATATATATATATATATATATATATATATATGTATGAATAGACACACACGTGCGCACACAAACACACACACACACACACACATATATATATGTATGTGTGTGTGTGTGTTTATGTATATACAGTATATGTGCGTGAATGTGTCTTTGCATATGTATATGTTTATATATATATATATATATATATATATATATATATATATATGCTTGTGTGTTTATGTATATATATGTTTATGTGTGTGTCTTTGAATATGTATATGTATATGTATATATATATATATATCTGTGTGTGTGTGTGTAAGTGTGTGTGTTTATGAATATATATGTGCGTGCGTGTGTCTTTGCATATGCATATGTGTATGTGTATATGTGTGTGTGTGTGTCTGTGTGTTTATATATATATGTATAATAAATTAAACTGAGGGTAGAGTTAATTGATGGAACTGACATCATGACGTATTAAATGCAAATTATGTAAATATAGCTGCTACTACTACCACTACTACTACTACTACTACTACTACTACTACTACTACAACTACTACTACTGCTACTACTACTACCACCACCACCACCACCACCGCCATCACTACTACTACTACTACTACTACTACTACTACTACTACTACTACTACTACTACTACTACTACTATTGCTTGTACTGCTGCTAGTACTATTGCAACTGGTGCTTCTATAACTGCTGCTATATTTACTACTACTACAACTAGTGCTACTGTTACTACTACTAACACAACTAGTGCTACTATTACTGCTGTTGCTACTACTTCTACTAGTAGCAACAGCAACATCTTTAATTAACATGTTAAACAGAAATGGATTCAGACACAAACAATAGGGGAAACTCAATGATCTTTTGTTTATGGATGACCTCTAGTCATCCACTTCATATGAGAGACAGCTAGAAACATTTCCGCAGACTTGGATTTGCAAAGTACTTGGATTTGCAAAGGAAATTTTAATATGAGATTTTTATTAAAAAAATGCACCAAGGCAAAGTTGAGACGAAAATGAATTATGAACTCTAATATATAAATAGAGATAAGAGAATAAGACGTAAACACAAACATGCAAATACTTAATCAGAAGAGATAACGAACAACAGATACAAACGAAAGAAAAAGTTAATATTATAGACGTACGAGATTACACTTAAGACAGAAGTTAATGCAAAAATAAATAAATAAAACCACGTTCTAGCCACAAGTCCATTGTATCGGAGCTGTGATCTCTCAATTCAGAAAAGTAGTGACTCTACCTGGAGCGACTCTGATCCACGAGTAACCCACTCTATCGAGTAACCTTACTCCAAAGATCCTTCGGATGGCACTAAGAATATATGTGCTTGATCAAAGATGACAGAAAGCTAAACACAACCACCAAGAACAGATGAAAGGCTTGTTTAGAATTATTATATTAGGAGAGAACGCAAAGGGTTGAAACAATACCGAGGTATTTAATTCGACAACAATAGCAACAACCTTGTAAACTATGGAGCTAATAACCAGTGTCCCATAAAAAAAGGCAAGGATAAAAATAAGAGTAAAATAAAACAACGAAAAGGAAAATAAAATGGCAGCTAAGGATGGAGATAAATTGAAAATTGCGATGATTTTGTTAGCATTCCAGGCGACAGCGCTAGAATCCTGTGATTGTTACCAATCCAGGAGTCCTAGTAACAGGCATGATGACTCCCGTCAAATATTGAACATACTCATAATTGATTCTGCTTTAGTCACAAGGCCAACAATTTTGGGGAGAGGAAAAAGTCGATTAAATCGACCCCAGTACATTACTGGTACTTTATTTTATCGACCCCGTAAGTATGAAAGGCAAAGTTTACCTCGGCGGGATTTGAACTCAGACCATAAAGGGCCGTAACTCTTTGCTGCAAAGCATGACGTCCGACCCTCTACCGATACTGCCAATCTGGCTTCTGATTTAGGCACAAGGCCAACAATTTTGAGGTGGAAGAGAGATTCGATTAAATCGATCTCGGTACATTACTGGTGCTTCATTTTATCAATTCCGTAAGGATGAAAGGTCAAGTTAAACTCGGCGGGATTTGAACTATTAACGTAAATGGCCATAACTCTATGCTGCAAAGCATTTTTCCCGATGATCTACCGATATTAATTCTAGCTACAACTTTATATCTATATGATCGAGAGGGAAGCGCAGAGTTTACGTGGAAGTCATCGTTAGATGGTATGGCGTCTGATACACATTGATATGTGGTCATTAAAGCCGGTCAAGGATAGAATTAGAATTGGGACTATAAAAACTTTAATTAGCCAACTGATTGGGGGATTAGGGGATTCCTTATATATAAAGGATATGCATGAAAGATAAAGTTTAAACCATGAAGATAATACGCTGAAGATGGGTTATGTGTCGCGGGAGGTATGCCAATGTGTGTATGTGTGGGTTTGATCAATATTATAATAAAGGCGGTGGATTGGCAGAATCGGTAGAAGGTCGGACGCCATGCTTTGCAACATAGAGTTACGGTCCTTTACTGTCTGAGTTCAAATCCTGTCGAGGTTAACTTTGCCTTTCATTCTTACGGGGTTGATAAAATAAAGCACCAGTAACGCACTAGGGTAATTGTGGCAAAGTAGAAACAATTATATTATAATAAAGCAGGTGTGGATTAGCAGTATAGGTAGAGTAACGGACACGTGCTCCGCGACATATAGTTACGTCGCTTTTCTGAGTTCAAATCCCGCCAAGGTTAGCTTTGCCTTTCACCCTTACGGGGTCGATAAAATAAAGTACCAGTAACGCACTGGTGTCGATATAACTGACTTCCCCTCCCCCAAAATTGGTGGCCTTGTGCGCAAATTAGAAACCATTATACTATAATAAAGCAGCTGAGGTTTACATATACTAGAAAATAATATAAGATGTAAATACAAAAGTATAAAATTGCTGTCGATGACAGCCCGTCTGAGGAAGGAGCCACGCGAGGTGCGCTGGCTGTCGTTGGCCATTGTCCGCGGAAATGCCATTGTCATTTTGTACGTGTGGCACAGCCAAAACACCACTCTGTCTTAGGTGTAGAGTCGGTAAACTTCTCCCCTTCCTCCCTTTCTTTCTTTGTCAAGTAGTCCTCGCACTTCCCTTCCTTTTCCTCTCATTTATGGCATTTATAGTTCTTTCCAATATGGCTTTCTTTTTCTGTATATTTAACCAAATAAAAATGAAATAGATAAAAACACAAAACCAATATTATATTTTCTTGCTTCGTGTCTCAACACAACGTCATAAATCACTCTGTAAGTTTATTCTATTTTTTCACTGTTATTCAACATTTGTTTTATTTATAATATTATTGATATACTTATTGAACACCGTGTGGCTACTAAAGAAACCATTATTAATATATGCATTAGAGATGAAGAATATAGTCAAATATGCAATAATAAATAGCAGGAATTATGGATATAGCCATGCTGTAATGATGGTCGGAAATTAGAGATAATATATAAACAATAATGGTTTCTGGTTTGAGAGAAAGTATAAAGAATAATAAATAAACAGTGTTTCTACATTTTGCACAAGGCCAACAATTTGAAGGGAAATGGAAAGTCGATTAAATCGACCCCAATGCGTTACTGGTGGTTGATTTTAGCGACCTCGGAAGGATTGAAAGGCAAAACTAACCGCAGCAGGATTTGAACTCGAAACGTAAAGTACTGTAACTCCATGCCACAAAACATGACTGACGCTCTACCGATACTGCAAATCAAACACCCTCAATGGTTTCTAATACAGTCACAAAGCCAAGATTTTTTAGGGGAGGGGAAATTTGATTAAATCAAACCCATTGACTAGTACTTTATTTTATCGAGCCCGGAAGGATGTCAGGCAAAGTTACCCTCGGCGGGATTCAGACCGTAAAGGGTCACAAAGTATGTTTTCCGACGTTCTACCGATTCTACTGTCAAACCACCAGAAATAAAAAATAAAAAAAGATGTACATACATGAATTAAAGGTAAAGGAGAAGGTATGAGATGTAGAAAGTAGGAGTAAAATTTAAAATGAGATTAAAGATATAGTAATACTGGATTAATATCTAGAAGAAGGGCGGTGAATTAGCAGTATCGGTAGAGAGTCGGACACCAGGCTTGGCAGCATAGAGTCACGGTCCTTTACGGTCTGAGTTCAAATCTCGCCGAGATTAACTTTGCCTTTCATCCTTACGAGGTCGATAAATAAAGTACCAGTAACTTACTGGGGTCGATTTAATCGACCCCCCCCCCCATATTTCGGGCCTTGTGCCTATACTAGAACTCATTAATATCCTGAAGAAAAATAAAATAAAAAGAAGAACGAATGAACGAAGAAAGATAATAATAAAAATCAAACTAAAATAATTA
>OZ024743.1:329538705-329553705 GCA_964016885.1 Eledone cirrhosa
ATAGTGGATGTCTTTCACATCGGCTCTTCGATTTTGGATTACTACTTTGTTATTTGTGAGTGTGTTATTTGTATTTTGTTATTATTGTTGACTCTAACCCCTCGTCTGGTACTGTAGACGTAGGGTAAATATATTTTCGCCCCTTTTGGGGTGAAAATCTTTAATTTAAAATGTTTATTGACATCGTTAAAAACGAGGAAGCCATATTGCAAGTTAACGCCACGCCCACCAAAAAAAGCGAGAAAGAGGGAACAACAATTCAAACTGTTGAACTACCCCTCCTCTTGAATGGAAAAAACACTGTTAATTTGAGTGAAAACCCAAATTTTGAAAAAGATAACAGGGAAAAAAATACCACAACAAATGGAATTAATAAAACCAACAACATTGCAACAACAAACAACAATGAACGAAATGAAAACAACAAAGACAGCAAAATTTCTTTTGCCCAAACGGTAAAAAAACGATCGAATACAAACCCATAGACATTACTAACGCTAAGCAAAACTTACTAAATGCCAGAAAATACGTATCTTTTGGGGAGGATGGTTCTTTTACGATCAACTCCCCAGAAGAAGTTCGTAAACAGGCATATAGGAATACGATAACTTTCAGGACTATATCCAACGCAACAAGAAAACCAGCTCAATTGCCAGAAAGTCAAATTGAGCTGGTTATGAAAGATATTAAAAAGGACATACTCTTTATTGAAATAGGAAAGCTTTATGCCAGCATTATGGTCCGAATGAAGGACCAAATGCTGGCTCGAAAATGCTCGGTGGCACCTATAGTGTCACCACAATACACCTTCTTCCCCACATATAAATGAAGAAGAACACAAAGATTAAGAATGTGGAGCTCAACGCCAGAAGTAGACATCTGGTCCGTCCTGACAGGATTCACGGACCTAGAAAAGGACATTCTAGTATCAGCAGGTGAGTCCACCAAGGGAAAAGTCTGGAAGTTCTCTTACAGATGACACCAGAGAGAATCGCCGGAATACCCGACCGAGTACTACTGGATGGTCGAACCTTCATTAATATTACGGTGGAAGGAAGGAGGCCCTCATGTTACCACTGCGCTGGCAGAGGTCACCTGAGGACTGCCTGCTCTCTACTAACAACAAAAAAAAACACTGCTACAAACACCACCACAACAACAAAAACAACCAACACCACCACCACAAAAACAACAAAATACACCACCATCACCACCACCACCACAACGACAACAAAAACCAACAACACCACCTCCAGCACCACCACCACAACAACAACAAAAACAAAAGAGCACGAAACAAATCACAGTCACACCCACCCACCCATCACAGAAAACAATCAAAAATACACACACCAACACAACACTACCACAAAATATTCCCCTACCCCCGAACACGGACGAAAACCTCCTTACATCGGAGCATAGCGAAGATGAAGGAGAGCCGTTCCGACCAGTAAAAAGGAAAACAAGGAAACATACCACTAACAGAAACCAAACAAACACAGAAGAAACCAACACAACACAAAGCACCCCTCCCCATTACACAACACTAACAGCGTCACAGAAAAAAAACATTACAGTACACTTACATCAACAAACAAAAAAAAACCGCTCAATATAATAAACAGTAACCCTTCGGTGCAAACCGAAGGGCCAAATTTTAAGACAGTGGATGACTCTCCACACCTCAAAATGATAAAGGTCCCCATGAACCTTTATCGAACTTTAAAAAAACGTTTATAAAGAGGACGTGGGACCCCCTGTAACAAACCGTTTAACCGCGTCCTCTTAAAAGGTTACCCACCCCCTCCTCAGACACCCACACAACTCCAAATAACCCCCCCACACCACACCACCACAACCCCCCTCCCCACCCAACAACCCCTCCACCCCCCCATGGAAACTGAACAGCCCGGACCCCGGGATGCAGAGAGGTAAGTGCCTCTTTCTTTACCACCAACATGGCTGTGTTAAGTTTAGGTTGTCTAAATGCCAGTGGCCTGGGCTCACCTTGGAAGCAAGCTAAACTTCTAAATGACCTCAGGTCACGAGGTATAAATGTGATGGTTATTTGCGAGGCCCGGATCAGCAGCGTGCAACAACTAGCCCCCACCTTTGATGACTTTGAGATGCACGCATCTCTCTGTCAGCACGGGGGTGGGGTGGGGTTGTCGTTCTGCTGCAAAAACATCTGGGTCTCGCTATACAGACGGTACACTTGGACCCGGAGGGTCGAGTAGTGGTTCTGGACCTTAGCAGTGGTGAAGGAGAAGCTTTTAGGCTGGTCGCCGTTTACCCCCCCCCCCCCCCTTTTGGGGCAATGCGGTCGGACTTCTTCCATCGTCTGCAGACTTTTCTAGGGACGTCCCGCTCCTTGCTTTTAGTGGGGGACTGGAATGGTATCCTAGATGCACGTTGGGACTATGTAGGGGCATGTCCCGATGAAGGGAGGGGGGGGGGGTAACAACCTCAAGGAGTTAATCGGCCGATTTGGAACCGGGATTGCGCAAAGTGGTGTCGGCCTACGCCGATGACGTAACAGTAATGGTGTCGACCACCGCGGAAATCGAGGCAATCGGCACCTTACTGGAGGAGTACGAAAGGTTGACAGGGGCTAAGCTGAACCGGGACAAGTCAGTCGCTTTGCAACTCGGCGAGTGGAGGGGCAAACCGATGTCGTTCGACGGTATCGTCGGACGGTGGACGGAGGGTCCGGTGAAGTTGCTTGGGGTCTGGGTCGGACCAGACCTCCAGGTGGAGAAAAACTGGGGTGAGGTGACGAATAGGGTGCTTGCACTGACTCAAAAGTGGGCCGAGTGCAAGCTATCCCTGAAAGGTCGTGCGGAGGAGGCGAACGCTTACATAGCGTCCGTCATCTATTACCGCTTGACTGTTGTGCCTTGCCCGGGTGAGATCCTCGCCAAAATGGAGCGCGCTCTCTTTCACTTCCTTTGGAAGAAGAGGTCTCCCCTGGTGAGGAGATCCATCTGATGTCAACACCCTTTGAAAGGAGGGCTGGGGTTGCCGTGGCTAAAAAGGCGTAAACACGCATTGAGGCTACGGCACCTCCAGGTATTCCTCACCGGTCAACCGGTGTGGGCCCCGTTTGTGAGGCGAGCCTGCCCGAGGCTCGTCTCGCTCACCGAGCTGCAGTCCTGGGTGAAGCAAGGACCGAGAAAACTGGGCGACTGGCACACCGAGTGTGCCCAGACGCTCACGGCTCTCTGACAGGAGGACCCGGCTATCGGTGGAGACTCCACCTCGTCATTCTATAGAGGGCTGGTGGTTAGCAGGTGCGACGACGCCCTCGGAGAAACCCTAGGCATGGAGGAGGACGAACTGGCCAGCCTATTCGGTAGGACTTTCGGCCCGGGACCTATGGACAACTTCCAGACGTCCTTGGCCTGGCAGTTCTACCGAGGGGCTCTGCCCGTTCGGGACAAGCTCTACAGATACGGGCGCCCGGGTAGGGACCCCTCGAAAAAGATCTGTCCCAGATGCGTGCGCGACGAGGAAACCGTCGCGCACGTATTGGTGCACTGCCCGGGCGTTACCGATCTGTGGGGATATGTCGAACAACTGCTGTCACGGGTGGGACCAATTAGGTTGACCACCGAGTCCATTGTAACGATGAAGCTGCCTCCCCCCTTCAAAAATGAAGGAGAGGCGGTCTTCCTCTGTGTAATAGCCATGGTAAAAGAGGTTGTATGGTGGACGCGTCTAAAAGGGCTGAGGTCGGACACCTTTCTTTCCGGCCAACAACTGGTCCTTTTCTTCCGATACCATTTCGGAAGAAGGATCAGGATGGAGAGAGAGGTGCTCCACCCCAGCCAGTTTTATGAAAGGTGGGTGAAAGTTGCGAGAATGGCCCGTGTGAATGGGCCTTCTCTCTATATCAGCCTGTAGGTGGAAAAGGATGAAGGAAGAAGGGAGCACCCCCTCTTTGTGCTCCCGTAGAGAAGGGTCGCACATTTTTTTCGGGGGTGTGTGTGACCCCAAAACGATCCCTCCCTATTGAGGACCTTTTTGTTATAATGTTATTTCTTATTACATTGTTTTTACTCGATTTCTATGTAGCCCCCCCCCCCCCCCCATGTATGTGTCCCTTTCTTTTGTGCCCTCGTGGCAAATAAATAGAAATGTATCTCTCTATATAGCTAGATATCTCTCTATATACCTAGATATCTCCCTATGTAGCTAGATATCTCCCTATGTAGCTAGATATCTCCCTATGTAGCTAGATATCTCTCTATGTAGCTAGATATCTCTCTATGTAGCTAGATATCTCCCTATATACCTAGATATCTCCCTATGTAGCTAGATATCTCTCTATATAGCTAGATATCTCTCTCTGTAGCTAGATATCTCTCTATGTAGCTAGATATCTCTCTATATACCTAGATATCTCTCTATATAGCTAGATATCTCTCTATGTAGCTAGATATCTCTCTATGTAGGTAGATAGCTCTCTATATACCTAGATATCTCTCTATATAGCTAGATATCTCTCTATGTAGCTAGATATCTCCCTATGTAGCTAGATATCTCTCTATATAGCTAGATATCTCTCTATATACCTAGATATCTCCCTATGTAGCTCTCTATATAGCTAGATATCTCTCTATGTAGCTAGATATCTCTCTATATACCTAGATATCTCCCTATGTAGCTAGATATCTCTCTATATAGCTAGATATCTCTCTATGTAGCTAGATATCTCTCTATGTAGCTAGATATCTCTCTATATAGCTAGATATCTCTCTCTATAGCTAGATATCTCCCTATGTAGCTAGATATCTCTCTATATACCTAGATATCTCTCTATATAGCTAGATATCTCTCTATATACCTAGATATCTCTCTCTATAGCTAGATATCTCCCTATGTAGCTAGATATCTCTCTATATACCTAGATATCTCTCTATGTAGCTAGATATCTCTCTATATACCTAGATATCTCTCTATATAGCTAGATATCTCTCTATGTAGCTAGATATCTCTCTATATAGCTAGATATCTCTCTATGTAGCTAGATATCTCTCTATATAGCTAGATATCTCTCTATGTAGCTAGATATCTCTCTATGTAGCTAGATATCTCCCTATGTAGCTAGATATCTCTCTATATAGCTAGATATCTCTCTATGTAGATAGATATCTCTATATATAGCTAGATATCTCTCTATGTAGCTAGATATCTCTCTATGTAGGTAGATATCTCTCTATATAGCTAGATATCTCTCTATATAGCTCGATATCTCTCTATGTAGCTAGATATCTCTCTATGTAGCTAGATATCTCTCTTTATAGCTAGATATCTCTCTCTATAGCTAGATATCTCTCTCTATAGCTAGATATCTCTCTATGTAGCTAGATATCTCTCTATATAGCTAGATATCTCTATAGCTCTCTCTCTCTCTTCTCTCTAGCGAGACATCTCTCTACTAAATAGTCCATATCAATCATTTCATCCTTCAATTCTTAGTTTCTGTTTACCAATCACAATTTCCCTCCTTACTTCTCTCCTCTTCACTCTTTTCCTCACTTCCTCTCTATCAATCTCCACCCTCTCTCTATCACTCTCCACCCCTACCTCTATCACTCTCCATCCCTCCCTCTTCCAACGTTACCTTCCTTCAATATTCATGTTTATTTCATCCTGTTTATCCGCTTTCACTGTCATTCCATCTTTCATCATTCCTCAACAGCTTTTTCTTCGTCACTCAATCTTCACACACACACACACACACACACACACACACACACACACACACACACACACACACACACACACACACACACACACACACACACACACACACACACACACACACACACACACACACGCGCGCACACACACACACACACACACACACACATAAACACACAACACATGCACACAAATGAATACGGATTGGCTCAAAAGTCAGACCATTTTAAAATATAACTTTTTATACGTTTAATTTTTCAATTAAAAAGAGTTATATTTTGAAATGGTCTAATGACTTTTGGACCACCCCGTATACGATATATATACATACGATATACATACATACGATATACATACATACATGATGGCTGCAAACTCTGCCAAGTGTATTGCAATCGCTTGTCAGATTCAGATGTGGGACGCTCGGATATGGCTTTTCAAGCCTACTAGAGACTTGCACTCTTCACACACTGACGACAACTATGGATCTCCCTGGCTTGAGGTCCTGCATTAGGTTGCCCGTCAACCCTCACAACACCATGGCAAATGACTCACTTGCCTTACTAACACGCAGGCCAACTTCTGCAACCAGAAAGCAGGTCACGCTCAGAGTGCTCCCTAAATACACAGATGTGTCAGCAGCCTTCAGCTTTTGAACGTATACGTGTATGGAGGGTTCATTGAAAACTTTATCCGGAGCAGGTTGGTACATGACGACAGTCTTCTTCAGACTGATTGTCAGTCCCAAAGCACTGCACGCATTGGAAAAAGAATCCATAAGGTGTTGCATGTCACTCTGGGAATGTGCAAAGAGATCACAATCATCTGCATATAAAAATTCTCTAACCAAGGTACTCACTACCTAGTGCTGGCAGTGAGACGCCTAAGGTTAAACAGCTTGCCGGAAGTGCGATATCTGGGATAGATACCGTGTTGACAATCCTTGAAGGCCATGAAGAACACCATCGCGAAATACAAGGCAAACAAAGTTGGTGCAGGTATATCACCCTGCTTGACACCATTTTAAACCGAGATTGGCTCAGACAGTTCACCTCCAACATTCACTCATGCCTGCATGTCATCGTGGAAGAGTTTCAGAATGTTCACAAACTTTTCAGGACAGCTCAATCAATCTCTCCTAAATAACCCACAAAGCCTTCCGATTAACGGTGTCAACTGCCTTGGTCAGATCGGCAAAAACTTGGTATAAGTCCTTGCACTGCTCCATGCATTTCTCTTGAAGTTGTTTGGTCGAGAAGATCATGTCAACAGTGCCTCTGTCATTCCTAAAGTCACATTGGGACTCAGGAAGTACCTCAACAGCAATGTGCTGTATCAATCTGTCCAACAATATCCTGCACAAGATCGTCCCAGCCACAGATAGCAGTGAAATACCTCTGTATTGGCACATTCATCTTTTGCTCCCTTTCCTTTGTAGAGTACCACCATCAATGCATCTCTCCAATGGCACATATTCCTCATTCCAAACATTCACAAAGAGATCAGTGAGGCGGTTTAAGAAGTTATCACCAGCACACTTGAACATTTTGGCACTCAGTCCATCCATTCCAGGTGACTTGCCGCTGTTTAATTTGGCAATGGCATTCGCCACCTCATCAAATGAAAGAGGATCAGCCATTGCCAGCTTTGTAGGTCTGGATGGAATCGACCAGATGCACTCATCATCAATTTCTGATGGTCTGTTGAGAAGCTCATCAAAGTGGTCATGCCACCTGATCAGGATTTCCTTCGGATTTCTGAGCAATTCATTGCCGTCCCCGGAGCGAAGTGGTGATATTTGTGAACCGGTCGGACCATACACCTCCCTGAGCAGACTGTATAGGAGCTTTGTATCATGTCTATCTGAGACCTTCTGGATTTCATCAGCCTTTTGGCTCCACTAGGTATCCTGCATGGCTCTCAATCGATGTTGCACACGTGCCTTGGTCTGCCTGAAGGTCCGGTCACTCCCGTCAGAACGTGTCTCACACAACAATGATGTCAGCACTTTTTGTTTCTCTTCAATCAAGGTCTGGATCACTGGATCATTTTCATCGAACCAGTCTTTATGCTTTCTATTGGTATGACCCAAAACTCCAGCACTAACATCATAGACGGTTTTCTTCAATGATTCCCAAGTGTTTTCACATTCCATGGACCCAAGGGACCTCGACAGCTCAGCTCTGACTTTCTCTGTTTTCAGACGAACCACATTTAGTTGTTTTGGAAGTGCAACCGTCTTCCCTCTTACTTTGGGCTTCACAACAAATTGAAACTTGGCGCGCACCAGACAATGATCATTCCAACATTCCGCGCCTCACAATACACGAACCAATACACGAACCAATGTGATATCCCTGATATCACATTGGTTCGTGTTTTCTCGTTAAAACGAAGTCAAAAAGGTGGAACCTGGATGCATCCTAGTTGTCTCATATTTGTCTTTCTGCTGAAAGAGCGTGTTCCCAACAACAAGATCCATCTCAGTGCACATCTGAAACAGAAGTAGGCCATTGTTATTGCCCTTACCTACTCCATGTTTGCCCATCACACTCCAAGCTTCCCAGTCATTACCAATACATGCATTAAAATCACCAAGGATGACAATCTTGTCTGCATAAGGTATACCATGGATGACCTCTCTCAAAGACATGTAGAAACTTAGTTTTTCATCATCACTAGCACACAAAGTAGGAGCGTACACACCGACCAGAGTCACAAACCCGTTTTGAATCAGAGGGACTCTCATGGACATTATCTGATCATTGATTCCACAAGGAAGATTTTACAGCTTTGAGACGATTCCATTCCTGACTGCAAATGCGACCCCTGTGTCTCTCCTACAACCCTCTGCTCCACCACTCCAATAGAAGGTATATCCTCCCTTCTGTTCTGTGAATTGACCCTCACCTGCCAATCTCGTTTCTGAAAGAGCAGCGATGTCCATGTTATAGCAATCGAGTTCCCTCGACATCAAAGCAGCTCTTCTTTCAGGGTGAGTTTTATTAGACTGGGAATCCAGTAAAGTTTTTACATTCCAACATCCAATATTCAGAGGTTTGAACCTCCTTGCAGTTGTAGGATGACGATCGGGCCCACGTTGCGGTGCTATGGTACACCTGCCGGGCCAGACCCCTTCACAATAAGTTCCAGAGCCCTTACTGCCATTGACCTCAAGGTTATCATCTGTCATCATAGAGCTCGGTGCACTTTTAGGCTACGGTCAGCCACACGAACCTGTAACAGATCCTGAACAAGCGATGCCTGTGCTTTGAAGGTTTTTTTTTAAGTGGGGAAAGGCCTTGCACGCGACCAACCCCACTCTCTGAGCATCGAAAACACTACCCGAAAAGGAGAACTGGTCAACATCATCCGATGCTTCCAAAACCGCAGGTTTTTTTTAGAGTTTTTTTCAGAGTTTCCCTCTCCTTGAAAGGTGTTGTGACAACAGACAAGAGGCCTTTCACTCCCAGGTACAAAAAAAAAAAAGTACTATTTGGATGGCCGTTGACTCTGCTGAATTCCTCCGCCCTTTGCCGGGTCTTGTATTTCATCCCGCAGGGAGTCCAAATATCACCCTCCTCACCAAGCTTGCTTGGTGGGGTTGCCGGTTTAGTCGCCGACGACCCGACCATGAGACAGGTAGTACTGGGTGACATGTTACCAGTAGCACTCGAGAGCAACCTGACACATACATACATGCATACATACATACATACATACATACATACATACATACATACATACATACATACATACATACATACATACATACATACATACATACATACATACATACATGGTGGCTGCCAACTCGTATTCGAGTACGGCCATTACTTTATATCCATGTAGTGTAGGAGAACGCCTACCGATGCGCTGAACGAGTGTGACTTTTTAGTCCAGCCAGCGACTTGAAAACTTTGGTACAAACACTACACTTGTGACAATTATTGACACATAGTGCTGGGCCCATGGTATCATGTGACGACAAGTGCAGAGAGATCTCCAGATATAAAGCAATGCCTGTGCCGTGAAGCTTTTATAGTGAGCAAAGGCACTGCACAAAGCCAGTCCCACTCTCTACATACATACATACATACATACATACATACATACATACATACATACACACACACACACACACACACACACACACACACACACACACATATATATATATATATAACGAAGGAGGTGTGGTAAGGAACCAGATGGACCATAACGCACCAGAGTACTCAATACTTACGGTAGTAGAGTGGGTAATAGGAAACAGTTTAACCCCCGACGGCAGAGCTCAAGCCGTTTCGACGGCTATTTCTGGACTGCATATAGATAGATTATTGTATTTTCTAAATGATATAACGTGAGTGAAACAAACATTTCAAGCCCGCCGGAAGTGTTGGCTGGAAGCGAGCTAACTCTAAATACTTTTGCTGTTGTTATTGGTTACTAGAAAACTGGTTTCTGATTTAGACACAAGATCAACAATTTTGGGAGACGGTTGGATTTGAACTTAGATTGAAAAGGAACGTAACTATGCTGCAAAGCATGTTGCCCTATGCTCTACCGATTACTGCCAAACAACCTAGAATAATACAATTCAAAATGATTGGATATATAGTAAGAAGAAAGTAAATAAGAATAAATATGTAATTAAATATATAAATTTGATTACAACATGGAAGGTAGGAGGCTGAATTATGTGCAAGAATTGCAGGGGCTAGTGCAGTAATGCGACATTCTATGTGAAGACGTTGGAATTCCTGAGGTTTTCTTGAACTTCGTAATTCTCACCCCATCTACTACCGGCATTTCAGTCAACCACGCTACCCATTTTTTAATACCGTCTCATATTTTATGTTAGTGGTCAGTTATTATATAACTGCTAGCGTTTGTTTGGTCACCAGTCATATACTCAACTATATTTACGTGCACCTCATTGTGAACGCAGCACAGTAATATGGCCGAATGGTTAAGAAGTGGCGATCGTTGACTGACTGTTCGACTGATTGCAAGTGAACTGGGTATAAACGGCGACAGCGTTTGGAAGATTATCACAGAAGATTTGGACATGCGAAAGATCTGTGCGAAGATGGTGCCGAAGTTGTTGAATGATGAGCAGAAGGAATGGCGCATACAGGTGTGTCAGGACATCTTCGAGAGTCTTCAGCCTGTGCCAGATTTGCTGGGTAGAGGCATCACTGGTGATGAGGTATGGATCTTCAAGTACGTTCCGTTTACCAGACGTGGGAGCCATCAAGAGGGCCATGACAAAGTAGATGGGGAGAATCCCTGGGGAATCCTTCCAGGAATTAATGGAGGCGTGGCGGAGAAGGATGGGAACATGCGTTAGACTCGAGGGGATTATTTCAAAGGGGAAAACTTGAAGTTTGTATTTGAAATATTTCTTTGCGACCCCAGGCCTATCTGTTTTCTGACACACCTGGTGTGTGTGTGTGTGTGTGTGTGTGTGTGTGTGTGTGTGTGTGTGTGTGTGTGTGTGTGGATTATATGGAGAAGTATTCTCTACGCCATGTTTGTCTAATTACTTACTCAATGAAACAAGATTTATATGCATTAAACACGTAAATATCTACTCAAAGTGCTTACCATAGGTGTCAAACAGCATGTCTGTAAAACTGTTTGTCTGCCTGTCCGTGTGTTGTTTGGCCGCCTGCTTGCCTATCAGAACAGTCAATCAGTTTTCTATAATTGTAATGAGTGGAATTGAACACTTTCCCAGACAATGGTTTCCACATCATAGACTGAATTACGTAAGTGCATTAGCAACATGCTCTTCATGCGGACCATCAACTATATTGCTTTATCAACGGGGAACTCTCAACATTTTAGCTAAGGGCCATTGTAGCAGAATGTCTACTTAATGTCACAAAGTTCTGCTATATTCTAGTGAACGGAGCAAGGCCGTTATGTAACATCACAACTATAGAATTATTAGCCGTACGGGATTCTGCTAAGACTGGTAAATTCAAAATAAAAAAAATATTTAGAATTCGTGGCTTGTTAGATCTCAGCCAATTAAAAGAAAATAATAAAAATCAGAATTGTAAGGAAATACGGAGGTAACTGAATTATGAAAATACATTTACTCACAGGCGTACTCGGAACCCATACTGCCGAGCTCCCCCGCATGATCGGAACGTCAGAAGCCAGTCTGAAGAAGGAGCTCTGCGAGTTGGGGTGGTTCTTGCAGCATGTCTCGCTGGCCATTGTTAGTGGAAATGCGTTTGTGGTCTTGTCTGCGAGGCGCAGCCTCAACACCGCAGCGCCCTAGACCCAGAGCCCATCCACTCCAACTTCTCTCTCCTCTTCTGTAGCCCTAGAGTCCTTGCTTTCTTCTCTCCCTTTCCTCTCATTTATGGCTTTCATAGTCCTTTCTTTTACCTTCCCATGCAGCCAGAACTGCCCTTCCTTACCCCTTTCAGAAAGGTATACCGTAATATGAATCTGTATGCTGTTTATATTTAAACAAGATTATATGGAGTATTATCTACTCGTCTCGTTACTCGCTCAATGAGACATCATTTAAATGTATTAAACAGGTAAATCTTTACTCAGAGTATTTGTAACGAGTGGAATTGTACATTTTTACGGACCAAGGTGTCCACAACATAGATATATATTTATATGGTAGTGGTTATGAACGAAAGAGCAATCAACACACCATGAGTAAGTTGAGTATTTATATTAACAGTTAGACTTATATCAGAGCTATCGGCTGCTTCAAGACGAAAACACGTATAAATGATCAGGAACTCCAGTGCATGGCTCCGTAAGAATATGGTATACCAATGTAGGGTTACTACCAACAGCTCGACACCGACCACATTTAAGGACCACTGGTATAACCACTGCCACACCTTTAAAAGGGAGACACGCAAATGTATGGCCCTCTCCGAGCTAATACAGAAGCTCAAGTTATATGGAATGCAGAATTCACTAAAATGGTCTAAGGTCCACGGGGTGCCCCTTGGCCGTGGTCAGTCCTCTGTATGCAATCTTTGTCTAAGTGAAATCCTTGAAAACCTTAAGAGTTGACCACAACTGAGTAACAGAAGGGCAGACTTCTTCGGTGCTTGTCTACACCTGAAATCGGGAACTTTCATCAAGCCATATGGAAAATAATTCTAAATAGCCTCAGTAACTTATAACCCTTACCCCACGTAAGTATTATAGACTAGGAACATCTCTGAGTGTCTTACAACCTCACATAAGCCATAATAAGTGATAAACAAAACCACGAGGGGTTACCATTTCACTCACACACTAACCATAAGTATATCACATCACGTTAGACTTATATATATACCCCTAGCTACACTAGACTGTACACTTACTATCATAGATAATAACACCTACTTAACCTAAGTTACTATACACACTCTACTAACAACTGGCAATGATTATAAAACAGTGTTAACCGGACATTTTCATATATAGCTATATACTTTATTATTAAAGGCGGTGAATTGGCACAATCGGTAGAGAGTCGGACACCATGCTTTGCAGCATAGAGTTACGGCCCTTTACAGTATGAGTTCAAATCCCACCGAGGTTAACTTTGCCTTTCATCCTTACGGGGTCGATAAAATAAAGTACCAGTAACGTACTGGGTCGATTTAATCGACTCTCCCCTCCCCGAAAATTGCTGGCCTTGTGCTTATATAAGAAACCATTTTCATATATAGCTATATACTTTATTGTGGATTGGCAGTATCGGTAGAGGATCGGACGCCATGCTTTGCAGCAAAGAGTTACGGCCCTTTATGGCCTGATTTCAAATCTCGCCGAGGTTAACTTTGCCTTTCATCCTTACGAGGTCGATAAAATAAAGTACCAGTAATGTACTGATAATTGCTGGCCAGTAGAAACAATTATTATTATTTACTTCATCTTTCTGTTTTAATTTTTAAATGTTATGAGTGGATTTGTGGTAGTGAACTTGATGAACTACATTGGAATAATTGTGATTACTACTACAAAAACCACCACCACCACCGCTAACACCACTACTACTACAAGTACTACTACTACTACTACTACTGCTGCTGCTACTGCTACTACTACTACTACTACTACTACTACTACTACTACTACTACTGCTGCTGCTACTGCTACTACTACTACTTAACGTTTCTAATAGGATATTTCATTAAACTTGAAACTTAAATAATCGTTCTTGTCAATATTTTATATCATTGTGTATATGTGGAGTGGTAAATACGTATATACATATATATTAGGTCTGAACAAAATGGAATCAAATTCCAATTGTCACTGCCTCCGTCTCTCTCACTCTCCCCATCTCTCGCTAGTATAAGTAAATGGGGGCCCATAATCTGGTTCACCTGCGGTCTCGGTGGACAGAATAGAGAAGGCGTTTCCCCGGAGGATGGTGAGCGAGACACAATACTAGACAGTTTTGTCGCCAAACAACCCCAAACTAGCAGCGGGGTTTGGAAGCACAATGGCATTAATCCCATAAAAATCAAACGAGGAGCAAAATAAGCCCATGCTGTGTAAACATATTCTTCAAAAACATTCTGACCTGTCCTTGAATTAATACTGAATTCTAGGGCAAAATAAGATTTTCGGTAACCAAAAATGAATGATGAGGAATAAGAATAAATCAATCAGGTAGAATCAACCTAAACTAGGGATGTTAGCTTATAGTGTTTTGTAAACCGTATGGTAAGCAAGTAGGGTCCCATGTGCTGGCCTCCCCACAGCCCCGGCGGACAGGATGGAGAAGGTGTTTCCCCGGAGGATGGTAAGGGAGATGCGCTGGAAGAGCCATTCTAGCTCGCGTGGATCACACCCGTGGCTGGCTAGCTCAGCGCCTATGGTGGTGAATAGGGAGGTAGCCCTAGGACCAAGGACACCAGAAGTCTCCACTGCCAAGGGCACGACCGCGAACCTGTTGGAGAGCGACCGGTACTTGGAATCCATATGTTAGCCGGGCCATGGACGAGTAACATCAAAACATGCCTGGGGCATATCTCTTACGTAACACATACCATTGAAATATATATAACAGTAACACAGATATAAGATTCAAATAAAATGACTCCTTCGTTAAATATATAGAAAACCGGAGAGTGAAAGTGTATGAGTGAGAAAATGAGAGAGAGACGATGAGTGAGTGAGTGAGAGTGAGTGAGTGAGAGTGGGAGTGAGTGAGAGTGAGTAAGTGTGAGTGACAGTGTGTGAGAGAGAGACAACAAGATTGAGAGAGAGAGAGAAACGGAAAGAGTGAGAGAGTGAGAGACA
>OZ024743.1:329558705-329566205 GCA_964016885.1 Eledone cirrhosa
CACCACCAAGACAACTACCACCACCACCACCACCGCCACCACCACCAAGACTACTACCATCACCACCACCACCACCGCCACCACCACCAAGACTACTACCATCACCACCACCACCACCGCCACCACCACCAAGACTACTACCATCACCACCACCACCACCGCCACCACCACCAAGACTACTACCATCACCACCACCACCACCGCCACCACCACCAAGACTACTACCATCACCACCACCACCACCACCACCACCACCAAGACTACTAACATCACCACCACCACCACCGCCACGACCACCAACACCAAGACTACTATCATCACCACCACCACCACCACCACCTACCACCACCGCCACCACCACCACCACCACCATCACCACCACCACCAAAACCACCATCACCACCACCATGACCACCACCAAGACCACCATCACCAACACCACCACCACCACCAAGACCACCACCACCACCACCACCGCCACCCACCAAGACCACCATCACCAACACCACCACCATCACCAAGACCACCACCTACCACCACCACCACCACCACCACCACCACCATGTAGTTGATGTTTGTTTTAGTTGCCGTGTTGTCTGCTCCCCCTCTCTCTCTAAAGGTTACACAGTTGTTCATTGTTGACTGCTGGAGATGCCATCAATAGCGTTCACGATTTGCATTTCTACATTACATATATGACACACACACACACACACATACACACACACATACACACACACACACACACACACACACACACACACACACACACACACACACACACACACACACACACACACACACACACACACACACACATATATATATATATATATATATACATATATATATATATTAATTCAAATATTAACAAAATAGATATTCTTGTGATCAATTAAATTTTATTATACATATTTCAGAGGTACTGAATTAAGTTCAACAGTACGTCCTCATCAGATAAAATAAAATGATATATGACATACCCTGACATGTTATCTGATGAGGACGTACTGTTGAACTTAATTCAGTACCTCTCAAATATATATAATAAAATTTAATTGATCACAAGAATATCTATTTTGTTAATATTTGAATTAATATTAATAACTCTGGAAAATATCTACTGTAGAGTGCTTCCAATCTACTGTAAAACTCATTCTTTGATGTACTGATTGAATCTTGTTTAACTCTTTAATATATATATATATATATATATATATATATATATATGAAATATAAGAATCAAAGAACTGCTCAAAACATTATTGTGCTTACAGCTGTTTCCTCCAAACCGAGGTTTGGATTCTTCGGAGCAATTTATTAATGCATGGACAGTTATATGACCTCCTTTTCAGCCGAGAGACATACCAATACATATTCAAACATTGATACATATTCAAACATTGTGGGTCAACATTCATTACAGAATTTAGAGTGGCAGTACACACTTCGAGATTACATTTATATTAATAGGTACAATCAAAAATCAAAGATATAGGTTAAAGTACAACATGAAGATAAGTGGTTATATAGTGCAAATGTTATATGTGTGGCACGCATGTGCGTCTTGTTTATATAGTGTGGCAGAGAGATATGTGTGGTAGAGGCACTTAGGTAGGTAAATAAGAGTGTTAGGTTGGTAGATCTGGTGGCAAAGTCTTTATATGATTGATATAGTCTGTGTGTGGAGAAATATTATAAGCATTAAAGATAGTGCAAGCATTAAAAGTGTTATAAGTATTGGAGATGCACAGCGCAGGGATGTCAAGTAATTCATGTACTTCGGCATTTTCATGGTCAAGGGAGTGTATATTTCGATTATATGCCTTTCACATAATCCACAACAATCCAGTTAGAGATCGTAGTCTGGTGTTCTTTAGTTCGATACAGGAGGTTGTTACGTTTCGAGAAACGCCATTGAATACCGGAAGTGTGTGTGTGGCTAAGGGGAGTTAATGCATGCGGGGAGGTAACTCTGGGGTTTCTATATCTAGCCATTAAAATGTGTCCCAATATAGACCCTAAATTCTATGGTGAGGTGCACCTTCCAAGAGAGACTTTTAAAGCATAAAGTGTACTAACTATAGAGTAGTTTAACTAAATTATGCTGAAGGTGATCATATTATTATTAAGGTGGATTAACCCATCTTAAGGTGCTACAAATGGAAATTATAGATGATGAGCGAGGATTCTAAATTAATGATCTCTGTGGTTGTAGTCTGCTCATATGACCAGGCGCGGTGATTGCAGGATTGCTTCAGGACCCAATGATCTCTGGTAAGATCTGGGTCATCGCTTGCTACATTGGATGTCGAAAGATAATCGTCCCCAGGCAGGCCAAAGGTCAATCCGCAGTCCTCGCGACCCCTCTCTGACCGTCAGATCATCCATATACGTACAACCCGCACGGCAGTTGCATTGCATTCACTCACTGCGCTCAGCAGCCCGGTCCTACTGGTCCACAGCGCTACTCGATTAAATCATTTTACATCTGTCTAAGGAAGGTGTTTCCTCTGCCCAACACCATCCAACCGATCAATTCATGCTCAAATTACCCTTAGAGCGGTGTAGTGCCGTCCAAGTGGGTGGATGTTGTCACACCTGCCGTAGAGGTATAAATGGGTATTTTCCCTGCGAAGGGTTCCAGAGGGATGTCGTTGTTTGTGTTATAATGGATCAGCTAGTGTTGGGTATGTAGTATAGGGTGTGTCTCTGGTGTTTGATGCTAGATGTGGTGTTAGGTTCCAGTCCGACATTGCTATATATAGGGCTTAAAGTTTTGGAAGGAATGTCTGAGGCGGTGCTGGCAAGTTGCAAACACCTCAGATTTTTTGTTAAGTAGGTTACGGTTGGAGAAGATAATATTGTGTGTCTCTAGTATACAGAGGTTACAGAATTTATTAGGTGGTTTGTACGAGGTCGCGCTGCCTATCACTTCCCATTTGAGTGTGTATGGTTTATTTTTAGATTTTAGATAGTGTATGTAGCTAGAAAGTGAGGTGGAGTTGGCTAGGCTGTGCTTTTTGAACGAGTGGATGTGCGAGTTATATCTGATTTTGAAGCAGTTAGAAGTGGAGCCTACATAGGTTTCTGAAGAGTTATTAGTCGTGACTGTGCATGAGTATATGACATCCTTGGTTAGGCATTTTTTATCTAAAGGGCAGGTTCTATTAGCTCTACAGTTACAATTATTCTGTGCGTTAGTCCGCTGGTTATAATGCAATGCGGAAGTCTGTGTGGTGGATATAGGATTTTGGGTGTTCGGGTTGGCAACCCTGGTGTTATTACTTATACTAGTGTTATTTCTATTGTTACTGCCGTTGCTATTGTTGCTTGCTACAGTGGTATTTAGAGGGTTTGCATCCCGTTGTGATTTTGTTTGTTGGAAGTAAGAACTAATTTTACTATTATTGCTGCTAGCTATGTGGTATGCTAAGTTAGGCGTCGTAGAGTATGAGATTTTAATGGTGTTTTTGTTTAAGAGGTTGTGGTACTTGTGTCCTAGAGGGAAGTTTTTATCTAGTAGTGAGAAGAAAGCCCTAGGTATGTTGCGTGGAGACATTTAGGTTGAAAGGAGGGTTGAAAAATGTATTATTTCTTCTTCTATTTTTGCTTTTAGTGTTTGGTGTGTTGCTTCCTCCTAAGGCCTCACAGTAGTTTCCATGGTAATGGTTACTTCCTGTGGCACCCTCCGCTTTGGTGTACTTGTGGTTGCTATTCCTATTATTAGATTTCCTCATGGACATGTTGTGCGAGATTATGTTGTAGCTATGTGTTTTCTTAGGTAGGAACTCAATTTCTATATTATGGCCGGAGCTAGCTAATGCTTGATTGTAATATTGTGAGTTTTTGCTAAATATGTTTGCGTCATAGGACAGACTAGAGATTCTATTGGACACCCCCTTAGAGATAGAGTTTAATATTGATCTAGGGTGATTAGACTTGGTATCTACGTAAATAAGTTTCTCATTAGGCTTATGGAAAGGTGTATATATTTTTGAGTCTAGGTATAGTGTGGCGTCTAGGAAGTTAACATTTTTAGTGTTTTTGTCCATGGTGATACTAAGGTTAAAGTTTTTGAATGTCTTATGCAGTTGTTTTCTAGTTCTTTCTATATTAAATTTTTTATATTCTATGAGTAGAAGTGCATCATCGCGGTACAAACCACCGTTGAGGTAAGGGAGGTCTTTATGGATTTCATTGAGGAGGTATAGGCCGACCAAATCAGTGACCTGCGCCGAGTCACTAGATCCCATGGTTATGTCGAAGTTGTTGTGCGTATCCTTGCGTGTCCATAGTTGGTCCTCGAAGGTGATTATGGTTTTACGGGCCGCAAGGATGACATCAACCTGGGCTCTAGTCAGGTCGCTATTGGTCATGGCCATGATAAGTGCCTTATTTAATAGGATAGGGGAAATAGAGGTGTAGTATGAATTGATATCAAATTGAATAAATTTTTTGTTCTTATTATTCTTGATATCCTTAAACCATTCAATTACTTCACCCGTATTTCCCCATTGTTTAAGGTGTATCTTGTGTTTAATTTGTGGGATGATTTTATCCAAAATCTTCTTGCTGATAATACCAATGTCGGACTTGGAAGGGCAGATAAGTCTTATCGTGGGGTTGCTGATGAAGTTCTCCTTATGGTCCTTCAGAGAGAATCTAGGGGGGTTCGGAGTGAAAGGTTGTGTATGCCTCTGTAGTCCTAGTTTAGACACTATATTATAACCCTCTACATTAATATCTTCTAAGTTTTTCAAGGTGGTTTTTTTGTAGCTTTTATGTAGTTCATTATATATAAACTTTCTATAAGTAATATAATCTAGGCTGTATATGTTATTAGTTTTATCTGCGTGTACAATAATTTTATTACTAGTTTTGAATCCACTAATAGAAGTGTTAAGTTTGTTTAAGAAGGTGTTGCTTCTAATATGGTGCTTATTGTATTTAATGTTCTTAACTAGTTTAACTAGGTCATTTTCAAAGGAGTTAAGTAGAGTGTTATGAGGGGGGCTTTTAAAGGTTTTAAAGCCGAAGGAGTCAAAATTGTTAGTATTATTCAAGTTGTTAGATTTGTTTCTATCATAATGGAATGTCCTCCATCTCACTCTATTGATAAATGAATTTACACTGTTGATCAGCAATTTCTCATATGTATTCCTGGATGGTATTGGTATGTTCTTGGTTGACATGGGGAGTTGGTCTTTGATTAGCATATTGGCAATATTATATGTCAGCTCAACGATATGGAGCAGTTAATAGTATTAGTTATACTATTTATGGTTATGTAAACACAAAACCTTAAGCAGTTGTAAGTATTTTACACACACCCTAAATAGTGGTAGGCAGTAATGTATTACTACCTTATTACCAGTAAGTTAAGTAGCTCAATGTAAAAACATCAGATGATTTACAGAGCAGTTATATGAAATATAAGAATCAAAGAACTGCTCAAAACATTATTGTGCTTACAGCTGTTTCCTCCAAACCGAGGTTTGGATTCTTCGGAGCAATTTATTAATGCATGGACAGTTATATGACCTCCTTTTCAGCCGAGAGACATACCAATACATATTCAAACATTGATACATATTCAAACATTGTGGGTCAACATTCATTACAGAATTTAGAGTGGCAGTACACACTTCGAGATTACATTTATATTAATAGGTACAATCAACCTCCTGTATCGAACTAAAGAACACCAGACTACGATCTCTAACTGGATTGTTGTGGATTATGTGAAAGGCATATAATCGAAATATACACTCCCTTGACCATGAAAATGCCTAAGTACATGAATTACTTGACATCCCTGCGCTGTGCATCTCCAATACTTATAACACTTTTAATGC
Organism: Eledone cirrhosa; assembly: GCA_964016885.1. Classification (NCBI taxonomy): domain Eukaryota; kingdom Metazoa; phylum Mollusca; class Cephalopoda; order Octopoda; family Eledonidae; genus Eledone; species Eledone cirrhosa. The sequence goes on from OZ024743.1 coordinate 329,564,564, forward strand.
TTGCACTATCTTTAATGCTTATAATATTTCTCCACACACAGACTATATCAATCATATAAAGACTTTGCCACCAGATCTACCAACCTAACACTCTTATTTACCTACCTAAGTGCCTCTACCACACATATCTCTCTGCCACACTATATAAACAAGACGCACATGCGTGCCACACATATAACATTTGCACTATATAACCACTTATCTTCATGTTGTACTTTAACCTATATCTTTGATTTTTGATTGTACCTATTAATATAAATGTAATCTCGAAGTGTGTACTGCCACTCTAAATTCTGTAATGAATGTTGACCCACAATGTTTGAATATGTATCAATGTTTGAATATGTATTGGTATGTCTCTCGGCTGAAAAGGAGGTCATATAACTGTCCATGCATTAATAAATTGCTCCGAAGAATCCAAACCTCGGTTTGGAGGAAACAGCTGTAAGCACAATAATGTTTTGAGCAGTTCTTTGATTCTTATATTTCATATAACTGCTCTGTAAATCATCTGATGTTTTTACATTGAGCTACTTAACTTACTGGTAATAAGGTAGTAATACATTACTGCCTACCACTATTTAGGGTGTGTGTAAAATACTTACAACTGCTTAAGGTTTTGTGTTTACATAACCATAAATAGTATAACTAATACTATATATATATATATATAAGTATTGAAGTTTCCGTTGAAAATTGAAAAAGTCATAGGAGTGAAGAATGCTCTATGTAAGTACCAGAGCTAAATTTAATGTGTAATAAACAATACAATATAATTACCTCATTACCAGGTATATATATATATATATATATATATATCCTCACTTTTCGTTGCTTCACCATCTTTGTTTGTTTACACTCTCGTGTCCCCTTTATTTACGTGTCCCAACGACTTTTTTTTAGCCGTTGCTCGCACCAACCGGAGGTATATGGTCTTTAAAGCGATGAAATACCAATGATGGTTGGAAGATCACTGATGAAGGATTAACTTTATTCATATGTAACCCATATGCAACCACGCAGCACGTTTATTTTCATATTTACACATATTTTTTCCCCCGCTATGACCCGTCTATTTCGTTCTTACTGCTTCCTCTTTCTTTGTATCTTTAGCCTCTCTAACAGTCACTCTCTCTGTTAGCCTCTTCCTCCCCTTCACTCACTCACTCTCTGTTACTACCTCTCCTCCTCCTCCTTCTTCCCGTTTGACCTGTGCGTAATTCTTTTCTTTCGCACGCTTGGTCAGGCTGGTTCGCTTTTTTTCTCTCTCTCGTCTACGATTTCACAGAACTTATGTTCACCGAATTCACAGACTATATTCCTTCTTCCTCCCGTTAGACCTGTACGGAGTTCCTTCCTTGCTCACATTCCAACCAGGTTTGATGGTCTTTATTCTCTCTCGTTCACGATTTCGCCGAACTTATATTCATGGAAATTGGGAGTTGACTCGTTCTTCCTCACTTTTCGTTGCTTCACCATCTTTGTTTGTTTACACTCGTGTTCCCTTTATTTACGTGTCCCAACGACTTTTTTAGCCGTTGCTCGCACCAACAGGAGGTATATGGTCTTTAAAGCGATGAAATACCAATGATGGTTGGAAGATCACTGATGAAGGACTAACTTTATTCATATATATATATAT
>OZ024743.1:329571205-329721205 GCA_964016885.1 Eledone cirrhosa
AAACAATGAACTAGTTAAGAACATATCTTCGCTTTTTGTTTTATTTAATTGTTTTCAAAACACACACACACACACAATTTGGGGGGAGGGAAACTCGATTAGATAGATCCAGTTCGTTACTGGTGCTTTATTTTATCGATTCCGTAAGGATGAAAGGCAAAGCAACCCTCGGCGAGATTGGATCTCAGAATGTAAAGGGCCGCAAGTATTTGCCAGGAACCATTGACTGACACTCTACCGATATTCCCAATCCAAATAATAATAATTGTTTCTACTTTTGGCACAAGGCCAGCAATTCTTCCAGTACATTACTGGTACTTTATTTTATCGACCCCGTAACGATGAAAGGCAAAGTCAATCTCGACGGGATTTGAACTCAGAATAGAAAGGGCCGTAACTATGCTAAAAAGCATGGCGTCCAGCCCTCTACCGATACTGCCAATTTACCAATAATAATGATAATAAAAATAGTAATAGGGAGGTTATTGACCGATGTGGTGTTGAAGCAAAGTAAAGGTGGTGGTGGGAATTATGTCGGAAAGGTAAGTAATGTGCCTCAAAAGACTGAACAGCCACCATTCCAACTGCCAGCCATTTAACAGTTACCAGAACCGCCATACCTCTTTGGAATGTCAGACACATGATACCAGCGCCATTCCATTTATACAAATATATAAAAGTGGACCAAAGTTCTCTACTGTATTATATGTAGTGTCTACTACTACGGCTACTGCTACTGCTACTACCAGTACCACTAATACTACTACCACTACAGCTACTGCTCCCACCACTACTACTACTCGCACCACTACCAACACTACTACTACTGCTACCACCACCAACACCACTACTACTGTTACCACCATCAACACCACTACTACAGCTACCACCACCACCACTACTACCACCAAAACCACTACTACAGCTACCACCACCACCACTACTACCACCACCACCACTACTACCACCAACACCACTACTACAGCTACCACCACCACCACTACTACCACCAACACCACTACTACAGCTACCACCACTACCACTACTACCACCAACACCACTACTACAGCTACCACCACCACCACTACTACCACCAACACCCCTACAACAGCTACCACCACCACCACTACTACCACTAACACCACTACTACAGCTACCACAACCACTACCACCAACACCACTACTACAGCTACCACCACCACCACTACTACCACCAAAACCACTACTACAGCTACCACCACCACCACTACTACCACCAACACCACTACTACCACCAACACCACTACAACAGCTACCACCACCACCACTACTACCACTAACACCCTTACTACAGCTACCACCACCATCACTACTACCACCATCACTACTACCACCAACACCCCTATTACAGCTACCACTACCACCACTACTACCACCACTACTACCACCAACACCCTTACTACAGCTACCACCACCACTACTACCACCAACACCCTTACTACAGTTACCACCACCACCACTACTACCACCAACACCCCTATTACAGCTACCACTACTACCACTACTACCACCAACACCCCTACTACAGCTACCACCACCACCACTACTACCACCAACACCCCTACTACAGCTACCACCACCAACACTACTACCACCAACACCCCTACTACAGCTACCACTACCACCAATATTACGACCTGTTGATTAGAATAGCTAATGATATAATTGACATCTAGGTAGGCGCATGGCTTAATGGTTAGAGCAATCGAAATGTTGTGAGTTCAATTCTCGGACCGGGTGATGTGTTGTGTCCTTGAGCAAGACACTTTATTTCACGTTGCTCCAGTTTACTCAGCTGTAGAAATGAGATAAGACTGGGGTCCCTGTCATTAAATTACCCAAGACACCGCTAACGAGATATGCCTTGGAGGTGGCCAGTTAAACCTCCATAGGTGTGAGATGTAACATACGTACATACATCTAGGTAGGGAACCTGCCTAGACAATCACCCCTATCAACCACAGACGACGATCTCAACACCATCGGAGACCATCACCCCTATCAATAAGAGACGACGATCTCAACACCATCGCAGACCATCACCCTATCAACCAGAGACGACGATCTCAACACCATCGCAGACCATCACCCCTATCAATCACAGACGACGATCTCAACACCATCACAGACCAGCACCCCTATCAACCACAGACGACGTTCTCAACACCATCGCAGACCATCACCTCCATCAACCACAGACGACGATCTCAACACCATCGCAGACCATCACCCCTATCAACCACAGACGACGATCTCAGCACCATCGCAGACCATCACCCCTATCAACCAGAGACGACGTTCTCAACACCATCGCAAACCATCACCCCTATCAACCACAGACGAGGATCTCAACACCATCGCAGACCATCACCCCTATCAACTAGAGACTACGATCTCAACACCATCGCCCCTATCAACTAGAGACGACGATCTCAACACCATCGCAGACCATCACCCCTATCAATAAGAGACGACGATCTCAACACCATCGCAGACCATCACCCCTATCAACCACAGACGACGATCTTAACACCATCGCAGACCATCACCCCTATCAACCACAGACGACGATCTCAACACCATCGCAGACCATCACCCGTATCAATAAGAGACGACGATCTCAACACCATCGCAGACCATCACCCCTATCAACCAGAGACGACGTTCTCAACACCATCGCAGACCATCACCCCTATCAACCACAGACGACGATCTCAATACCATCGCAGACCATCACACCTATCAACCACAGACGACGTTCTCAACATCATCGCAGACCATCACCCCTATCAACCAGAGACGACGATCTCAACACCATCGCAGACCATCACCCCTATCAACCACAGACAACGATCTTAACACCATCGCAGACCATCACCCCTATCAACCACAGACGACGATCTCAACACCATCGCAGACCATCACCCCTATCAACCAGAGACGACGATCTCAGCACCATCGCAGACCATCACCCCTATCAACCACAGACGACGATCTCAGCACCATCGCAGACCATCACCCCTATCAACCACAGACGACGATCTCAACACCATCGCAGACCATCACCCCTATCAACCACAGACGACGATCTCAATACCATCGCAGACCATCACACCTATCAACCAAAGACGACTATCTCAACACCATCGCAGACCATCACCCCTATCAACCAGAGACGACGATCTCAACACCATCGCAGACCATCACCCCTATCAACCACAGACGACGTTCTCAACACCATCGCAGACCAACACCCCTATCAACCAGAGACGACGATCTCAACACCATCGCAGACCATCACCCCTATCAACCAGAGACGACGATCTCAACACCATCGCAGACCATCACCCCTATCAACCACAGACGACGTTCTCAACACCATCGCAGTCCATCACCCCTATCAACCAGAGACGACGATCTCAACACCATCGCAGACCATCACCCCTATCAACCAGAGACGACGATCTCAACACCATCGCAGACCAACACCCCTATCAACCACAGACGACGATCTCAATACAATCGCAGTGCATCACCCCTATCAACCACAGACGACGTTCTCAACACCATCGCAGACCATCACCCCTATCAACCAGAGACGACGATCTCAACACCATCGCAGACCATCACCCCTATCAACCACAGACGACGTTCTCAACACCATCGCAGACCATCACCCCTATCAACCACAGACGACGATCTCAACACCATCGCAGACCATCACCCCTATCAACCACAGACGACGTTCTCAACACCATCGCAGACCATCACCTCTATCAACCACAGACGACGTTCTCAACACCATCGCAGACCATCACCCCTATCAACCAGAGTCGACGATCTCAACACCATCGCAGACCATCACCCCTATCAACCACAGACGACGATCTCAACACCATCGCAGACCATCACCCCTATCAACCACAGACGACGATCTCAACACCATCGCAGAGCATCACCCCTATCAACCAGAGACGACGATCTCAACACCATCGCAGACCAACACCCCTATCAACCACAGACGACGATCTCAATACAATCGCAGTCCATCACCCCTATCAACCACAGACGACGTTCTCAACACCATCGCAGACCATCACCCCTATCAACCAGAGACGACGATCTCAACACCATCGCAGACCATCACCCCTATCAACCACAGACGACGTGCTCAACACCATCGCAGACCATCACCCCTATCAACCACAGACGACGATCTCAACACCATCGCAGACCATCACCCCTATCAACCACAGACGACGTTCTCAACACCATCGCAGACCATCACCTCTATCAACCACAGACGACGTTCTCAACACCATCGCAGACCATCACCCCTATCAACCAGAGTCGACGATCTCAACACCATCGCAGACCATCACCCCTATCAACCACAGACGACGATCTCAACACCATCGCAGACCATCACCCGAAACAACCAAAGACGACGATCTCAACACCATCGCAGACCATCACCCCTATCAACCAGAGACGACGTTCTCAACACCATCGCAGACCATCACCCCTATCAACCAGAGACGACGATCTCAACACCATCGCAGACCATCACCCCTATCAACCAGAGACGACGATCTCAATACCATCGCAGACCATCACCCCTATCAACCAGAGACGACGTTTTCAACACCATCGCAGACCATCACCCCTATCAACCACAGACGACGATCTCAACACCATCGCAGACCATTACCCCTATCAACCACAGACGACGTTCTCAACACCATCGCAGACCATCACCTCTATCAACCACAGACGACGTTCTCAACACCATCGCAGTCCATCACCCCTATCAACCACGGACGACGATCTCAACACCATCGCAGACCATCACCCCTATCAACCAGAGACGACGATCTCAACACCATCGCAGACCATCACCCCTATCAACCAGAGACGACGATCTCAATACCATCGCAGACCATCACCCCTATCAACCAGAGACGACGTTTTCAACACCATCGCAGACCATCACCCCTATCAACCACAGACGACGATCTCAACACCATCGCAGACCATTACCCCTATCAACCACAGACGACGTTCTCAACACCATCGCAGACCATCACCTCTATCAACCACAGACGACGTTCTCAACACCATCGCAGTCCATCACCCCTATCAACCACGGACGACGTTCTCAACACCATCGCAGACCATCACCCCTATCAACCAGAGACGATGTTCTCAACACCATCGCAGACCATCACCCCTATCAACCAGAGACGAGGATCTCAACACCATCGCAGATCATCACCCCTATCAACCAGAGACGACGTTTTCAACACCATCGCAGACCATCACCCCTATCAACCACAGACGACGATCTCAACACCATCGCAGACCATTACCCCTATCAACCACAGACGACGTTCTCAACACCATCGCAGACCATCACCTCTATCAACCACAGACGACGTTCTCAACACCATCGCAGTCCATCACCCCTATCAACCACGGACGACGTTCTCAACACCATCGCAGACCATCACCCCTATCAACCAGAGACGATGTTCTCAACACCATCGCAGACCATCACCCCTATCAACCAGAGACGAGGATCTCAACACCATCGCAGATCATCACCCCTATCAACCAGAGACGACGATCTCAACACCATCGCAGACCATCACCCCTATCAACCACAGACGACGATGTCAACACCATCGCAGACCATCACACCTATCAACCACACACGACGTTCCCAACACCATCGCAGACCATCACCCCTATCAACCACAGACGACGATCTCAATACAATCGCAGTCCATCGCCCCTATCAACCACAGACGACGTTCTCAACACCATCGCAGACCATCACCTCTATCAACCACAGACGACGTTCTCAACACCATCGCAGACCATCACCCCTATCAACCAGAGACGACGATCTCAACACCATCGCAGACCATCACCCCTATCAACCACGGACGACGATCTCAACACCATCGCAGACCATCACCCCTATCAACCAGAGACGATGTTCTCAACACCATCGCAGACCATCACCCCTATCAATCAGAGACGACGTTCTCAACACCATCGCAGACCATCACCCCTATCAACCAGAGACGACGATCTCAACACCATCGCAGACCATCACCCCTATCAAGCTGAGACGACGATCTCAACACCATCGCAGACCATCACCCCTATCAACCAGAGACGACGATCTCAACACCATCGCAGACCATCACACCTATCAACCAGAGACGATGATCTCAACACCATCGCAGACCATCACCCCTATCAAGCTGAGACGACGATCTCAACACCATCGCAGACCATCACCCCTATCAACCACAGACGACGATCTCAACACCATCGCAGACCATCACCCCTATCAACCAGAGACGACGTTCTCAACACCATCGCAGACCATCACCCCTATCAATCAGAGACGACGTTCTCAACACCATCGCAGACCATCACCCCTATCAACCAGAGACGACGATCTCAACACCATCGCAGACCATCACCCCTATCAACCAGAGACGACGATCTCAACACCATCGCAGACCATCACACCTATCAACTAGAGACGACGTTCTCAACACCATCGCAGAACATCACCCCTATCAACCACAGACGACGATCTCAACACCATCGCAGACCATCACCCCTATCAAGCTGAGACGACGATCTCAACACCATCGCAGACAATCACCCCTATCAACCACAGACGACGATCTCAACACCATCGCAGACCATCACACCTATCAACCACAGACGACGATCTCAACACCATCGCAGAACAACACCCCTATCAACCAGAGACGACGATCTCAACACCATCGCAGACCATCACCACTATCCACCTCAGACGACGTTCTCAACACCATCGCAGACCATCACCCCTATCAACCACAGACGACGATCTCAACACCATCGCAGACCATCACCCCTATCAACCAGAGACGACGATCTCAACACCATCGCAGACCATCACCCCTATCAATCAGAGACGACGTTCTCAACACCATCGCAGACCATCACCCCTATCAACCAGAGACGACGATCTCAACACCATCGCAGACCATCACCCCTATCAAGCTGAGACGACGATCTCAACACCATCGCAGACCATCACCCCTATCAACCAGAGACGACGATCTCAACACCATCGCAGACCATCACCCCTATCAACCAGAGACGACGATCTCAACACCATCGCAGACCATCACCCCTATCAACCACAGACGACGATCTCAACACCATCGCAGACCATCACCCCTATCAACCACAGACGACGATCTCAACACCATCGCAGACCATCACCCCTATCAACCACAGACGACGATCTCAACACCATCGCAGACCGTCACCCCTATCAACCAGAGACGACGATCTCAACACCATCGCAGACCATCACCACTATTAAACCACAGACGACGATCTCAACACCATCGCAGACCATCATCCCTATCAACCACAGAAGACGTTCTCAACACCATCGCAGACCATCACCCCTATCAACCAGAGTCGACGATCTCAACACCATCTCAGACCATCACCCCTATCAACCAGAGACGACGATCTCAACACCATCGCAGACCATCACCCTTATCAACCAGAGACGACGATCTCAACACCATCGCAGACCATCACCCCTATCAACCACAGACGACGATCTCAACACCATCGCAGACCATCACCTCTATCAACCACAGACGACGTTCTCAACACCATCGCAGACCATCACCTCTATCAACCACAGACGACGTTCTCAACACCATCGCAGACCAACACCCCTATCAACCACAGACGACGTTCTCAACACCATCGCAGACAATCACCTCTATCAACCAGAGACGACGATCTCAACACCATCGCAGACCATCACCCCTATCAACCACAGACGACGTTCTCAACACCATCGCAGACCATCACCCCTATTAACCAGAGACGACGATCTCAACACCATCGCAGACCATCACCCCTATCAACCAGAGACGACGATCTCAACACCATCGCAGACCATCACACCTATCAACTAGAGACGACGTTCTCAACACCATCGCAGAACATCACCCCTATCAACCACAGACGACGATCTCAACACCATCGCAGACCATCACCCCTATCAAGCTGAGACGACGATCTCAACACCATCGCAGACCATCACCCCTATCAACCACAGACGACGATCTCAACACCATCGCAGACCATCACACCTATCAACCACAGACGACGATCTCAACACCATCGCAGAACAACACCCCTATCAACCAGAGACGACGATCTCAACACCATCGCAGACCATCACCACTATCCACCTCAGACGACGTTCTCAACACCATCGCAGACCATCACCCCTATCAACCACAGACGACGATCTCAACACCATCGCAGACCATCACCCCTATCAACCACAGACGACGATCTCAACACCATCGCAGACCATCACCCCTATCAACCAGAGACGACGATCTCAACACAATCGCAGACCATCACCACTATCAAACCACAGACGACGATCTCAACACCATCGCAGACCATCACCCCTATCAACCAGAGACGACTATCTCAACACCATCGCAGACCATCACCCATATCATTCAGAGACGACGTTCTCAACACCATCGCAGACCATCACCCCTATCAGCCAGAGACGACGATCTCAACACCATCGCAGACCATCACCCCTATCAACCACAGACGACGATCTCAATACAATCGCAGTCCATCACACCTATCAACTAGAGACGACGTTCTCAACACCATCGCAGAACATCACCCCTATCAACCACAGACGACGATCTCAACACCATCACAGAGCATCACCCCTATCAACCACAGACGACGTTCTCAACACCATCGCAGACCATCACCCCTATCAACCACAGACGACGATCTCAACACCATCACAGAGCATCACCCCTATCAACCACAGACGACGTTCTCAACACCATCGCAGACCATCACCCCTATCAACCAGAGTCGACGATCTCAACACCATCGCAGACCATCACCCCTATCAACCAGAGACGACGATCTCAACACCATCGCAGACCATCACCCCTATCAACCACAGACGACGATCTCAACACCATCGCAGACCATCATCCCTATCAACCACAGACGACGATCTCAACACCATCGCAGACCAACACATCTATCAACCACAGACGACGATCTCAACACCATCGCAGACCATCACCCCTATAAACCAGAGTCGACGATCTCAACACCATCGCAGACCATCACCCCTATCAACCAGAGACGACGATCTCAACACCATCGCAGACCATCACCCCTATCAACCAGAGACGAGGATCTCAACACCATCGCAGACCATCACCCCTATCAACCACAGACTACGTTCTCAACACCATCGCAGACCATCACCCCTATCAACCAGAGACGACGTTCTCAACACCATCGCCGACCATCACCCTTATCAACCACAGACGACGATCTCAACACCATCGCAGACAATCACCTCTATCAACCAGAGACGACGATCTCAACACCATCGCAGACCATCACCCCTATCAACCAAAGACGACGTTCTCAACACCATCGCAGACCATCACCCCTATCAACCACAGACGACGATATCAACACCATCGCAGACCAACACCCCTATCAACCACAGACGACGTTCTCAACACCATCGCAGACCATCACCCCTATCAACCACAGACGACGATCTCAACACCATCGCAGGCCATCACCCCTATCAACCACAGAAGACGATCTCAACACCATCGCAGACCATCACCCCTATCAACCAGAGACGACGTTCTCAAAACCATCGCAGACCATCACCCCTATCAACCACAGACGACGTTCTCAACACCATCGCAGACCATCACCCCTATCAACCAGAGACGACAATCTCAACACCATCGCAGACCATCACCCCTATCAACCGGAGACGACGATCTCAACACCATCGCAGACCATCACCCCTATCAACCACAGATGACGATCTCAACACCATCGCAGACCATCAACCCTATCAACCGGAGACGACGATCTCAACACCATCGCAGACCATCACCCCTATCAACCAGAGACGACTATCTCAGCACCATCGCAGACCATCACCCCTATCAACCGGAGACGACGATCTCAACACCATCGCAGATCATCACCCCTATCAACCAGAGACGACTATCTCAACACCATCGCAGACCATCACCCCTATCAACCAGAGACGACGTTCTCAACACCATCGCAGACCATCACACCTATCAACCAGAGACGACGTTCTCAACACCATCGCACACCATCACCCCTATCAACCAGAGACGACGTTCTCAACACCATCGCAGACCATCACCCCTATCAACCAGAGACGACGTTCTCAACACCATCGCAGACCATCACCCCTATCAACCAGAGACGACGTTCTCAACACCATCGCAAACCATCACCCCTATCAAACAGAGACGACGTTCTCAACACCATTGCAGACCATCACCCCTATCAACCACAGACGACGTTCTCAACACCATCGCAGACCATCGCCTCTATCAACCAGAGACGACGATCTCAACACCATCGCAGACCATCACCCCTATCAACCAGAGACGACGATCTCAACACCATCGCAGACCATCACCCCTATCAACCACAGACGACGTTCTCAACACCATCGCAGACCATCACCCCTATCAACCACAGACCACGTTCTCAACACCATCGCAGACCATCACCCCTATCAACCAGAGACGACGTTCTCAACACCATCGCAGACCATTCACCTCTATCAACCACAGACGACGTTCTCAACACCATCGCAGACCAACACCCCTATCAACCACACACGACGTTCTCAACACCATCGCAGACAATCATCTCTATCAACCAGAGACGACGATCTCAACACCATCGCAGACCATCACCCCTATCAACCACAGACGACGATCTCAACACCATCGCAGACCATCACCCCTATCAACCAGAGACGACGATCTCAACACCATCGCAGACCATCACCCCTATCAAACACAGACGACGATCTCAAAACCATCGCAGACCATCACCCCTATCAACCACAGACGACGTTCTCAACACCATCGCAGACCATCACCCCTATCAACCAGAGACGACGATCTCAACACCATCGCAGTCCATCACCCCTATCAACCACAGACGACGATCTCAACACCATCGCAGACCATCACCCCTATCAACCACAGACGACGATCTCAACACCATCGCTGACCATCACCCCTATCAACCACAGACGACGATCTCAGCACCATCGCAGACCATCACCCTATCAACCAGAGACGACGATCTCAACACCATCGTAGACCAACACCCCTATCAACCAGAGACGAGGATCTCTACACCATCGCAGACCATCACACCCATCAACCACAGACGACAATCTCAACACCATCGCAGACCAACACACCTATCAACCACAGACGACGATCTCAACACCATCGCAGACCATCACCCCTATCAACCAGAGACGACGATCTCAACACCATCGCAGACCATCACACCTATCAACCACAGACGACGATCTCAACACCATCGCAGACCATCACCCCTATCAACCACAGACAACGATCTCAACACCATCGCAGACCATCACCCCTATCAACCAGTGACGACGATCTCAACACCATCGCAGACCATCACCCCTATCAACCACAGACAACGATCTCAACACCATCGCAGACCATCACCCCTATCAACCAGTGACGACGATCTCAACACCATCGCAGACCAACACCCCTATCAACCACAGACGACGATCTCAACACCATCGCAGACCATCACCCCTATCACCCACAGACGAAGTTCTCAACACTATCGCAGACCATCACCCCTATCAACCACAGACGAAGTTCTCAAAACCATCGCAGACCATCACCCCTATCAACCAGAGACGAGGATCTCAACACCATCGCAGACCATCACCCCTATCAAACACAGACGACGATCTCAACACCATCGCAGACCATTACCCCTATCAACCAGAGACGACGATCTCAACACCATCGCAGACCATCACCCCTATCAACCACAGACCACGTTCTCAACACCATCGCAGACCAACACCCCTATCAACCAGAGACGAGGATCTCAACACCATCGCAGACCATCACCCCTATCAACCACACACGACGATCTCAACACAATCGCAGAGCATCACCCCTATCAACCACAGACGACGATCTCAATACCATCGCTGACCATCACCCTTATCAACCAGAGACGACGTTCTCAACACCATCGCGAACCATTACCCCCATCAACCAGAGACGACGATCTCAACACCATCGCAGACCATCACCCCTATCAACCACAGACGACGATCTCAACACCATAGCAGACCATCACCCCTATCAACCACAATCGAAGTTCTCAACACCATCGCAGACCATCACCCCTATCAACCAGAGACGAGGATCTCAACACCATCGCAGACCATCACCCCTATCAACCACAGACGACGATCTCAACACCATCGCAGACCATCACCCCTATCAAGCAGATACAACGATCTCAACACCATCGCAGACCATCACCCCTATCAACCACAGACGACGATCTCAACACCATCGCAGACCATCACACCTATCAACCACAGACGACGATCTCAACACCATCGCAGACCATCACCCCTATCAACCACAGACAACGATCTCAACACCATCGCAGACGATCACCCCTATCAACCAGTGACGACGATCTCAACACCATCGCAGACCATCACCCCTATCAACCACAGACAACGATCTCAACACCATCGCAGACCATCACCCCTATCAACCAGTGACGACGATCTCAACACCATCGCAGACCAACACCCCTATCAACCACAGACGACGATCTCAACACCATCGCAGACCATCACCCCTATCACCCACAGACGAAGTTCTCAACACTATCGCAGACCATCACCCCTATCAACCACAGACGAAGTTCTCAAAACCATCGCAGACCATCACCCCTATCAACCAGAGACGAGGATCTCAACACCATCGCAGACCATCACCCCTATCAAACACAGACGACGATCTCAACACCATCGCAGACCATCACCCCTATCAACCAGAGACGACGATCTCAACACCATCGCAGACCATCACACCTATCAACCACAGACGACGATCTCAACACCATCGCAGACCATCACCCCTATCAACCACAGACAACGATCTCAACACCATCGCAGACCATCACCCCTATCAACCAGTGACGACGATCTCAACACCATCGCAGACCATCACCCCTATCAACCACAGACAACGATCTCAACACCATCGCAGACCATCACCCCTATCAACCAGTGACGACGATCTCAACACCATCGCAGACCAACACCCCTATCACCTACAGACGAAGTTCTCAACACCATCGCAGACCATCACCCCTATCAACCACAGACGACTATCTGAATACCATCGCAGACCATCACCCCTATCAACCACAGACGACTATCTCAACACCATCGCAGACCATCACCCCTATCAACCACAGACGACGATCTCAACACCATCGCAGACCATCACCCCTATCAACCACAGACGACGATCTCAATACCAACGCAGACCATCACCCCTATCAACCACAGACGACGATCTCAACACCATTGCAGACCATCACCCCTATCAACCAGAGACGACGATCTCAACACCATCGCAGACCAACACATCTATCAACCACAGACGACGATCTCAACACCATCGCAGACCATCACCCCTATCAACCACAGACGACGTTCTCAACACCATCGCAGACCATCACCCCTATCAACCACAGACGACGATCTCAACACCATTGCAGACCATCACCCCTATCAACCAGAGACGACGATCTCAACACCATCGCAGACCAACACATCTATCAACCACAGACGACGATCTCAACACCATCGCAGACCATCATCCCTATCAACCACAGACGACGATCTCAACACCATCGCAGACCATCACCCCTATCAACCATAGACGACTATCTCAACACCATCGCAGACCATCACCCCTATCAACCACAGACGACGATCTCAACACCATCGCAGACCATCACCCCTATCAACCACAGACGACGATCTCAACACCATTGCAGACCATCACCCCTATCAACCAGAGACGACGATCTCAACACCATCGCAGACCAACACATCTATCAACCACAGACGACGATCTCAACACCATCACAGACCATCACCCCTATCAACCACAGACGACGATCTCAACACCATCGCAGACCATCACACCTATCAACCACAGACGACGATCTCAACACCATCGCAGAACAACACCCCTATCAACCAGAGACGACGATCTCAACACCATCGCAGACCATCACCACTATCCACCTCAGACGACGTTCTCAACACCATCGCAGACCATCACCCCTATCAACCACAGACGACGATCTCAACACCATCGCAGACCATCACCCCTATCAACCAGAGACGACGATCTCAACACCATCGCAGACCATCACCCCTATCAATCAGAGACGACGTTCTCAACACCATCGCAGACCATCACCCCTATCAACCAGAGACGACGATCTCAACACCATCGCAGACCATCACCCCTATCAAGCTGAGACGACGATCTCAACACCATCGCAGACCATCACCCCTATCAACCAGAGACGACGATCTCAACACCATCGCAGACCATCACCACTATTAAACCAGAGACGACGATCTCAACACCATCGCAGACCATCACCCCTATCAACCACAGACGACGATCTCAACACCATCGCAGACCATCACCCCTATCAACCACAGACGACGATCTCAACACCATCGCAGACCATCACCCCTATCAACCACAGACGACGATCTCAACACCATCGCAGACCGTCACCCCTATCAACCAGAGACGACGATCTCAACACCATCGCAGACCATCCCCACTATTAAACCACAGACGACGATCTCAACACCATCGCAGACCATCATCCCTATCAACCACAGAAGACGTTCTCAACACCATCGCAGACCATCACCCCTATCAACCAGAGTCGACGATCTCAACACCATCTCAGACCATCACCCCTATCAACCAGAGACGACGATCTCAACACCATCGCAGACCATCACCCTTATCAACCAGAGACGACGATCTCAACACCATCGCAGACCATCACCCCTATCAACCACAGACGACGATCTCAACACCATCGCAGACCATCACCTCTATCAACCACAGACGACGTTCTCAACACCATCGCAGACCATCACCTCTATCAACCACAGACGACGTTCTCAACACCATCGCAGACCAACACCCCTATCAACCACAGACGACGTTCTCAACACCATCGCAGACAATCACCTCTATCAACCAGAGACGACGATCTCAACACCATCGCAGACCATCACCCCTATCAACCACAGACGACGTTCTCAACACCATCGCAGACCATCACCCCTATTAACCAGAGACGACGATCTCAACACCATCGCAGACCATCACCCCTATCAACCAGAGACGACGATCTCAACACCATCGCAGACCATCACACCTATCAACTAGAGACGACGTTCTCAACACCATCGCAGAACATCACCCCTATCAACCACAGACGACGATCTCAACACCATCGCAGACCATCACCCCTATCAAGCTGAGACGACGATCTCAACACCATCGCAGACCATCACCCCTATCAACCACAGACGACGATCTCAACACCATCGCAGACCATCACACCTATCAACCACAGACGACGATCTCAACACCATCGCAGAACAACACCCCTATCAACCAGAGACGACGATCTCAACACCATCGCAGACCATCACCACTATCCACCTCAGACGACGTTCTCAACACCATCGCAGACCATCACCCCTATCAACCACAGACGACGATCTCAACACCATCGCAGACCATCACCCCTATCAACCACAGACGACGATCTCAACACCATCGCAGACCATCACCCCTATCAACCAGAGACGACGATCTCAACACAATCGCAGACCATCACCACTATCAAACCACAGACGACGATCTCAACACCATCGCAGACCATCACCCCTATCAACCAGAGACGACTATCTCAACACCATCGCAGACCATCACCCATATCATTCAGAGACGACGTTCTCAACACCATCGCAGACCATCACCCCTATCAGCCAGAGACGACGATCTCAACACCATCGCAGACCATCACCCCTATCAACCACAGACGACGATCTCAATACAATCGCAGTCCATCACACCTATCAACTAGAGACGACGTTCTCAACACCATCGCAGAACATCACCCCTATCAACCACAGACGACGATCTCAACACCATCACAGAGCATCACCCCTATCAACCACAGACGACGTTCTCAACACCATCGCAGACCATCACCCCTATCAACCACAGACGACGATCTCAACACCATCACAGAGCATCACCCCTATCAACCACAGACGACGTTCTCAACACCATCGCAGACCATCACCCCTATCAACCAGAGTCGACGATCTCAACACCATCGCAGACCATCACCCCTATCAACCAGAGACGACGATCTCAACACCATCGCAGACCATCACCCCTATCAACCACAGACGACGATCTCAACACCATCGCAGACCAACACATCTATCAACCACAGACGACGATCTCAACACCATCGCAGACCATCACCCCTATAAACCAGAGTCGACGATCTCAACACCATCGCAGACCATCACCCCTATCAACCAGAGACGACGATCTCAACACCATCGCAGACCATCACCCCTATCAACCAGAGACGAGGATCTCAACACCATCGCAGACCATCACCCCTATCAACCACAGACTACGTTCTCAACACCATCGCAGACCATCACCCCTATCAACCAGAGACGACGTTCTCAACACCATCGCCGACCATCACCCTTATCAACCACAGACGACGATCTCAACACCATCGCAGACAATCACCTCTATCAACCAGAGACGACGATCTCAACACCATCGCAGACCATCACCCCTATCAACCAAAGACGACGTTCTCAACACCATCGCAGACCATCACCCCTATCAACCACAGACGACGATATCAACACCATCGCAGACCAACACCCCTATCAACCACAGACGACGTTCTCAACACCATCGCAGACCATCACCCCTATCAACCACAGACGACGATCTCAACACCATCGCAGGCCATCACCCCTATCAACCACAGAAGACGATCTCAACACCATCGCAGACCATCACCCCTATCAACCAGAGACGACGTTCTCAAAACCATCGCAGACCATCACCCCTATCAACCACAGACGACGTTCTCAACACCATCGCAGACCATCACCCCTATCAACCAGAGACGACAATCTCAACACCATCGCAGACCATCACCCCTATCAACCGGAGACGACGATCTCAACACCATCGCAGACCATCACCCCTATCAACCACAGATGACGATCTCAACACCATCGCAGACCATCAACCCTATCAACCGGAGACGACGATCTCAACACCATCGCAGACCATCACCCCTATCAACCAGAGACGACTATCTCAGCACCATCGCAGACCATCACCCCTATCAACCGGAGACGACGATCTCAACACCATCGCAGATCATCACCCCTATCAACCAGAGACGACTATCTCAACACCATCGCAGACCATCACCCCTATCAACCAGAGACGACGTTCTCAACACCATCGCAGACCATCACACCTATCAACCAGAGACGACGTTCTCAACACCATCGCACACCATCACCCCTATCAACCAGAGACGACGTTCTCAACACCATCGCAGACCATCACCCCTATCAACCAGAGACGACGTTCTCAACACCATCGCAGACCATCACCCCTATCAACCAGAGACGACGTTCTCAACACCATCGCAAACCATCACCCCTATCAAACAGAGACGACGTTCTCAACACCATTGCAGACCATCACCCCTATCAACCACAGACGACGTTCTCAACACCATCGCAGACCATCGCCTCTATCAACCAGAGACGACGATCTCAACACCATCGCAGACCATCACCCCTATCAACCAGAGACGACGATCTCAACACCATCGCAGACCATCACCCCTATCAACCACAGACGACGTTCTCAACACCATCGCAGACCATCACCCCTATCAACCACAGACCACGTTCTCAACACCATCGCAGACCATCACCCCTATCAACCAGAGACGACGTTCTCAACACCATCGCAGACCATTCACCTCTATCAACCACAGACGACGTTCTCAACACCATCGCAGACCAACACCCCTATCAACCACACACGACGTTCTCAACACCATCGCAGACAATCATCTCTATCAACCAGAGACGACGATCTCAACACCATCGCAGACCATCACCCCTATCAACCACAGACGACGATCTCAACACCATCGCAGACCATCACCCCTATCAACCAGAGACGACGATCTCAACACCATCGCAGACCATCACCCCTATCAAACACAGACGACGATCTCAAAACCATCGCAGACCATCACCCCTATCAACCACAGACGACGTTCTCAACACCATCGCAGACCATCACCCCTATCAACCAGAGACGACGATCTCAACACCATCGCAGTCCATCACCCCTATCAACCACAGACGACGATCTCAACACCATCGCAGACCATCACCCCTATCAACCACAGACGACGATCTCAACACCATCGCTGACCATCACCCCTATCAACCACAGACGACGATCTCAGCACCATCGCAGACCATCACCCTATCAACCAGAGACGACGATCTCAACACCATCGTAGACCAACACCCCTATCAACCAGAGACGAGGATCTCTACACCATCGCAGACCATCACACCCATCAACCACAGACGACAATCTCAACACCATCGCAGACCAACACACCTATCAACCACAGACGACGATCTCAACACCATCGCAGACCATCACCCCTATCAACCAGAGACGACGATCTCAACACCATCGCAGACCATCACACCTATCAACCACAGACGACGATCTCAACACCATCGCAGACCATCACCCCTATCAACCACAGACAACGATCTCAACACCATCGCAGACCATCACCCCTATCAACCAGTGACGACGATCTCAACACCATCGCAGACCATCACCCCTATCAACCACAGACAACGATCTCAACACCATCGCAGACCATCACCCCTATCAACCAGTGACGACGATCTCAACACCATCGCAGACCAACACCCCTATCAACCACAGACGACGATCTCAACACCATCGCAGACCATCACCCCTATCACCCACAGACGAAGTTCTCAACACTATCGCAGACCATCACCCCTATCAACCACAGACGAAGTTCTCAAAACCATCGCAGACCATCACCCCTATCAACCAGAGACGAGGATCTCAACACCATCGCAGACCATCACCCCTATCAAACACAGACGACGATCTCAACACCATCGCAGACCATTACCCCTATCAACCAGAGACGACGATCTCAACACCATCGCAGACCATCACCCCTATCAACCACAGACCACGTTCTCAACACCATCGCAGACCAACACCCCTATCAACCAGAGACGAGGATCTCAACACCATCGCAGACCATCACCCCTATCAACCACACACGACGATCTCAACACAATCGCAGAGCATCACCCCTATCAACCACAGACGACGATCTCAATACCATCGCTGACCATCACCCTTATCAACCAGAGACGACGTTCTCAACACCATCGCGAACCATTACCCCCATCAACCAGAGACGACGATCTCAACACCATCGCAGACCATCACCCCTATCAACCACAGACGACGATCTCAACACCATAGCAGACCATCACCCCTATCAACCACAATCGAAGTTCTCAACACCATCGCAGACCATCACCCCTATCAACCAGAGACGAGGATCTCAACACCATCGCAGACCATCACCCCTATCAACCACAGACGACGATCTCAACACCATCGCAGACCATCACCCCTATCAAGCAGATACAACGATCTCAACACCATCGCAGACCATCACCCCTATCAACCACAGACGACGATCTCAACACCATCGCAGACCATCACACCTATCAACCACAGACGACGATCTCAACACCATCGCAGACCATCACCCCTATCAACCACAGACAACGATCTCAACACCATCGCAGACGATCACCCCTATCAACCAGTGACGACGATCTCAACACCATCGCAGACCATCACCCCTATCAACCACAGACAACGATCTCAACACCATCGCAGACCATCACCCCTATCAACCAGTGACGACGATCTCAACACCATCGCAGACCAACACCCCTATCAACCACAGACGACGATCTCAACACCATCGCAGACCATCACCCCTATCACCCACAGACGAAGTTCTCAACACTATCGCAGACCATCACCCCTATCAACCACAGACGAAGTTCTCAAAACCATCGCAGACCATCACCCCTATCAACCAGAGACGAGGATCTCAACACCATCGCAGACCATCACCCCTATCAAACACAGACGACGATCTCAACACCATCGCAGACCATCACCCCTATCAACCACAGACGACGATCTCAACACCATCGCAGACCATCACCCCTATCAACCACAGACAACGATCTCAACACCATCGCAGACCATCACCCCTATCAACCAGTGACGACGATCTCAACACCATCGCAGACCATCACCCCTATCAACCACAGACAACGATCTCAACACCATCGCAGACCATCACCCCTATCAACCAGTGACGACGATCTCAACACCATCGCAGACCAACACCCCTATCACCTACAGACGAAGTTCTCAACACCATCGCAGACCATCACCCCTATCAACCACAGACGACTATCTGAATACCATCGCAGACCATCACCCCTATCAACCACAGACGACTATCTCAACACCATCGCAGACCATCACCCCTATCAACCACAGACGACGATCTCAACACCATCGCAGACCATCACCCCTATCAACCACAGACGACGATCTCAATACCAACGCAGACCATCACCCCTATCAACCACAGACGACGATCTCAACACCATTGCAGACCATCACCCCTATCAACCAGAGACGACGATCTCAACACCATCGCAGACCAACACATCTATCAACCACAGACGACGATCTCAACACCATCGCAGACCATCACCCCTATCAACCACAGACGACGTTCTCAACACCATCGCAGACCATCACCCCTATCAACCACAGACGACGATCTCAACACCATTGCAGACCATCACCCCTATCAACCAGAGACGACGATCTCAACACCATCGCAGACCAACACATCTATCAACCACAGACGACGATCTCAACACCATCGCAGACCATCATCCCTATCAACCACAGACGACGATCTCAACACCATCGCAGACCATCACCCCTATCAACCATAGACGACTATCTCAACACCATCGCAGACCATCACCCCTATCAACCACAGACGACGATCTCAACACCATCGCAGACCATCACCCCTATCAACCACAGACGACGATCTCAACACCATTGCAGACCATCACCCCTATCAACCAGAGACGACGATCTCAACACCATCGCAGACCAACACATCTATCAACCACAGACGACGATCTCAACACCATCACAGACCATCACCCCTATCAACCACAGACGACGTTCTCAACACCATCGCAGACCATCACCCCTATCAACCAGAGACGACTATCTCAACACCATCGAAGACCATCACCCCTATCAACCAGAGACGAGGATCTCAACAACATCGCAGACCATTACCCCTATCAACCACAGACGACGATCTCAACACCATCGCAGATCATCACCGCTATCAACCACAGACAACGTTCTCAACACCATCGCAGACCATCACCCCTACCAACCAGAGACGACGATCTCAACACCATCGCAGACCATTACACCTATCAACCACAGACAACGATCTCAACACCATCGCAGACCATCACCCCTATCAACCAGAGACGACGATCTCAACACCATCGCAGACCATCACACCTATCAACCACAGCCGACGATCTCAAAACCATCGCAGACCATCACCACTATCAACCACAGACAACGATCTCAACACAATCGCAGACCGTCACCCCTATCAACCAGAGACGACGATCTCAACACCATCGCAGACCATCACCCCTATCACCCACAGACGAAGTTCTCAACACTATCGCAGACCATCACCCCTATCAACCACAGACGACGATCTCAACACCATTGCAGACCTTCACCCCTATCAACCAGAGACGACGATCTCAACACCATCGCAGACCAACACATCTATCAACCACAGACGACGATCTCAACACCATCGCAGACCATCACCCCTATCAACCACAGACGACGATCTCAACACCATCGCAGACCATCAGCCCTATCAACCACAGACGACTATCTCAATACCATCGCAGGCCATTACCCCTATCAACCACAGACGACGATCTCAACACCATCGCAGACCATCACCCCTATCAACCATAGACGACGATCTCAACACCATCGCAGACCATCACCCCTATCAACCACAGACGACGATCTCAACACCATCGCAGACCATCACCCCTATCAACCACAGACGACGATCTCAACACCATTGCAGACCATCACCCCTATCAACCAGAGACGACGATCTCAACACCATCGCAGACCAACACATCTATCAACCACAGACGACGATCTCAACACCATCGCAGACCATCACCCCTATCAACCACAGACGACTATCTCAACACCATCGCAGACCATTACCCCTATCAACCACAGACGACGATCTCAACACCATCACAGATCATCACCGCTATCAACCAGAGACAACGTTCTCAACACCATCGCAGACCAACACCCCTATCAACCAGAGACGACGATCTCAACACCATCGCAGACCATTACCCCTATCAACCACAGACGACGATCTCAACACCATCGTAGACCATCACCCCTATCAACCAGAGACGACGATCTCAACACCATCGCAGACCATCACACCTATCAACCACAGCCGACGATCTCAACACCATCGCAGATCATCACCACTATCAACCACAGACAACGATCTCAACACCATCGCAGACCGTCACCCCTATCAACCAGAGACGACTATCTCAACACCATCGCAGACCATCACCCCTATCAACCACAGACGACGTTCTCAACACCATCGCAGACCATCACCCCTATCAACCAGAGACGACTATCTCAACACCATCGAAGACCATCACCCCTATCAACCAGAGACGAGGATCTCAACACCATCGCAGATCATCACCCCTATCAACCACAGACGACTATCTCAACACCATCGCAGACCATTACCCCTATCAACCACAGACGACGATCTCAACACCATCGCAGATCATCACCGCTATCAACCAGAGACAACGTTCTCAACACCATCGCAGACCAACACCCCTATCAACCAGAGACGACGATCTGAACACCATCGCAGACCATTACACCTATCAACCACAGACAATGATCTCAACACCATCGCAGACCATCACCCCTATCAACCAGAGACGACGATCTAAACACCATCGCAGACCATCACACCTATCAACCACAGCCGACGATCTCAACACCATCGCAGACCATCACCACTATCAACCACAGACAACGATCTCAACACCATCGCAGACCGTCACCCCTATCAACAAGAGACGACGATCTCAACACCATCGCAAAACATCACCCCTATCACCCACAGACGAAGTTCTCAACACTATCGCAGACCATCACCCCTATCAATCACAGACGAAGTTCTCAACACCATCGCAGACCATCACCCCTATCAACCAGAGACGAGGATCTCAACACCATTGCAGACCATCACCCCTATCAAACACAGACGACGATCTCAACACCATCGCAGACCATCACCCCTATCAACCACAGACGACGATCTCAACATCATCGCAGACCATCACCCCTATCAACCACAGACGACTATCTCAATACCATCGCAGACCATTACCCCTATCAACCACAGACGACGATCTCAACACCATTGCAGACCATCACCCCTATCAACCAGAGACGACGATCTCAACACCATCGCAGACCAACACATCTATCAAACACAGACGACGATCTCAACACCATCGCAGACCATCACCCCTATCAACCACAGACGACGTTCTCAACACCATCGCAGACCATCACCCCTATCAACCAGAGACGACTATCTCAACACCATCGAAGACCATCACCCCTATCAACCAGAGACGAGGATCTCAACACCATCGCAGACCATTACCCCTATCAACCACAGACGACGATCTCAACACCATCGCAGATCATCACCGCTATCAACCAGAGACAACGTTCTCAACACCATCGCAGACCATCACCCCTATCACCCACAGACGAAGTTCTCAACACTATCGCAGACCATCACCCCTATCAACCACAGACGACGATCTCAACACCATTGCAGACCTTCACCCCTATCAACCAGAGACGACGATCTCAACACCATCGCAGACCAACACATCTATCAACCACAGACGACGATGTCAACACCATCGCAGACCATCACCCCTATCAACCACAGACGACGATCTCAACACCATCGCAGACCATCACCCCTATCAACCACAGACGACTATCTCAATACCATCGCAGGCCATTACCCCTATCAACCACAGACGACGATCTCAACACCATCGCAGACCATCACACCTATCAACCACAGCCGACGATCTCAAAACCATCGCAGACCATCACCACTATCAACCACAGACAACGATCTCAACACAATCGCAGACCGTCACCCCTATCAACCAGAGACGACGATCTCAACACCATCGCAGACCATCACCCCTATCACCCACAGACGAAGTTCTCAACACTATCGCAGACCATCACCCCTATCAACCACAGACGACGATCTCAACACCATTGCAGACCTTCACCCCTATCAACCAGAGACGACGATCTCAACACCATCGCAGACCAACACATCTATCAACCACAGACGACGATCTCAACACCATCGCAGACCATCACCCCTATCAACCACAGACGACGATCTCAACACCATCGCAGACCATCACCCCTATCAACCACAGACGACGATCTCAACACCATCGCAGACCATCACCCCTATCAACCACAGACGACGATCTCAACACCATCGCAGACCATCACCCCTATCAACCAGAGACGACGATCTCAACACCATTGCAGACCATCACCCCTATCAACCACAGACGACGATCTCAACACCATCGCAGACCATCACCCCTATCAACCAGAGACGACGATCTCAACACCATTGCAGACCATCACCCCTATCAACCACAGACGACGATCTCAACACCATCGCAGACCATCACCCCTATCAACCAGAGACGACGATCTCAACACCATCGCAGACCATCACCCCTATCAACCAGAGACGACGATCTCAACACCATTGCAGACCATCACCCCTATCAACCACAGACGACGATCTCAACACCATCGCAGACCATCACCCCTATCAACCAGAGACGACGATCTCAACACCATTGCAGACCATCACCCCTATCAACCACAGACGACGATCTCAACACCATCGCAGACCATCACCCCTATCAACCAGAGACGACGATCTCAACACCATTGCAGACCATCACCCCTATCAACCACAGACGACGATCTCAACACCATCGCAGACCATCACCCCTATCAACCACAGACGACTATCTCAACACCATCGCAGACCATTACACCTATCAACCACAGACGACGATCTCAACACCATCACAGATCATCACCGCTATCAACCAGAGACAACGTTCTCAACACCATCGCAGACCAACACCCCTATCAACCAGAGACGACGATCTCAACACCATCGCAGACCATCACCCCTATCAACCAGAGACGACGATCTCAACACCATTGCAGACCATCACCCCTATCAACCAGAGACGACGATCTCAACACCATCGCAGACCATCACCCCTATCAACCAGAGACGACGATCTCAACACCATTGCAGACCATCACCCCTATCAACCACAGACGACGATCTCAACACCATCGCAGACCATCACCCCTATCAACCAGAGACGACGATCTCAACACCATTGCAGACCATCACCCCTATCAACCACAGACGACGATCTCAACACCATCGCAGACCATCACCCCTATCAACCAGAGACGACGATCTCAACACCATTGCAGACCATCACCCCTATCAACCACAGACGACGATCTCAACACCATCGCAGACCATCACCCCTATCAACCACAGACGACTATCTCAACACCATCGCAGACCATTACACCTATCAACCACAGACGACGATCTCAACACCATCACAGATCATCACCGCTATCAACCAGAGACAACGTTCTCAACACCATCGCAGACCATCACCCCTATCAACCACAGACGACTATCTCAACACCATCGCAGACCATTACACCTATCAACCACAGACGACGATCTCAACACCATCACAGATCATCACCGCTATCAACCAGAGACAACGTTCTCAACACCATCGCAGACCATCACCCCTATCAACCAGAGACGAGGATCTCAACACCATCGCAGACCATCACACCTATCAACCACAGACGACAATCTCAACACCATCGCAGACCAACACCCCTATCAACCAGAGACGACGATCTCAACACCATCGCAGACCATTACCCCTATCAACCACAGACGACGATCTCAACACCATCGCAGACCATCACCCCTATCAACCAGAGACGACGATCTCAACACCATCGCAGACCATCACACCTATCAACCACAGACGACGATCTCAACACCATCGCAGATCATCACCACTATCAACCACAGACAACGATCTCAACACCATCGCAGACCGTCACCCCTATCAACCAGAGACGACGATCTCAACACTATCGCAGACCATCACCCCTATCAACCACAGACGAAGTTCTCAACACCATCGCAGACCATCACCCCTATCAACCAGAGACGAGGATCTCAACACCATCGCAGACCATCACCCCTATCAAACACAGACGACGATCTCAACACCATCGCAGATCATCACCCCTATCAACCACAGACGACTATCTCAACACCATCGCAGACCATTACCCCTATCAACCACAGACGACGATCTCAACACCATCGCAGATCATCACCGCTATCAACCAGAGACAACGTTCTCAACACCATCGCAGACCAACACCCCTATCAACCAGAGACGACGATCTGAACACCATCGCAGACCATTACACCTATCAACCACAGACAATGATCTCAACACCATCGCAGACCATCACCCCTATCAACCAGAGACGACGATCTAAACACCATCGCAGACCATCACACCTATCAACCACAGCCGACGATCTCAACACCATCGCAGACCATCACCACTATCAACCACAGACAACGATCTCAACACCATCGCAGACCGTCACCCCTATCAACAAGAGACGACGATCTCAACACCATCGCAAAACATCACCCCTATCACCCACAGACGAAGTTCTCAACACTATCGCAGACCATCACCCCTATCAATCACAGACGAAGTTCTCAACACCATCGCAGACCATCACCCCTATCAACCAGAGACGAGGATCTCAACACCATTGCAGACCATCACCCCTATCAAACACAGACGACGATCTCAACACCATCGCAGACCATCACCCCTATCAACCACAGACGACGATCTCAACATCATCGCAGACCATCACCCCTATCAACCACAGACGACTATCTCAATACCATCGCAGACCATTACCCCTATCAACCACAGACGACGATCTCAACACCATTGCAGACCATCACCCCTATCAACCAGAGACGACGATCTCAACACCATCGCAGACCAACACATCTATCAAACACAGACGACGATCTCAACACCATCGCAGACCATCACCCCTATCAACCACAGACGACGTTCTCAACACCATCGCAGACCATCACCCCTATCAACCAGAGACGACTATCTCAACACCATCGAAGACCATCACCCCTATCAACCAGAGACGAGGATCTCAACACCATCGCAGACCATTACCCCTATCAACCACAGACGACGATCTCAACACCATCGCAGATCATCACCGCTATCAACCAGAGACAACGTTCTCAACACCATCGCAGACCATCACCCCTATCACCCACAGACGAAGTTCTCAACACCATCGCAGACCAACACATCTATCAACCACAGACGACGATCTCAACACCATCGCAGACCATCACCCCTATCAACCACAGACGACGATCTCAACACCATCGCAGACCATCACCCCTATCAACCACAGACGACTATCTCAATACCATCGCAGGCCATTACCCCTATCAACCACAGACGACGATCTCAACACCATCGCAGACCATCACACCTATCAACCACAGCCGACGATCTCAAAACCATCGCAGACCATCACCACTATCAACCACAGACAACGATCTCAACACAATCGCAGACCGTCACCCCTATCAACCAGAGACGACGATCTCAACACCATCGCAGACCATCACCCCTATCACCCACAGACGAAGTTCTCAACACTATCGCAGACCATCACCCCTATCAACCACAGACGACGATCTCAACACCATTGCAGACCTTCACCCCTATCAACCAGAGACGACGATCTCAACACCATCGCAGACCAACACATCTATCAACCACAGACGACGATCTCAACACCATCGCAGACCATCACCCCTATCAACCACAGACGACGATCTCAACACCATCGCAGACCATCACCCCTATCAACCACAGACGACTATCTCAATACCATCGCAGGCCATTACCCCTATCAACCACAGACAACGATCTCAACACCATCGCAGACCATCACCCCTATCAACCACAGACGACGATCTCAACACCATCGCAGACCATCACCCCTATCAACCACAGACGACGATCTCAACACCATCGCAGACCATCACCCCTATCAACCACAGACGACGATCTCAACACCATCGCAGACCATCACCCCTATCAACCACAGACGACTATCTCAATACCATCGCAGACCATCACCCCTATCAACCACAGACGACGATCTCAACACCATCGCAGACCAACACATCTATCAACCACAGACGACGATCTCAACACCATCGCAGACCATCACCCCTATCAACCACAGACGACTATCTCAACACCATCGCAGACCATTACACCTATCAACCACAGACGACGATCTCAACACCATCACAGATCATCACCGCTATCAACCAGAGACAACGTTCTCAACACCATCGCAGACCAACACCCCTATCAACCAGAGACGAGGATCTCAACACCATCGCAGACCATCACACCTATCAACCACAGACGACGATCTCAACACCATCGCAGACCATCACCCCTATCAACCACAGACGACTATCTCAACACCATCGCAGACCATTACACCTATCAACCACAGACGACGATCTCAACACCATCACAGATCATCACCGCTATCAACCAGAGACAACGTTCTCAACACCATCGCAGACCAACACCCCTATCAACCAGAGACGACGATCTCAACACCATCGCAGACCATTACCCCTATCAACCACAGACGACGATCTCAACACAATCGCAGACCATCACCCCTATCAACCAGAGACGACGATCTCAACACCATCGCAGACCATCACACCTATCAACCACAGCCGACGATCTCAACACCATCGCAGATCATCACCACTATCAACCACAGACAACGATCTCAACACCATCGCAGACCGTCACCCCTATCAACCAGAGACGACGATCTCAACACTATCGCAGACCATCACCCCTATCAACCACAGACGAAGTTCTCAACACCATCGCAGACCATCACCCCTATCAACCAGAGACGACGATCTCAACACCATCGCAGACCATCACCCCTATCAACCACAGACGACGATCTCAACACCATCGCAGACCATCACCCCTATCAACCACAGACGACGATCTCAACACCATCGCAGACCATCACCCCTATCAACCAGAGACGAGGATCTCAACACCATCGCAGACCATCACCCCTATCAAACACAGACGACGATCTCAACACCATCGCAGAAAATCACCCCTATCAACCACAGACGACTATCTCAACACCATCGCAGACCATTACCCCTATCAACCACAGACGACGATCTCAACACCATCGCAGACCATCACCCCTATCAACCACAGACGACTATCTCAATACCATCGCAGACCATTACCCCTATCAACCACAGACGACGATCTCAACCCCATCGCAGACCATCACCCCTATCATCCACAGACGACTATCTCAACACCATCGCAGACCATCACCCCTATCAACCACAGACGACGATCCCAACACCATCGCAGACCATCACCCCTATCAACCACAGACGACGATCTCAACACCATCGTAGACCATCACCCCTATCAACCACAGACGACGATCTCAACACCATTGCAGACCATCACCCCTATCAACCAGAGACGACGATCTCAACACCATCGCAGACCAACACATCTATCAACCACAGACGACGATCTCAACACCATCGCAGACCATCACCCCTATCAACCACAGACGACGTTCTCAACACCATCGCCGACCATCACCCCTATCAACCACAGACGACGATCTCAACACCATTGCAGACCATCACCCCTATCAACCAGAGACGACGATCTCAACACCATCGCAGACCAACACATCTATCAACCACAGACGACGTTCTCAACACCATCGCCGACCATCACCCCTATCAACCACAGACGACGATCTCAACACCATTGCAGACCATCACCCCTATCAACCAGAGACGACGATCTCAACACCATCGCAGACCAACACATCTATCAACCACAGACGACGATCTCAACACCATCGCAGAACATCACCCCTATCAACCACAGACGACTATCTCAATACCATCGCAGACCATTACCCCTATCAACCACAGAAGACGATCTCAACACCATCGCAGACCATCACCCCTATCAACCACAGACGACTATCTCAACACCATCGCAGACCATCACCCCTATCAACCACAGACGACGATCTCAACACCATCGCAGACCATCACCCCTATCAACCACAGACGACGATCTCAACACCATCGCAGACCATCACCCCTATCAACCACAGACGACGATCTCAACACCATTGCAGACCATCACCCCTATCAACCACAGACGACGATCTCAACACCATTGCAGACCATCACCCCTATCAACCAGAGGCGACGATCTTAACACCATCGAAAACCAACACATCTATCAACCACAGACGACTATCTCAACACCATCGCAGACCATCACCCCTATCAACCACAGACGACGTTCTCAACACCATCGCAGACCATCACCCCTATCAACCAGAGACGACTATCTCAACACCATCGAAGACCATCACCCCTATCAACCAGAGACGAGGATCTCAACACCATCGCAGATCATCACCCCTATCAACCACAGACGACTATCTCAACACCATCGCAGACCATTACCCCTATCAACCACAGACGACGATCTCAACACCATCGCAGATCATCACCGCTATCAACCAGAGACAACGTTCTCAACACCATCGCAGACCAACACCCCTATCAACCAGAGACGACGATCTGAACACCATCGCAGACCATTACACCTATCAACCACAGACAATGATCTCAACACCATCGCAGACCATCACCCCTATCAACCAGAGACGACGATCTAAACACCATCGCAGACCATCACACCTATCAACCACAGCCGACGATCTCAACACCATCGCAGACCATCACCACTATCAACCACAGACAACGATCTCAACACCATCGCAGACCGTCACCCCTATCAACAAGAGACGACGATCTCAACACCATCGCAAAACATCACCCCTATCACCCACAGACGAAGTTCTCAACACTATCGCAGACCATCACCCCTATCAATCACAGACGAAGTTCTCAACACCATCGCAGACCATCACCCCTATCAACCAGAGACGAGGATCTCAACACCATCGCAGACCATCACCCCTATCAAACACAGACGACGATCTCAACACCATCGCAGACCATCACCCCTATCAACCACAGACGACGATCTCAACACCATCGCAGACCATCACCCCTATCAACCACAGACGACTATCTCAATACCATCGCAGACCATTACCCCTATCAACCACAGACGACGATCTCAACACCATTGCAGACCATCACCCCTATCAACCAGAGACGACGATCTCAACACCATCGCAGACCAACACATCTATCAACCACAGACGACGATCTCAACACCATCGCAGACCATCACCCCTATCAACCACAGACGACGTTCTCAACACCATCGCAGACCATCACCCCTATCAACCAGAGACGACTATCTCAACACCATCGAAGACCATCACCCCTATCAACCAGAGACGAGGATCTCAACACCATCGCAGACCATTACCCCTATCAACCACAGACGACGATCTCAACACCATCGCAGATCATCACCGCTATCAACCAGAGACAACGTTCTCAACACCATCGCAGACCATCACCCCTACCAACCAGAGACGACGATCTCAACACCATCGCAGACCATTACACCTATCAACCACAGACAACGATCTCAACACCATCGCAGACCATCACCCCTATCAACCAGAGACGACGATCTCAACACCATCGCAGACCATCACACCTATCAACCACAGCCGACGATCTCAAAACCATCGCAGACCATCACCACTATCAACCACAGACAACGATCTCAACACAATCGCAGACCGTCACCCCTATCAACCAGAGACGACGATCTCAACACCATCGCAGACCATCACCCCTATCACCCACAGACGAAGTTCTCAACACTATCGCAGACCATCACCCCTATCAACCACAGACGACGATCTCAACACCATTGCAGACCTTCACCCCTATCAACCAGAGACGACGATCTCAACACCATCGCAGACCATCACCCCTATCAACCACAGACGACTATCTCAATACCATCGCAGGCCATTACCCCTATCAACCACAGACGACGATCTCAACACCATCGCAGACCATCACCCCTATCAACCACAGACGACGATCTCAACACCATCGCAGACCATCACCCCTATCAACCACAGACGACGATCTCAACACCATCGCAGACCATCACCCCTATCAACCACAGACGACGATCTCAACACCATTGCAGACCATCACCCCTATCAACCAGAGACGACGATCTCAACACCATCGCAGACCAACACATCTATCAACCACAGACGACGATCTCAACACCATCGCAGACCATCACCCCTATCAACCACAGACGACTATCTCAACACCATCGCAGACCATTACCCCTATCAACCACAGACGACGATCTCAACACCATCACAGATCATCACCGCTATCAACCAGAGACAACGTTCTCAACACCATCGCAGACCAACACCCCTATCAACCAGAGACGAGGATCTCAACACCATCGCAGACCATCACACCTATCAACCACAGACGACAATCTCAACACCATCGCAGACCAACACCCCTATCAACCAGAGACGACGATCTCAACACCATCGCAGACCATTACCCCTATCAACCACAGACGACGATCTCAACACCATCGCAGACCATCACCCCTATCAACCAGAGACGACGATCTCAACACCATCGCAGACCATCACACCTATCAACCACAGCCGACGATCTCAACACCATCGCAGATCATCACCACTATCAACCACAGACAACGATCTCAACACCATCGCAGACCGTCACCCCTATCAACCAGAGACGACGATCTCAACACCATCGCAGACCATCACCCCTATCACCCACAGACGAAGTTCTCAACACTATTGCAGACCATCACCCCTATCAACCACAGACGAAGTTCTCAACACCATCGCAGACCATCACCCCTATCAACCAGAGACGAGGATCTCAACACCATCGCAGACCATCACCCCTATCAAACACAGACGACGATCTCAACACCATCGCAGACCATCACCCCTATCAACCACAGACGACGATCTCAACACCATCGCAGACCATCACCCCTATCAACCACAGACGACTATCTCAATACCATCGCAGACCATTACCCCTATCAACCACAGACAACGATCTCAACACCATCGCAGACCATCACCCCTATCAATCACAGACGACTATCTCAACACCATCGCAGACCATCACCCCTATCAACCACAGACGACTATCTCAACACCATCGCAGACCATTACCCCTATCAACCACAGACGACGATCTCAACACCATCGCAGACCATCACCCCTATCAACCACAGACGACTATCTCAATACCATCGCAGACCATTACCCCTATCAACCACAGACGACGATCTCAACACCATCGCAGACCATCACCCCTATCAACCACAGACGACTATCTCAACACCATCGCAGACCATTACCCCTATCAACCACAGACGACGATCTCAACACCATCGCAGACCATCACCCCTATCAACCACAGACGACTATCTCAACACCATCGCAGACCATCACCCCTATCAACCACAGACGACTATCTCAACACCATTGCAGACCATCACCCCTATCAACCAGAGACGACGATCTCAACACCATCGCAGACCAACACATCTATCAACCACAGACGACGATCTCAACACCATCGCAGACCATCACCCCTATCAACCACAGACGACGTTCTCAACACCATCGCCGACCATCACCCCTATCAACCACAGACGACGATCTCAACACCATTGCAGACCATCACCCCTATCAACCAGAGACGACGATCTCAACACCATCGCAGACCAACACATCTATCAACCACAGACGACGATCTCAACTCCATCGCAGACCATCACCCCTATCAACCACAGACGACGATCTCAACACCATCGCAGAACATCACCCCTATCAACCACAGACGACTATCTCAATACCATCGCAGACCATTACCCCTATCAACCACAGAAGACGATCTCAACACCATCGCAGACCATCACCCCTATCAACCACAGACGACTATCTCAACACCATCGCAGACCATCACCCCTATCAACCACAGACGACGATCTCAACACCATCGCAGACCATCACCCCTATCAACCACAGACGACGATCTCAACACCATCGCAGACCATCACCCCTATCAACCACAGACGACGATCTCAACACCATTGCAGACCATCACCCCTATCAACCAGAGGCGACGATCTCAACACCATCGCAGACCAACACATCTATCAACCACAGACGACTATCTCAACACCATCGCAGACCATCACCCCTATCAACCACAGACGACGTTCTCAACACCATCGCAGACCATCACCCCTATCAACCAGAGACGACTATCTCAACACCATCGAAGACCATCACCCCTATCAACCAGAGACGAGGATCTCAACACCATCGCAGATCATCACCCCTATCAACCACAGACGACTATCTCAACACCATCGCAGACCATTACCCCTATCAACCACAGACGACGATCTCAACACCATCGCAGATCATCACCGCTATCAACCAGAGACGACGATCTGAACACCATCGCAGACCATTACACCTATCAACCACAGACAATGATCTCAACACCATCGCAGACCATCACCCCTATCAACCAGAGACGACGATCTAAACACCATCGCAGACCATCACACCTATCAACCACAGCCGACGATCTCAACACCATCGCAGACCATCACCACTATCAATCACAGACAACGATCTCAACACCATCGCAGACCGTCACCCCTATCAACAAGAGACGACGATCTCAACACCATCGCAAAACATCACCCCTATCACCCACAGACGAAGTTCTCAACACTATCGCAGACCATCACCCCTATCAATCACAGACGAAGTTCTCAACACCATCTTAGACCATCACCCCTATCAACCAGAGACGAGGATCTCAACACCATCGCAGACCATCACCCCTATCAAACACAGACGACGATCTCAACACCATCGCAGACCATCACCCCTATCAACCACAGACGACGATCTCAACACCATCGCAGACCATCACCCCTATCAACCACAGACAATGATTTCAACACCATCGCAGACCATCACCCCTATCAACCACAGCCGACGATCTCAACACCATCGCAGACCATCACCACTATCAACCACAGACAACGATCTCAACACCATCGCAGACCGTCACCCCTATCAACAAGAGACGACGATCTCAACACCATCGCAAAACATCACCCCTATCACCCACAGACGAAGTTCTCAACACTATCGCAGACCATCACCCCTATCAATCACAGACGAAGTTCTCAACACCATCGCAGACCATCACCCCTATCAACCAGAGACGAGGATCTCAACACCATCGCAGACCATCACCCCTATCAAACACAGACGACGATCTCAACACCATCGCAGACCATCACCCCTATCAACCACAGACGACGATCTCAACACCATCGCAGACCATCACCCCTATCAACCACAGACGACTATCTCAATACCATCGCAGACCATTACCCCTATCAACCACAGACGACGACCTCAACACCATCGCAGACCATCACCCCTATCAACCACAGACGACTATCTCAACACCATCGCAGACCATCACCCCTATCAACCACAGACGACGATCTCAACATCATCGCAGACCATCACCCCTATCAACCACAGACGACGATCTCAACACCATCGCAGACCATCACCCCTATCAACCACAGACGACGATCTCAACACCATTGCAGACCATCACCCCTATCAACCAGAGACGACGATCTCAACACCATCGCAGACCAACACATCTATCAACCACAGACGACGATCTCAACACCATCGCAGACCATCACCCCTATCAACCACAGACGACGATCTCAACACCATCGCAGAACGTCACCCCTATCAACCACAGACGACTATCTCAATACCATCGCAGACCATTACCC
This sequence comes from Eledone cirrhosa, assembly GCA_964016885.1. Taxonomy (NCBI): domain Eukaryota; kingdom Metazoa; phylum Mollusca; class Cephalopoda; order Octopoda; family Eledonidae; genus Eledone; species Eledone cirrhosa. Next base: position 329,608,017 of record OZ024743.1, read on the forward strand.
CTATCAACCACAGACGACGATCTCAACACCATCGCAGACCATCACCCCTATCAACCACAGACGACTATCTCAACACCATCGCAGACCATCACCCCTATCAACCACAGACGACGATCTCAACACCATTGCAGACCATCACCCCTATCAACCAGAGACGACGATCTCAACACCATCGCAGACCAACACATCTATCAACCACAGATGACTATCTCAACACCATCGCAGACCATCACCCCTATCAACCACAGACGACGTTCTCAACACCATCGCAGACCATCACCCCTATCAACCAGAGACGACTATCTCAACACCATCGAAGACCATCATCCCTATCAACCAGAGACGAGGATCTCAACACCATCGCAGATCATCACCCCTATCAACCACAGACGACTATCTCAACACCATCGCAGACCATTACCCCTATCAACCACAGACGACGATCTCAACACCATCGCAGATCATCACCACTATCAACCAGAGACAACGTTCTCAACACCATCGCAGACCAACACCCCTATCAACCAGAGACGACGATCTCAACACCATCGCAGACCATTACACCTATCAACCACAGACAACGATCTCAACACCATCGCAGACCATCACCCCTATCAACCAGAGACGACGATCTCAACACCATCGCAGACCATCACACCTATCAACCACAGCCGACGATCTCAACACCATCGCAGACCATCACCACTATCAACCACAGACAACGATCTCAACACCATCGCAGACCGTCACCCCTATCAACCAGAGTCGACGATCTCAACACCATCGCAAACCATCACTCCTATCACCCACAGACGAAGTTCTCAACACTATCGCAGACCATCACCCCTATCAACCACAGACGAAGTTCTCAACACCATCGCAGACCATCACCCCTATCAACCAGAGACGAGGATCTCAACACCATCGCAGACCATCACCCCTATCAAACACAGACGACGATCTCAACACCATCGCAGACCATCACCCCTATCAACCAGAGACGAGGATCTCAACACCATCGCAGACCATCACCCCTATCAAACACAGACGACGATCTCAACACCATCGCAGACCATCACCCCTATCAACCACAGACGATGATATCAACATCATCGCAGACCATCACCCCTATCAACCACAGACGACGATCTCAACACCATCGCAGACCATCACCCCTATCAACCAGAGACGACGATCTCAACACCATCGCAGACCAACACATCTATCAACCACAGACAACGATCTCAACACCATCGCAGACCATCACCCCTATCAACCACAGACGACGTTCTCAACACCATCGCAGACCATCACCCCTATCAACCAGAGACGACTATCTCAACACCATCGAAGACCATCACCCCTATCAACCAGAGACGAGGATCTCAACACCATCGCAGATCATCACCCCTATCAACCACAGACGACGATCTCAACACCATCGCAGACCATTACCCCTATCAACCACAGACGAGGATCTCAACACCATCGCAGACCATCACACATATCAACCACAGACGACAATCTCAACACCATCGCAGACCAACACCCCTATCAACCAGAGACGACGATCTCAACACCATCGCAGACCATTACCCCTATCAACCACAGACGACGATCTCAACACCATCGCAGATCATCACCGCTATCAACCAGAGACAACGTTCTCAACACCATCGCAGACCAACACACATATCAACCAGAGACGAGGATCTCAACACCATCGCAGACCATCACACCTATCAACCACAGACGACAATCTCAACACCATCGCAGACCATTACCCCTATCAACCACAGACGACGATCTCAACACCATCGCAGACCATCACCCATATCAACCAGAGACGACGATCTCAACACCATCGCAGACCATCACACCTATCAACCACAGCCGACGATCTCAACACCATCGCAGACCATCACCACTATCAACCACAGACGACGATCTCAACACCATCGCAGACCATCACCCCTATCACCCACAGACGAAGTTCTCAACACTATCGCAGACCATCACCCCTATCAACCACAGACGAAGTTCTCAACACCATCGCAGACCATCACCCCTATCAACCAGAGACGAGGATCTCAACACCATCGCAGACCATCACCCCTATCAAACACAGACGACGATCTCAACACCATCGCAGACCATCACCCCTATCAACCACAGACGACGATCTCAATACCATCGCTGACAATCACCCTTATCAACCAGAGACGACGATCTCAACACCATCGCAGACCATCACCCCTATCAACCAGAGACGACGATCTCAACACCATCGCAGACCATCACCCCTATCATCCACAGACGACTATCTCAACACCATCGTAGACCATCACCCCTATCAACCAGAGACGACGATCTCAACACCATCGGAGACCATCACCCCTATCAACCACAGACGACGATCTCAACACCATCGCAGACCATCACCCCTATCAACTAGAGACGACGATCTCAACACCATCGCAGTCCATCAGCCCTATCAACCACAGACGACGTTCTCAACACCATCACAGACCATCACCCCTATCAAACACAGACGACTATCTCAACACCATCGCAGACCATCAGCCCTATCAACCACAGACGACGTTCTCAACACCATCACAGACCATCACCCCTATCAAACACAGACGACGATATCAACACCATCGCAGACCATCACCCCTATCAACCAGAGACGACGATCTCAACACCATTGCAGACCATCACCCCTATCAAACAGAGACGACGATCTCAACACCATCGCAGACCAACACATCTATCAACCACAGACGACGATCTCAACACCATCGCAGACCATCACCCCTATCAACCACAGACGAGGATCTCAACACCATCGCAGATCATCACCCCTATCAACCACAGACGACTATCTCAACACCATCGCAGACCATTACCCCTATCAACCACAGACGACGATCTCAACACCATCGCAGATTATCACCGCTATCAACCAGAGACAACGTTCTCAACACCATCGCAGACCAACACCCCTATCAACCAGAGACGACGATCTGAACACCATCGCAGACCATTACACCTATCAACCACAGACAATGATCTCAACACCATCGCAGACCATCACCCCTATCAACCAGAGACGACGATCTAAACACCATCGCAGACCATCACACCTATCAACCACAGCCGACGATCTCAACACCATCGCAGACCATCACCACTATCAACCACAGACAACGATCTCAACACCATCGCAGACCGTCACCCCTATCAACAAGAGACGACGATCTCAACACCATCGCAAAACATCACCCCTATCACCCACAGACGAAGTTCTCAACACTATCGCAGACCATCACCCCTATCAATCACAGACGAAGTTCTCAACACCATCGCAGACCATCACCCCTATCAACCAGAGACGAGGATCTCAACACCATCGCAGACCATCACCCCTATCAAACACAGACGACGATCTCAACACCATCGCAGACCATCACCCCTATCAACCACAGACGACGATCTCAACACCATCGCAGACCATCACCCCTATCAACCACAGACGACTATCTCAATACCATCGCAGACCATTACCCCTATCAACCACAGACAACGATCTCAACACCATCGCAGACCATCACCCCTATCAACCACAGACGACTATCTCAACACCATCGCAGACCATCACCCCTATCAACCACAGACGACTATCTCAACACCATCGCAGACCATTACCCCTATCAACCACAGACGACGATCTCAACACCATCGCAGACCATCACCCCTATCAACCACAGACGACTATCTCAATACCATCGCAGACCATTACCCCTATCAACCACAGACGACGATCTCAACACCATCGCAGACCATCACCCCTATCAACCACAGACGACTATCTCAACACCATCGCAGACCATCACCCCTATCAACCACAGACGACGATCTCAACACCATCGCAGACCATCACCCCTATCAACCACAGACGACGATCTCAACACCATCGCAGACCATCACCCCTATCAACCACAGACGACGATCTCAACACCATTGCAGACCATCACCCCTATCAACCAGAGACGACGATCTCAACACCATCGCAGACCAACACATCTATCAACCACAGACGACGATCTCAACACCATCGCAGACCATCACCCCTATCAACCACAGACGACGTTCTCAACACCATCGCCGACCATCACCCCTATCAACCACAGACGACGATCTCAACACCATTGCAGACCATCACCCCTATCAACCAGAGACGACGATCTCAACACCATCGCAGACCAACACATCTATCAACCACAGACGACGATCTCAACGCCATCGCAGACCATCACCCCTATCAACCACAGACGACGATCTCAACACCATCGCAGAACATCACCCCTATCAACCACAGACGACTATCTCAATACCATCGCAGACCATTACCCCTATCAACCACAGAAGACGATCTCAACACCATCGCAGACCATCACCCCTATCAACCACAGACGACTATCTCAACACCATCGCAGACCATCACCCCTATCAACCACAGACGACGATCTCAACACCATCGCAGACCATCACCCCTATCAACCACAGACGACGATCTCAACACCATCGCAGACCATCACCCCTATCAACCACAGACGACGATCTCAACACCATTGCAGACCATCACCCCTATCAACCAGAGACGACGATCTCAACACCATCGCAGACCAACACATCTATCAACCACAGACGACTATCTCAACACCATCGCAGACCATCACCCCTATCAACCACAGACGACGTTCTCAACACCATCGCAGACCATCACCCCTATCAACCAGAGACGACTATCTCAACACCATCGAAGACCATCACCCCTATCAACCAGAGACGAGGATCTCAACACCATCGCAGATCATCACCCCTATCAACCACAGACGACTATCTCAACACCATCGCAGACCATTACCCCTATCAACCACAGACGACGATCTCAACACCATCGCAGATCATCACCGCTATCAACCAGAGACAACGTTCTCAACACCATCGCAGACCAACACCCCTATCAACCAGAGACGACGATCTGAACACCATCGCAGACCATTACACCTATCAACCACAGACAATGATCTCAACACCATCGCAGACCATCACCCCTATCAACCAGAGACGACGATCTAAACACCATCGCAGACCATCACACCTATCAACCACAGCCGACGATCTCAACACCATCGCAGACCATCACCACTATCAACCACAGACAACGATCTCAACACCATCGCAGACCGTCACCCCTATCAACAAGAGACGACGATCTCAACACCATCGCAAAACATCACCCCTATCACCCACAGACGAAGTTCTCAACACTATCGCAGACCATCACCCCTATCAATCACAGACGAAGTTCTCAACACCATCGCAGACCATCACCCCTATCAACCAGAGACGAGGATCTCAACACCATCGCAGACCATCACCCCTATCAAACACAGACGACGATCTCAACACCATCGCAGACCATCACCCCTATCAACCACAGACGACGATCTCAACACCATCGCAGACCATCACCCCTATCAACCACAGACGACTATCTCAATACCATCGCAGACCATTACCCCTATCAACCACAGACGACGACCTCAACACCATCGCAGACCATCACCCCTATCAACCACAGACGACGATCTCAACACCATCGCAGACCATCACCCCTATCAACCACAGACGACGATCTCAACACCATTGCAGACCATCACCCCTATCAACCAGAGACGACGATCTCAACACCATCGCAGACCAACACATCTATCAACCACAGACGACGATCTCAACACCATCGCAGAACGTCACCCCTATCAACCACAGACGACTATCTCAATACCATCGCAGACCATTACCACTATCAACCACAGACGACGATCTTAACACCATCGCAGACCATCACCCCTATCAACCACAGACGACGATCTCAACACCATCGCAGACCATCACCCCTATCAACCACAGACGACGATCTCAACACCATCGCAGACCATCACCCCTATCAACCACAGACGACGATCTCAACACCATTGCAGACCATCACCCCTATCAACCAGAGACGACGATCTCAACACCATCGCAGACCAACACATCTATCAACCACAGATGACTATCTCAACACCATCGCAGACCATCACCCCTATCAACCACAGACGACGTTCTCAACACCATCGCAGACCATCACCCCTATCAACCAGAGACGACTATCTCAACACCATCGAAGACCATCATCCCTATCAACCAGAGACGAGGATCTCAACACCATCGCAGATCATCACCCCTATCAACCACAGACGACTATCTCAACACCATCGCAGACCATTACCCCTATCAACCACAGACGACGATCTCAACACCATCGCAGATCATCACCGCTATCAACCAGAGACAACGTTCTCAACACCATCGCAGACCAACACCCCTATCAACCAGAGACGACGATCTCAACACCATCGCAGACCATTACACCTATCAACCACAGACAACGATCTCAACACCATCGCAGACCATCACCCCTATCAACCAGAGACGACGATCTCAACACCATCGCAGACCATCACACCTATCAACCACAGCCGACGATCTCAACACCATCGCAGACCATCACCACTATCAACCACAGACAACGATCTCAACACCATCGCAGACCGTCACCCCTATCAACCAGAGACGACGATCTCAACACCATCGCAAACCATCACTCCTATCACCCACAGACGAAGTTCTCAACACTATCGCAGACCATCACCCCTATCAACCACAGACGAAGTTCTCAACACCATCGCAGACCATCACCCCTATCAACCAGAGACGAGGATCTCAACACCATCGCAGACCATCACCCCTATCAAACACAGACGACGATCTCAACACCATCGCAGACCATCACCCCTATCAACCACAGACGACTATCTCAATACCATCGCAGACCATTACCCCTATCAACCACAGACGACGACCTCAACACCATCGCAGACCATCACCCCTATCAACCACAGACGATGATATCAACATCATCGCAGACCATCACCCCTATCAACCACAGACGACGATCTCAACACCATCGCAGACCATCACCCCTATCAACCACAGACGACGATCTCAACACCATTGCAGACCATCACCCCTATCAACCAGAGACGACGATCTCAACACCATCGCAGACCAACACATCTATCAACCACAGACGACGATCTCAACACCATCGCAGACCATCACCCCTATCAACCACAGACGACGTTCTCAACACCATCGCAGACCATCACCCCTATCAACCAGAGACGACTATCTCAACACCATCGAAGACCATCACCCCTATCAACCAGAGACGAGGATCTCAACACCATCGCAGACCAACACATCTATCAACCACAGACGACGATCTCAACACCATCGCAGACCATCACCCCTATCAACCAGAGACGACTATCTCAACACCATTGCAGACCATCACCCCTATCAACCAGAGACGACGATCTCAACACCATCGCAGACCAACACATCTATCAACCACAGACGACGATCTCAACACCATCGCAGACCATCACCCCTATCAACCACAGACGACGTTCTCAACACCATCGCCGACCATCACCCCTATCAACCACAGACGACGATCTCAACACCATTGCAGACCATCACCCCTATCAACCAGAGACGACGCTCTCAACACCATCGCAGACCAACACATCTATCAACCACAGACGACGATCTCAACGCCATCGCAGACCATCACCCCTATCAACCACAGACGACGATCTCAACACCATCGCAGAACGTCACCCCTATCAACCACAGACGACTATCTCAATACCATCGCAGACCATTACCCCTATCAACCACAGACGACGATCTTAACACCATCGCAGACCATCACCCCTATCAACCACAGACGACTATCTCAACACCATCGCAGACCATCACCCCTATCAACCACAGACGACGATCTCAACACCATCGCAGACCATCACCCCTATCAACCACAGACGACGATCTCAACACCATCGCAGACCATCACCCCTATCAACCACAGACGACGATCTCAACACCATTGCAGACCATCACCCCTATCAACCAGAGACGACGATCTCAACACCATCGCAGACCAACACATCTATCAACCACAGATGACTATCTCAACACCATCGCAGACCATCACCCCTATCAACCACAGACGACGTTCTCAACACCATCGCAGACCATCACCCCTATCAACCAGAGACGACTATCTCAACACCATCGAAGACCATCATCCCTATCAACCAGAGACGAGGATCTCAACACCATCGCAGATCATCACCCCTATCAACCACAGACGACTATCTCAACACCATCGCAGACCATTACCCCTATCAACCACAGACGACGATCTCAACACCATCGCAGATCATCACCGCTATCAACCAGAGACAACGTTCTCAACACCATCGCAGACCAACACCCCTATCAACCAGAGACGACGATCTCAACACCATCGCAGACCATTACACCTATCAACCACAGACAACGATCTCAACACCATCGCAGACCATCACCCCTATCAACCAGAGACGACGATCTCAACACCATCGCAGACCATCACACCTATCAACCACAGCCGACGATCTCAACACCATCGCAGACCATCACCACTATCAACCACAGACAACGATCTCAACACCATCGCAGACCGTCACCCCTATCAACCAGAGACGACGATCTCAACACCATCGCAAACCATCACTCCTATCACCCACAGACGAAGTTCTCAACACTATCGCAGACCATCACCCCTATCAACCACAGACGAAGTTCTCAACACCATCGCAGACCATCACCCCTATCAACCAGAGACGAGGATCTCAACACCATCGCAGACCATCACCCCTATCAAACACAGACGACGATCTCAACACCATCGCAGACCATCACCCCTATCAACCACAGACGACTATCTCAATACCATCGCAGACCATTACCCCTATCAACCACAGACGACGACCTCAACACCATCGCAGACCATCACCCCTATCAACCACAGACGATGATATCAACATCATCGCAGACCATCACCCCTATCAACCACAGACGACGATCTCAACACCATCGCAGACCATCACCCCTATCAACCACAGACGACGATCTCAACACCATTGCAGACCATCACCCCTATCAACCAGAGACGACGATCTCAACACCATCGCAGACCAACACATCTATCAACCACAGACGACGATCTCAACACCATCGCAGACCATCACCCCTATCAACCACAGACGACGTTCTCAACACCATCGCAGACCATCACCCCTATCAACCAGAGACGACTATCTCAACACCATCGAAGACCATCACCCCTATCAACCAGAGACGAGGATCTCAACACCATCGCAGACCAACACATCTATCAACCACAGACGACGATCTCAACACCATCGCAGACCATCACCCCTATCAACCAGAGACGACTATCTCAACACCATTGCAGACCATCACCCCTATCAACCAGAGACGACGATCTCAACACCATCGCAGACCAACACATCTATCAACCACAGACGACGATCTCAACACCATCGCAGACCATCACCCCTATCAACCACAGACGACGTTCTCAACACCATCGCCGACCATCACCCCTATCAACCACAGACGACGATCTCAACACCATTGCAGACCATCACCCCTATCAACCAGAGACGACGCTCTCAACACCATCGCAGACCAACACATCTATCAACCACAGACGACGATCTCAACGCCATCGCAGACCATCACCCCTATCAACCACAGACGACGATCTCAACACCATCGCAGAACATCACCCCTATCAACCACAGACGACTATCTCAATACCATCGCAGACCATTACCCCTATCAACCACAGAAGACGATCTCAACACCATCGCAGACCATCACCCCTATCAACCACAGACGACTATCTCAACACCATCGCAGACCATCACCCCTATCAACCACAGACGACGATCTCAACACCATCGCAGACCATCACCCCTATCAACCACAGACGACGATCTCAACACCATCGCAGACCATCACCCCTATCAACCACAGACGACGATCTCAACACCATTGCAGACCATCACCCCTATCAACCAGAGACGACGATCTCAACACCATCGCAGACCAACACATCTATCAACCACAGACGACTATCTCAACACCATCGCAGACCATCACCCCTATCAACCACAGACGACGTTCTCAACACCATCGCAGACCATCACCCCTATCAACCAGAGACGACGATCTCAACACCATCGCAGATCATCACCCCTATCAACTACAGACGACTATCTCAACACCATCGCAGACCATTACCCCTATCAACCATAGACGACGATCTCAACACCATCGCAGATCATCACCGCTATCAACCAGAGACAACGTTCTCAACACCATCGCAGACCAACACCCCTATCAACCAGAGACGACGATCTGAACACCATCGCAGACCATTACACCTATCAACCACAGACAATGATCTCAACACCATCGCAGACCATCACCCCTATCAACCAGAGACGACGATCTAAACACCATCGCAGACCATCACACCTATCAACCACAGCCGACGATCTCAACACCATCGCAGACCATCACCACTATCAACCACAGACAACGATCTCAACACCATCGCAGACCGTCACCCCTATCAACAAGAGACGACGATCTCAACACCATCGCAAAACATCACCCCTATCACCCACAGACGAAGTTCTCAACACTATCGCAGACCATCACCCCTATCAATCACAGACGAAGTTCTCAACACCATCGCAGACCATCACCCCTATCAAACACAGACGACGATCTCAACACCATCGCAGACCATCACCCCTATCAACCACAGACGACGATCTCAACACCATCGCAGACCATCACCCCTATCAACCACAGACGACTATCTCAATACCATCGCAGACCATTACCCCTATCAACCACAGACGACGACCTCAACACCATCGCAGACCATCACCCCTATCAACCACAGACGACGATCTCAACACCATCGCAGACCATCACCCCTATCAACCACAGACGACGATCTCAACACCATTGCAGACCATCACCCCTATCAACCAGAGACGACGATCTCAACACCATCGCAGACCAACACATCTATCAACCACAGACGACGATCTCAACACCATCGCAGACCATCACCCCTATCAACCACAGACGACGATCTCAACACCATCGCAGAACGTCACCCCTATCAACCACAGACGACTATCTCAATACCATCGCAGACCATTACCCCTATCAACCACAGACGACGATCTCAACACCATCGCAGACCATCACCCCTATCAACCACAGACGACTATCTCAACACCATCGCAGACCATCACCCCTATCAACCACAGACGACGATCTCAACACCATCGCAGACCATCACCCCTATCAACCACAGACGACGATCTCAACACCATCGCAGACCATCACCCCTATCAACCACAGACGACGATCTCAACACCATTGCAGACCATCACCCCTATCAACCAGAGACGACGATCTCAACACCATCGCAGACCAACACATCTATCAACCACAGATGACTATCTCAACACCATCGCAGACCATCACCCCTATCAACCACAGACGACGTTCTCAACACCATCGCAGACCATCACCCCTATCAACCAGAGACGACTATCTCAACACCATCGAAGACCATCATCCCTATCAACCAGAGACGAGGATCTCAACACCATCGCAGATCATCACCCCTATCAACCACAGACGACTATCTCAACACCATCGCAGACCATTACCCCTATCAACCACAGACGACGATCTCAACACCATCGCAGATCATCACCGCTATCAACCAGAGACAACGTTCTCAACACCATCGCAGACCAACACCCCTATCAACCAGAGACGACGATCTCAACACCATCGCAGACCATTACACCTATCAACCACAGACAACGATCTCAACACCATCGCAGACCATCACCCCTATCAACCAGAGACGACGATCTCAACACCATCGCAGACCATCACACCTATCAACCACAGCCGACGATCTCAACACCATCGCAGACCATCACCACTATCAACCACAGACAACGATCTCAACACCATCGCAGACCGTCACCCCTATCAACCAGAGACGACGATCTCAACACCATCGCAAACCATCACTCCTATCACCCACAGACGAAGTTCTCAACACTATCGCAGACCATCACCCCTATCAACCACAGACGAAGTTCTCAACACCATCGCAGACCATCACCCCTATCAACCAGAGACGAGGATCTCAACACCATCGCAGACCATCACCCCTATCAAACACAGACGACGATCTCAACACCATCGCAGACCATCACCACTATCAACCACAGACGACTATCTCAATACCATCGCAGACCATTACCCCTATCAACCACAGACGACGACCTCAACACCATCGCAGACCATCACCCCTATCAACCACAGACTATGATATCAACATCATCGCAGACCATCACCCCTATCAACCACAGACGACGATCTCAACACCATCGCAGACCATCACCCCTATCAACCACAGACGACGATCTCAACACCATTGCAGACCATCACCCCTATCAACCAGAGACGACGATCTCAACACCATCGCAGACCAACACATCTATCAACCACAGACGACGATCTCAACACCATCGCAGACCATCACCCCTATCAACCACAGACGACGTTCTCAACACCATCGCAGACCATCACCCCTATCAACCAGAGACGACTATCTCAACACCATTGAAGACCATCACCCCTATCAACCAGAGACGAGGATCTCAACACCATCGCAGATCATCACCCCTATCAACCACAGACGACTATCTCAACACCATCGCAGACCATTACCCCTATCAACCACAGACGAGGATCTCAACACCATCGCAGACCATCACACCTATCAACCACAGACGACAATCTCAACACCATCGCAGACCAACACCCCTATCAACCAGAGACGACGATCTCAACACCATCGCAGACCATTACCCCTATCAACCACAGACGACGATCTCAACACCATCGCAGATCATCACCGCTATCAACCAGAGACAACGTTCTCAACACCATCGCAGACCAACACACATATCAACCAGAGACGAGGATCTCAACACCATCGCAGACCATCACACCTATCAACCACAGACGACAATCTCAACACCATCGCAGACCATTACCCCTATCAACCACAGACGACGATCTCAACACCATCGCAGACCATCACCCCTATCAACCAGAGACGACGATCTCAACACCATCGCAGACCATCACACCTATCAACCACAGCCGACGATCTCAACACCATCGCAGACCATCACCACTATCAACCACAGACGACGATCTCAACACCATCGCAGACCATCACCCCTATCACCCACAGACGAAGTTCTCAACACTATCGCAGACCATCACCCCTATCAACCACAGACGAAGTTTTCAACACCATCGCAGACCATCACCCCTATCAACCAGAGACGAGGATCTCAACACCATCGCAGACCATCACCCCTATCAAACACAGACGACGATCTCAACACCATCGCAGACCATCACCCCTATCAACCACAGACGACGATCTCAATACCATCGCTGACCATCACCCTTATCAACCAGAGACGACGATCTCAACACCATCGCAGACCATCACCCCTATCAACCAGAGACGACGATCTCAACACCATCGCAGACCATCACCCCTATCATCCACAGACGACTATCTCAACACCATCGTAGACCATCACCCCTATCAACCAGAGACGACGATCTCAACACCATCGGAGACCATCACCCCTATCAACCACAGACGACGATCTCAACACCATCGCAGACCATCACCCCTATCAACCAGAGACGACGATCTCAACACCATCGCAGACCATCACCCCTATCATCCACAGACGACTATCTCAACACCATCGTAGACCATCACCCCTATCAACCAGAGACGACTATCTCAACACCATCGTAGACCATCACCCCTATCAACCACAGACGACGATCTCAACACCATCGCAGACCATCACCCCTATCAACCACAGACGACGTTCTCAACACCATCACAGACCATCACCCCTATCAAACACAGACGACTATCTCAACACCATCGCAGACCATCAGCCCTATCAACCACAGACGACGTTCTCAACACCATCACAGACCATCACCCCTATCAAACACAGACGACGATATCAACACCATCGCAGACCATCACCCCTATCAACCAGAGACGACGATCTCAACACCATTGCAGACCATCACCCCTATCAAACAGAGACGACGATCTCAACACCATCGCAGACCAACACATCTATCAACCACAGACGACGATCTCAACACCATCGCAGACCATCACCCCTATCAACCACAGACGACGATCTCAACACCATCGCAGACCATCACCCCTATCAACCACAGACGACTATCTCAATACCATCGCAGACCATTACCCCTATCAACCACAGACGACGATCTCAACACCATCGCAGACCATCACCCCTATCAACCACAGACGACTATCTCAACACCATCGCAGACCATCACCCTTATCAACCACAGACGACGATCTCAACACCATCGCAGACCATCACCCCTATCAACCACAGACGACGATCTCAACACCATCGCAGACCATCACCCCTATCAACCACAGACGACGATCTCAACACCATTGCAGACCATCACCCCTATCAACCAGAGACGACGATCTCAACACCATCGCAGACCATCAGACCTATCAACCACAGACGACGTTCTCAACACCATCGCAGACCATCACACCTATCAACCACAGACGTTGATCTCAACACCATTGCAGACCATCACCCCTATCAACCAGAGACGACGATCTCAACACCATCGCAGACCATCACCACTATCCACCTCAGACGACGTTCTCAACACCATCGCAGACCATCACCCCTATCAACCACAGACGACGATCTCAACACCATCGCAGACCATCACCCCTATCAACCACAGACGACGATCTCAACACCATCGCTGACCATCACCCCTATCAACCACAGACGACGATCTCAACACCATCGCAGACCATCACCACTATCAACCACAGACAACGATCTCAACACCATCGCAGACCATCACCCCTATCAACCAGAGACGACGATCTCAACACCATCGCAGACCATCACCCCTATCACCCACAGACGAAGTTCTCAACACTATCGCAGACCATCACCCCTATCAACCACAGACGAAGTTCTCAACACCATCGCAGACCATCACCCCTATCAACCAGAGACGAGGATCTCAACACCATCGCAGACCATCACCCCTATCAAACACAGACGACGATCTCAACACCATCGCAGACCATCACTCCTATCAACCACAGACGACGATCTCAATACCATCGCTGACCATCACCCTTATCAACCAGAGACGACGATCTCAACACCATCGCAGACCATCACCCCTATCAACCAGAGACGACGATCTCAACACCATCGCAGACTATCACCCCTATCAACCACAGACGACTATCTCAACACCATCGCAGACCATCACCCCTATCAACTACAGACGACGATCTCAACATTATCGCAGACCATCACCCCTATCAACCACAGACGACGATCTCAACACCATCGCAGACCATCACCCCTATCGACCACAGACGACGATCTCAACACCATTGCAGACCATCACCCCTATCAACCAGAGACGACGATCTCAACACCATCGCAGACCAACACATCTATCAACCACAGACGACGATCTCAACACCATCGCAGACCATCACCCCTATCAACCACAGACGACGTTCTCAACACCATCGCAGACCATCACCCCTATCAACCAGAGACGACGATCTCAACACCATCGCAGACCATTACCCCTATCAACCACAGACGACGATCTCAACACCATCGCAGACCATCACACCTATCAACCAGAGACGAGGATCTCAACACCATCGCAGACCATCACACCTATCAACCACAGACGACAATCTCAACACCATCGCAGACCAACACCCCTATCAACCAGAGACGACGATCTCAACACCATCGCAGACCATTACCCCTATCAACCACAGACGACGATCTCAACACCATCGCAGACCATCACCCCTATCAACCAGAGACGACGATCTCAACACCATCGCAGACCATCACACCTATCAACCACAGCCGACGATCTCAACACCATCGCAGACCATCACCACTATCAACCACAGACAACGATCTCAACACCATCGCAGACCATCACCCCTATCAACCAGAGACGACGATCTCAACACCATCGCAGACCATCACCCCTATCACCCACAGACGAAGTTCTCAACACTATCGCAGACCATCACCCCTATCAACCACAGACGAAGTTCTCAACACCATCGCAGACCATCACCCCTATCAACCAGAGACGAGGATCTCAACACCATCGCAGACCATCACCCCTATCAAACACAGACGACGATCTCAACACCATCGCAGACCATCACCCCTATCAACCACAGACGACGATCTCAATACCATCGTGGACCATCACCCTTATCAACCAGAGACGACGATCTCAACACCATCGCAGACCATCACCCCTATCAACCAGAGAAGACGATCTCAACACCATCGCAGACCATCACCCCTATCTTCCACAGACGACTATCTCAACACCATCGCAGACCATCACCCCTATCAACCACAGACGACGATCTCAACACCATCGCAGACCATCACCCCTATCAACTAGAGACGACGATCTCAACAACATCGCAGACCATCAGCCCTATCAACCACAGACGACGTTCTCAACACCATCACAGACCATCACCCCTATCAAACACAGACGACTATCTCAACACCATCGCAGAGCATCAGCCCTATCAACCACAGACGACGTTCTCAACACCATCACAGACCATCACCCCTATCAACCAGAGACGACGATCTTAACACCATCGCAGATCTTCACCCCTATCAACCACAGACGACGATCTCAAGACCATCGTAGACCATCACCCCTATCAACCACAAACGACGATCTCAACCCCATCGCAGACCATCACCCCTATCAACCAGAGACGACGCTCTCAACACCATCGCAGACCATCAGACATATCAACCACAGACGACGTTCTCAACACCATCGCAGACCATCACACCTATCAACCACAGACGTTGATCTCAACACCATCGCAGACAATCACCCCTATCAACCACAGACGACGATCTCAACACCATCGCAGACCAACACCCCTATCAACCAGAGACGACGATCTCAACACCATCGCAGACCATCACCACTATCCACCTCAGACGACGTTCTCAACACCATCGCAGACCATCACACCTATCAACCACAGACGTTGATCTCAACACCATCGCAGACAATCACCCCTATCAACCACAGACGACGATCTCAACACCATCGCAGACCAACACCCCTATCAACCACAGACGACGATCTCAACACCATCGCAGACCATCACCCCTATCAACCACAGACGACGTTCTCAACACCATCGCAGACCATCACCCCTATCAACCAGAGACGACGATCTCAACACCATCGCAGACCATCACCCCTATCAACCAGAGACGAGGATCTCAACACCATCGCAGACCATCACCCCTATCAACCACAGACGACGATCTCAACACCATCGCAGACCATCACCACTATCAACCACAGACGACGTTCTCAACACCATCGCAGACCATCACCCCTATCAACCAGAGACGACGATCTCAACACCATCGCAGACCATCACCCCTATCAACCAGAGACGAGGATCTCAACACCATCGCAGACCATCACCCCTATCAACCACAGACGACGATCTCAACACCATCGCAGACCATCACCACTATCAACCACAGACAACGATCTCAACACCATCGCAGACCATCACCCCTATCAACCAGAGACGACGATCTCAACACCATCGCAGACCATCACCCCTATCACCCACAGACGAAGTTCTCAACACTATCGCAGACCATCACCCCTATCAACCACAGACAAAGTTCTCAACACCATCGCAGACCATCACCCCTATCAACCAGAGACGAGGATCTCAACACCATCGCAGACCATCACCCCTATCAAACACAGACGACGATCTCAACACCATCGCAGACCATCACCCCTATCAACCACATACGACGATCTCAATACCATCGCTGACCATCACCCTTATCAACCAGAGACGACGATCTCAACACCATCGCAGACCATCACCCCTATTAACCAGAGACGACGATCTCAACACCATCGCAGACTATCACCCCTATCAACCACAGACGACTATCTCAACACCATCGCAGACCATCACCCCTATCAACCACAGACGACGATCTCAACACCATCGCAGACCATCACCCCTATTAACCATAGACGACTATCTCAACACCATCGCAGACCATCACCCCTATCAACCACAGACGACGATCTCAACACCATCGCAGACCATCACCCCTATCAACCACAGACGACGATCTCAACACCATTGCAGACCATCACCCCTATCAACCAGAGACGACGATCTCAACACCATCGCAGACCAACACATCTATCAACCACAGACGACGATCTCAACACCATCGCAGACCATCACCCCTATCAACCACAGACGACGTTCTCAACACCATCGCAGACCATCACCCCTATCAACCAGAGACGACGATCTCAACACCATCGCAGACCATTACCCCTATCAACCACAGACGACGATCTCAACACCATCGCAGATCATCACCGCTATCAACCAGAGACGAGGATCTCAACACCATCGCAGACCAACACACCTATCAACCAGAGACGAGGATCTCAACACCATCGCAGACCATCACACCTATCAACCACAGACGACAATCTCAACACCATCGCAGACCAACACCCCTATCAACCAGAGACGAAGTTCTCAACACCATCGCAGACCATCACCCCTATCAACCAGAGACGAGGATCTCAACACCATCGCAGACCAACACACCTATCAACCAGAGACGAAGTTCTCAACACCATCGCAGACCATCACCCCTATCAACCAGAGACGAGGATCTCAACACCATCGCAGACCAACACCCCTATCAACCAGAGACGACGATCTCAACACCATCGCAGACCATTACCCCTATCAACCACAGACGACGATCTCAACACCATCGCAGACCATCACCCCTATCAACCAGAGACGACGATCTCAACACCATCGCAGACCATCACACCTATCAACCACAGCCGACGATCTCAACACCATCGCAGACCATCACCACTATCAACCACAGACAACGATCTCAACACCATCGCAGACCATCACCCCTATCAACCAGAGACGACGATCTCAACACCATCGCAGACCATCACCCCTATCACCCACAGACGAAGTTCTCAACACTATCGCAGACCATCACCCCTATCAACCACAGACGAAGTTCTCAACACCATCGCAGACCATCACCCCTATCAACCAGAGACGAGGATCTCAACACCATCGCAGACCATCACCCCTATCAAACACAGACGACGATCTCAACACCATCGCAGACCATCACCCCTATCAACCACAGACGACGATCTCAATACCATCGCTGACCGTCACCCTTATCAACCAGAGACGACGATCTCAACACCATCGCAGACCATCACCCCTATCAACCAGAGACGACGATCTCAACACCATCGCAGACCATCACCCCTATCATCCACAGACGACAATCTCAACACCATCGTAGACCATCACCACTATCAACCAGAGACGACGATCTCAACACCATCGCAGAGCATCAGCCCTATCAAACACAGACGACGTTCTCAACACCATCACAGACCATCACCCCTATCAAACACAGACGACGATCTCAACACCATCGCAGACCATCACCCCTATCAACCAGAGACGACGATCTTAACACCATCGCAGATCTTCACCCCTATCAACCACAGACGACGATCTCAAAACCATCGTAGACCATCACCCCTATCAACCACAAACGACGATCTCAACCCCATCGCAGACCATCACCCCTATCAACCACAGACGTTGATCTGAACACCATCGCAGACAATCCCCCCTATCAACCAGAGACGACGTTCTCAACACCACCGCAGACCATCAGACCTATCAACCACAGACGACGTTCTCAACACCATCGCAGACCATCACACCTATCAACCACAGACGTTGATCTCAACACCATCGCAGACCATCACCCCTATCAACCAGAGACGACGATCTCAACACCATCGCAGACCATCACACCTATCAACCAGAGACGAGGATCTCAACACCATCGCAGACCATCACCCCTATCAACCACAGACGACGCTCTCAACACCATCGCAGACCATCACCACTATCAACCACAGACGACGTTCTCAACACCATCGCAGACCATCACCCCTATCAACCAGAGACGACGATCTCAACACCATCGCAGACCATCACCCCTATCAACCAGAGACGAGGATCTCAACACCATCGCAGACCATCACCCCTATCAACCACAGACGACGATCTCAACACCATCGCAGACCATCACCACTATCAACCACAGACAACGATCTCAACACCATCGCAGACCATCACCCCTATCAACCAGAGACGACGATCTCAACACCATCGCAGACCATCACCCCTATCACCCACAGACGAAGTTCTCAACACTATCGCAGACCATCACCCCTATCAACCACAGACGAAGTTCTCAACACCATCGCAGACCATCACCCCTATCAACCAGAGACGAGGATCTCAACACCATCGCAGACCATCACCCCTATCAAACACAGACGACCATCTCAACACCATCGCAGACCATCACCCCTATCAACCACAGACGACGATCTCAATACCATCGCTGACCATCACCCTTATCAACCAGAGACGACGATCTCAACACCATCGCAGACCATCACCCCTATCAACCAGAGACGACGATCTCA
Source organism: Eledone cirrhosa (assembly GCA_964016885.1). Taxonomy (NCBI): domain Eukaryota; kingdom Metazoa; phylum Mollusca; class Cephalopoda; order Octopoda; family Eledonidae; genus Eledone; species Eledone cirrhosa. The sequence goes on from OZ024743.1 coordinate 329,628,957, forward strand.
ACAACATCGCAGACTATCACCCCTATCAACCACAGACGACGATCTCAACACCATCGCAGACCATCACCCCTATCAACCACAGACGACTATCTCAACACCATCGCAGACCATCACCACTGTCAACCAGAGACGACGATCTCAACACCATCGCAGACCATCACCGCTATCAACCACAGACGACGATCTCAACACACTCGCAGACCATAACCCCTGTCAACTAGAGACGACGATCTCAACACCATCGCAGACCATCACCCCTATAAACTAGAGACGACGATCTCAACACCATCGCAGACCATCACCCCTATCAATAAGAGACGAAAGTTCTCAACACCATCGCAGACCATCACCCCTATCAACCACAGACGGCGTTCTCAACACTATCGCAGACCATCACCCCTATCAATAAGAGACGAAAGTTCTCAACACCATCGCAGACCATTACCCCTATCAACCACAGACGACGATCTAAACACCATCACAGACCATCACCCCTATCAACCACAGACGACGTTCTCAACACCATCACAGACCATCACCCCTATCAAACACAGACGACGATCTCAACACCATCGCAGACCATCAGCCCTATCAAACACAGACGACGTTCTCAACATCATCACAGACCATCACCCCTATCAAACACAGACGACGATCTTAACAGCATCGCAGATCTTCACCCCTATCAACCACAGACGACTATCTCAACACCATCGCAGACAATCACCCCTATCAAACAGAGACGACGATCTTAACCCCATCGCAGACCATCACACCTATCAACCACAGACAACGATCTCAACACCATCGCAGACTATCACCACTATCAATCACAGACGACGTTCTCAACACCATCGCAGACCATCACCCCTATCAACCACAGACGACGTTCTCAACACCATCGCAGACCATCACCCCTATCAACCACAGACGACGTTCTCAACACCATCGCAGACCATCACCCCTATCAACCACAGACGACGTTCTCAACACCATCGCAGACCATCACCCCTATCAATCACAAACGACGTTCTCAACACCATCGCAGACAATCACCCCTATCAACCAGAGACGACGATCTCAAAACCATCGCAGACCATCATCCCTATCAACCCGAGACGACGTTCTCAACACCATCGCAGACTATCACCACTATCAATCACAGACGACGTTCTCAACACCATCGCAGAGCATCACCCCTATCAACCACAGACGACGTTCTCAACACCATCGCAGACCATCACCCCTATCAACCACAGACGACGTTCTCAACACCATCGCAGACCATCACCCCTATCAACCACAGGCGACATTCCCAACACCATCGCAGACCATCACCACTATCAACCACAGACAACGTTCTCAACACCATCGCAGACAATCACCCCTATCAACCACAGACGACGATCTCAACACCATCGCAGACAATCACCCCTATGAAACTCAGACGACAATCTCAACACCATCGCAGACCATCACCCCTATCAACCAGAGACGACGATCTCAACACCAACGCAGAACATCACCCCTACAACCACAGACGACGTTCTCAACACCATCGCCGACCATCACCCATATCAACCAGAGACGACGTTCTCAACACCATCGCAGACCATCACCCCTATCAACCAGAGACGACGTTCTCAACACCATCGCAGACCATCACCCCTATCAACCACAGACGACATTCTCAACACCATCGCAGACCATCACCACTATCAATCACAGACGACGTTCTCAACACCACCGCAGACAATCACCCCTATCAACCAGAGACGACGATCTCAAAACCATCGCAGACCATCATCCCTATCAACCACAGACGACGTTCTCAACACCATCGCAGTCCATCACCCCTATCAACCACAGACGTTGATCTCAACACCATCGCAGACAATCACCCCTATCAACCACAGACGACGTTCTCAACACCATCGCAGACCATCACCCATTTCAACCACAGACGACGTTCTCAACACCATCGCAGACCATCACCCCTATCAACCACAGACGACGTTTTAAACACCATCACAGACCATCATCCCTATCAACCACGGACGACAATCTCAACACCATCGCAGACCATCACCCCTATCAACCACAGACGACGATCTCAAAACCATCGCAGTACATCACCCCTATCAACCACAGACGACGATCTCAACACCATCGCAGACCCTCACCCCTATCAATCACAGACGACGATCTCAACACTATCGCAGAACATCACCCCTACAACCACAGACGACGTTCTCAACACCATCGCAGACCATCACCCCTATCAACCGAGACGACGATCTCAACACCGTCGCAGACCATCACCCCTATCAACCAGAGACGACGTTCTCAACACCATCGCAGACCATCACCCCTATCAACCAGAGACGACGATCTCAACACCGTCGCAGACCATCACCCCTATCAACCAGAGACGAGGATCTCAACACCATCGCAGACCATCACCCCTATCAACCACAGACGACGTTCTCAACACCATCGCAGATCATCACCACTATCAATCACAGACGACGTTCTCAACACCATCGCAGACAATCACCCCTATCAACAAGAGACGACGATCTCAACACCATCGCAGACCATCGCCCCTATCAACAAGAGACGACGATCTCAACACCATCGCAGACCATCACCCCTATCAACCACAGACGACGATCTCAACACCATCGCAGAGCATCACCCCTATCAACCACAGACGTTGATCTCAACACCATCGCAGACAATCACCCCTATCAACCACAGACGACGTTCTCAACACCATCGCAGACCATCACCCCTATCAACCACAGACGACGATCTCAACACCATCGCAGAGCATCACCCCTATCAACCACAGACGTTGATCTCAACACCATCGCAGACAATCACCCCTATCAACCACAGACGACGTTCTCAACACCATCGCAGACCATCACCCCTATCAACCACAGACGACGATCTAAACACCATCGCAGACCATCACCCCTATCAATCGCAGACGACGATCTCAACACCATCGCAGACCATTACCCCTATCAACCAGAGACGACGTTTTAAACACCATCACAGACCACACCCCTATCAACCACGGACGACAATCTCAACACCATCGCAGACCATCACCCATATCAACCACAGACGACGATCTCAACACCATCGCAGAGCATCACCCCTATCAACCACAGACGTTGATCTCAACACCATCGCAGACAATCACCCCTATCAACCACAGACGACTATCTCAACACCATCGCAGACCATCACCCCTATCAACCACAGACGACGATCTCAACACCATCGCAGACCATCACCCCTATCAACCACAGACGACGATCTCAACACCATCGCAGACCATCACCCCTATCAACCACAGACGACGATCTAAACACCATTGCAGACCATCACCCCTATCAACCAGAGACGACGATCTCAACACCATCGCAGACCAACACATCTATCAACCACAGACGACGATCTCAACACCATCGCAGACCATCACCCCTATCAACCACAGACGACGTTCTCAACACCATCGCCGACCATCACCCCTATCAACCACAGACGACGATCTCAACACCATTGCAGACCATCACCCCTATCAACCAGAGACGACGATCTCAACACCATCGCAGACCAACACATCTATCAACCACAGACGACGATCTCAACGCCATCGCAGACCATCACCCCTATCAACCACAGACGACGATCTCAACACCATCGCAGAACATCACCCCTATCAACCACAGACGACTATCTCAATACCATCGCAGACCATTACCACTATCAACCACAGACGACGACCTCAACACCATCGCAGACCATCACCCCTATCAACCACAGACGACTATCTCAACACCATCGCAGACCATCACCCCTATCAACCACAGACGACGATCTCAACATCATCGCAGACCATCACCCCTATCAACCACAGACGACGATCTCAACACCATTGCAGACCATCACCCCTATCAACCACAGACGACGATCTCAACACCATTGCAGACCATCACCCCTATCAACCAGAGACGACGATCTCAACACCATCGCAGACCAACACATCTCTCGACCACAGACGACTATCTCAACACCATCGCAGACCATCACCCCTATCAACCACAGACGACGTTCTCAACACCATCGCAGACCATCACCCCTATCAACCAGAGACGACTATCTCAACACCATCGAAGACCATCACCCCTATCAACCAGAGACGAGGATCTCAACACCATCGCAGATCATCACCCCTATCAACCACAGACGACTATCTCAACACCATCGCAGACCATTACCCCTATCAACCACAGACGACGATCTCAACACCATCGCAGATCATCACCGCTATCAACCAGAGACGACGATCTAAACACCATCGCAGACCATCACACCTATCAACCACAGCCGACGATCTCAACACCATCGCAGACCATCACCACTATCAACCACAGACAACGATCTCAACACCATCGCAGACCGTCACCCCTATCAACCAGAGACGACGATCTCAACACCATCGCAAACCATCACCCCTATCACCCACAGACGAAGTTCTCAACACTATCGCAGACCATCACCCCTATCAATCACAGACGAAGTTCTCAACACCATCGCAGACCATCACCCCTATCAACCAGAGACGAGGATCTCAACACCATCGCAGACCATCACCCCTATCAAACACAGACGACGATCTCAACACCATCGCAGACCATCACCCCTATCAACCACAGACGACGATCTCAACACCATCGCAGACCATCACCCCTATCAACCACAGACGACTATCTCAATACCATCGCAGACCATTACCACTATCAACCACAGACGACGACCTCAACACCATCGCAGACCATCACCCCTATCAACCACAGACGACTATCTCAACACCATCGCAGACCATCACCCCTATCAACCACAGACGACGATCTCAACATCATCGCAGACCATCACCCCTATCAACCACAGACGACGATCTCAACACCATCGCAGACCATCACCCCTATCAACCACAGACGACGATCTCAACACCATTGCAGACCATCACCCCTATCAACCAGAGACGACGATCTCAACACCATCGCAGACCAACACATCTATCAACCACAGACGACGATCTCAACACCATCGCAGACCATCACTTCTATCAACCACAGACGACGATCTCAACACCATCGCAGAACATCACCCCTATCAACCACAGACGACTATCTCAATACCATCGCAGACCATTACCCCTATCAACCACAGACGACGATCTCAACACCATCGCAGACCATCACCCCTATCAACCACAGACGACTATCTCAACACCATCGCAGACCATCACCCCTATCAACCACAGACGACGATCTCAACACCATCGCAGACCATCACCCCTATCAACCACAGACGACGATCTCAACACCATCGCAGACCATCACCCCTATCAACCACAGACGACGATCTCAACACCATTGCAGACCATCACCCTTATCAACCAGAGACGACGATCTCAACACCATCGCAGACCAACACATCTATCAACCACAGATGACTATCTCAACACCATCGCAGACCATCACCCCTATCAACCACAGACGACGTTCTCAACACCATCGCAGACCATCACCCCTATCAACCAGAGACGACTATCTCAACACCATCGAAGACCATCATCCCTATCAACCAGAGACGAGGATCTCAACACCATCGCAGATCATCACCCCTATCAACCACAGACGACTATCTCAACACCATCGCAGACCATTACCCCTATCAACCACAGACGACGATCTCAACACCATCGCAGATCATCACCGCTATCAACCAGAGACAACGTTCTCAACACCATCGCAGACCAACACCCCTATCAACCAGAGACGACGATCTCAACACCATCGCAGACCATTACACCTATCAACCACAGACAAAGATCTCAACACCATCGCAGACCATCACCCCTATCAACCAGAGACGACGATCTCAACACCATCGCAGACCATCACACCTATCAACCACAGCCGACGATCTCAACACCATCGCAGACCATCACCACTATCAACCACAGACAACGATCTCAACACCATCGCAGACCGTCACCCCTATCAACCAGAGACGACGATCTCAACACCATCGCAAACCATCACCCCTATCACCCACAGACGAAGTTCTCAACACTATCGCAGACCATCACCCCTATCAACCACAGACGAAGTTCTCAACACCATCGCAGACCATCACCCCTATCAACCAGAGACGAGGATCTCAACACCATCGCAGACCATCACCCCTATCAAACACAGACGACGATCTCAACACCATCGCAGACCATCACCCCTATCAACCACAGACGACAATCTCAACACCATCGCAGACCATCACCCCTATCAACCACAGACGACTATCTCAATACCATCGCAGACCATTACCCCTATCAACCACAGACGACGAGCTCAACACCATCGCAGACCATGACCCCTATCAACCACAGACGACGATATCAACATCATCGCAGACCATCACCCCTATCAACCACAGACGACGATCTCAACACCATCGCAGACCATCACCCCTATCAACCACAGACGACGATCTCAACACCATTGCAGACCATCACCCCTATCAACCAGAGACGACGATCTCAACACCATCGCAGACCAACACATCTATCAACCACAGACGACGATCTCAACACCATCGCAGACCATCACCCCTATCAACCACAGACGACGTTCTCAACACCATCGCAGACCATCACCCCTATCAACCAGAGACGACTATCTCAACACCATCGAAGACCATCACCCCTATCAACCAGAGACGAGGATCTCAACACCATCGCAGATCATCACCCCTATCAACCACAGACGACTATCTCAACACCATCGCAGACCATTACCCCTATCAACCACAGACGAGGATCTCAACACCATCGCAGACCATCACACCTATCAACCACAGACGACAATCTCAACACCATCGCAGACCAACACCCCTATCAACCAGAGACGACGATCTCAACACCATCGCAGACCATTACCCCTATCAACCACAGACGACGATCTCAACACCATCGCAGATCATCACCGCTATCAACCAGAGACAACGTTCTCAACACCATCGCAGACCAACACACATATCAACCAGAGACGAGGATCTCAACACCATCGCAGACCATCACACCTATCAACCACAGACGACAATCTCAACACCATCGCAGACCATTACCCCTATCAACCACAGACGACGATCTCAACACCATCGCAGACCATCACCCCTATCAACCAGAGACGACGATCTCAACACCATCGCAGACCATCACACCTATCAACCACAGCCGACGATCTCAACACCATCGCAGACCATCACCACTATCAACCACAGACGACGATCTCAACACCATCGCAGACCATCACCCCTATCACCCACAGACGAAGTTCTCAACACTATCGCAGACCATCACCCCTATCAACCACAGACGAAGTTCTCAACACCATCGCAGACCATCACCCCTATCAACCAGAGACGAGGATCTCAACACCATCGCAGACCATCACCCCTATCAAACACAGACGACGATCTCAACACCATCGCAGACCATCACCCCTATCAACCACAGACGACGATCTCAATACCATCGCTGACCATCACCCTTATCAACCAGAGACGACGATCTCAACACCATCGCAGACCATCACCCCTATCAACCAGAGACGACGATCTCAACACCATCGCAGACCATCACCCCTATCATCCACAGACGACTATCTCAACACCATCGTAGACCATCACCCCTATCAACCAGAGACGACGATCTCAACACCATCGGAGACCATCACCCCTATCAACCACAGACGACGATCTCAACACCATCGCAGACCATCACCCCTATCAACTAGAGTCGACGATCTCAACACCATCACAGACCATCACCCCTATCAAACACAGACGACTATCTCAACACCATCGCAGACCATCAGCCCTATCAACCACAGACGACGTTCTCAACACCATCACAGACCATCACCCCTATCAAACACAGACGACGATCTCAACACCATCGCAGACCATCACCCCTATCAACCAGAGACGACGATCTCAACACCATTGCAGACCATCACCCCTATCAAACAGAGACGACGATCTCAACACCATCGCAGACCAACACATCTATCAACCACAGACGACGATCTCAACACCATCGCAGACCATCACCCCTATCAACCACAGACGACGATCTCAACACCATCGCAGATCATCACCCCTATCAACCACAGACGACTATCTCAATACCATCGCAGACCATTAACCCTATCAACCACAGACGACGATCTCAACACCATCGCAGACCATCACCCCTATCAACCACAGACGACTATCTCAACACCATCGCAGACCATCACCCCTATCAACCACAGACGACGATCTCAACACCATCGCAGACCATCACCCCTATCAACCACAGACGACGATCTCAACACCATCGCAGACCATCACCCCTATCAACCACAGACGACGATCTCAACACCATTGCAGACCATCACCCCTATCAACCAGAGACGACGATCTCAACACCATCGCAGACCAACACATCTATCAACCACAGACGACGATCTCAACACCATCGCAGACCATCACCCCTATCAACCACAGACGACGTTCTCAACACCATCGCAGACCATCACCCCTATCAACCAGAGACGACTATCTCAACACCATCGAAGACCATCACCCCTATCAACCAGAGACGAGGATCTCAACACCATCGCAGATCATCACCCCTATCAACCACAGTCGACTATCTCAACACCATCGCAGACCATTACCCCTATCAACCACAGACGTGGATCTCAACACCATCGCAGACCATCACACCTATCAACCACAGACGACAATCTCAACACCATCGCAGACCAACACCCCTATCAACCAGAGACGACGATCTCAACACCATCGCAGACCATTACCCCTATCAACCACAGACGACGATCTCAACACCATCGCAGACCATCACCCCTATCAACCAGAGACAACGTTCTCAACACCATCGCAGACCAACACACATATCAACCAGAGACGAGGATCTCAACACCATCGCAGACCATCACACCTATCAACCACAGACGACAATCTCAACACCATCGCAGACCATTACCCCTATCAACCACAGACGACGATCTCAACACCATCGCAGACCATCACCCCTATCAACCAGAGACGACGATCTCAACACCATCGCAGACCATCACACCTATCAACCACAGACGACGATCTCAACACCATCGCAGACCATCACCCCTATCACCCACAGACGAAGTTCTCAACACTATCGCAGACCATCACCCCTATCAACCAGAGACGAGGATCTCAACACCATCGCAGACCATCACCCCTATCAAACACAGACGACGATCTCAACACCATCGCAGACCATCACCCCTATCAACCACAGACGACGATCTCAATACCATCGCTGACCATCACCCTTATCAACCAGAGACGACGATCTCAACACCATCGCAGACCATCACCCCTATCAACCAGAGACGACGATCTCAACACCATCGCAGACCATCACCCCTATCATCCACAGACGACTATCTCAACACCATCGTAGACCATCACCACTATCAACCAGAGACGACGATCTCAACACCATCGGAGACCATCACCCCTATCAACCACAGACGACGATCTCAACACCATCGCAGACCATCACCCCTATCAACTAGAGACGACGATCTCAACACCATCGCAGACCATCAGCCCTATCAACCACAGACGACGTTCTCAATACCATCACAGACCATCACCCCTATCAAACACAGACGACTATCTCAACACCATCGCAGACCAACAGCCCTATCAACCACAGACGACGTTCTCAACACCATCACAGACCATCACCCCTATCAAACACAGACGACGATCTCAACACCATCGCAGACCATCACTCCTATCAACCAGAGACGACGATCTCAACACCATTGCAGACCATCACCCCCATCAACCAGAGACGACGATCTCAACACCATCGCAGACCAATACATCTATCAACCACAGACGACGATCTCAACACCATCGCAGACCATCACCCCTATCAACCACAGACGACGATCTCAACACCATCGCAGACCATCACCCCTATCAACCACAGACGACTATCTCAATACCATCGCAGACCTTTACCCCTATCAACCACAGACGACGATCTCAACACCATCGCAGACCATCACCCCTATCAACCACAGCCGACGATCTCAACACCATCGCAGACCATCACCCCTATCAACCACAGACGACGATCTCAACACCATCGCAGACCATCACCCCTATCAACCACAGACGACGATCTCAACACCATCGCAGACCATCACCCCTATCAACCACAGACGACGATCTCAACACCATTGCAGACCATCACCCCTATCAACCAGAGACGACGATCTCAACACCATCGCAGACCAACACATCTATCAACCACAGACGACGATCTCAACACCATCGCAGACCATCACCCCTATCAACCACAGACGACGTTCTCAACACCATCGCAGACCATCACCCCTATCAACCAGAGACGACGATCTCAACACCATCGCAGACCATCACACCTATCAACCACAGCCGACGATCTCAACACCATCGCAGACCATCACCACTATCAACCACAGACAACGATCTCAACACCATCGCAGACCGTCACCCCTATCAACCAGAGACGACGATCTCAACACCATCGCAGACCATCACCCCTATCACCCACAGACGAAGTTCTCAACACTATCGCAGACCATCACCCCTATCAACCACAGACGAAGTTCTCAACACCATCGCAGACCATCACCCCTATCAACCAGAGACGAGGATCTCAACACCATCGCAGACCATCACCACTATCAAACACAGACGACGATCTCAACACCATCGCAGACCATCAACCCTATCAACCACAGACGACGATCTCAACACCATCGCAGACCATCACCCCTATCAACCACAGACGACTATCTCAATACCATCGCAGACCATTACCCCTATCAACCACAGACGACGATCTCAACACCATCGCAGACCATCACCCCTATCAACCACAGACGACTATCTCAACACCATCGCAGACCATCACCCCTATCAACCACAGACGACGATCTCAACATCATCGCAGACCATCACCCCTATCAACCACAGACGACGATCTCAACACCATCGCAGACCATCACCCCTATCAACCACAGACGACGATCTCAACACCATTGCAGACCATCACCCCTATCAACCAGAGACGACGATCTCAACACCATCGCAGACCAACACATCTATCAACCACAGACGACGATCTCAACACCATCGCAGACCATCACCCCTATCAACCACAGACGACGTTCTCAACACCATCGCAGACCATCACCCCTATCAACCAGAGACGACGATCTCAACACCATCGCAGACCATTACCCCTATCAACCACAGACGACGATCTCAACACCATCGCAGATCATCACCGCTATCAAACAGAGACGAGGATCTCAACACCATCGCAGACCATCACCACTATCAACCACAGACGACGTTCTCAACACCATCGCAGACCAACACACCTATCAACCAGAGACGAGGATCTCAACACCATCGCAGACCATCACACCTATCAACCACAGACGACAATCTCAACACCATCGCAGACCAACACCCCTATCAACCAGAGACGACGATCTCAACACCATCGCAGACCATGACCCCTATCAACCACAGACGACGATCTCAACACCATCGCAGACCATCACCCCTATCAACCAGAGACAACGATCTCAACACCATCGCAGACCATCACACCTATCAACCACAGCCGACGATCTCAACACCATCGCAGACCATCACCACTATCAACCACAGACAACGATCTCAACACCATCGCAGACCATCACCCCTATCAACCAGAGACGACGATCTCAACACCATCGCAGACCATCACCCCTATCACCCACAGACGAAGTTCTCAACACTATCGCAGACCATCACCCCTATCAACCACAGACGAAGTTCTCAACACCATCGCAGACCATCACCCCTATCAACCAGAGACGAGGATCTCAACACCATCGCAGACCATCACCCCTATCAAACACAGACGACGATCTCAACACCATCGCAGACCATCACCCCTATCAACCACAGACGACGATCTCAATACCATCGCTGACCATCACCCTTATCAACCAGAGACGACGATCTCAACACCATCGCAGACCATCACCCCTATCAACCAGAGACGACGATCTCAACAACATCGCAGACCATCACCCCTATCATCCACAGACGACTATCTCAACACGATCGTAGACCATCACCACTATCAACCAGAGACGACGATCTCAACACCATCGCAGACCATCACCCCTATCAACCACAGACGACGATCTCAACACCATCGCAGACCATCACCCCTATCAACTAGAGACGACGATCTCAACAACATCGCAGACCATCAGCCCTATCAACCACAGACGACGTTCTCAACACCATCACAGACCATCACCCCTATCAAACACAGACGACTATCTCAACACCATCGCAGACCATCAGCCCTATCAACCACAGACGACGTTCTCAACACCTTCACAGACCATCACCCCTATCAAACACAGACGACGATCTCAACACCATCGCAGACCATCACCCCTATCAACCAGAGACGACGATCTTAACACCATCGCAGATCTTCACCCCTATCAACCACAGAGGACGATCTCAAAACCATCGTAGACCATCACCCCTATCAACCACAAACGACGATCTCAACCCCATCGCAGACCATCACCCCTATCAACCACAGACGTTGATCTGAACACCATCGCAGACAATCCCCCCTATCAACCAGAGACGACGTTCTCAACACCATCGCAGACCATCAGACCTATCAACCACAGACGACGTTCTCAACACCATCGCAGACCATCACACCTATCAACCACAGACGTTGATCTCAACACCATCGCAGACAATCACCCCTATCAACCACAGACGACGATCTCAACACCATCGCAGACCAACACCCTTATCAACCAGTGACGACGATCTCAACACCATCGCAGACCATCACCCCTATCATCCACAGACGACTATCTCAACACCATCGTAGACCATCACCACTATCAACCAGAGACGACGATCTCAACACCATCGGAGACCATCACCCCTATCAACCACAAACGACGATCTCAACACCATCGCAGACCATCATCTCTATCAACCACAGACGACGTTCTCAATACCATCACAGACCATCACCCCTATCAAACACAGACGACTATCTCAACACCATCGCAGACCAACAGCCCTATCAACCACAGACGACGTTCTCAACACCATCACAGACCATCACCCCTATCAAACACAGACGACGATCTCAACACCATCGCAGACCATCACTCCTATCAACCAGAGACGACGATCTCAACACCATTGCAGACCATCACCCCCATCAACCAGAGACGACGATCTCAACACCATCGCAGACCAATACATCTATCAACCACAGACGACGATCTCAACACCATCGCAGACCATCACCCCTATCAACCACAGACGACGATCTCAACACCATCGCAGACCATCACCCCTATCAACCACAGACGACTATCTCAATACCATCGCAGACCTTTACCCCTATCAACCACAGACGACGATCTCAACACCATCGCAGACCATCACCCCTATCAACCACAGCCGACGATCTCAACACCATCGCAGACCATCACCCCTATCAACCACAGACGACGATCTCAACACCATCGCAGACCATCACCCCTATCAACCACAGACGACGATCTCAACACCATCGCAGACCATCACCCCTATCAACCACAGACGACGATCTCAACACCATTGCAGACCATCACCCCTATCAACCAGAGACGACGATCTCAACACCATCGCAGACCAACACATCTATCAACCACAGACGACGATCTCAACACCATCGCAGACCATCACCCCTATCAACCACAGACGACGTTCTCAACACCATCGCAGACCATCACCCCTATCAACCAGAGACGACGATCTCAACACCATCGCAGACCATCACACCTATCAACCACAGCCGACGATCTCAACACCATCGCAGACCATCACCACTATCAACCACAGACAACGATCTCAACACCATCGCAGACCGTCACCCCTATCAACCAGAGACGACGATCTCAACACCATCGCAGACCATCACCCCTATCACCCACAGACGAAGTTCTCAACACTATCGCAGACCATCACCCCTATCAACCACAGACGAAGTTCTCAACACCATCGCAGACCATCACACCTATCAACCAGAGACGAGGATCTCAACACCATCGCAGACCATCACCACTATCAAACACAGACGACGATCTCAACACCATCGCAGACCATCAACCCTATCAACCACAGACGACGATCTCAACACCATCGCAGACCATCACCCCTATCAACCACAGACGACTATCTCAATACCATCGCAGACCATTACCCCTATCAACCACAGACGACGATCTCAACACCATCGCAGACCATCACCCCTATCAACCACAGACGACTATCTCAACACCATCGCAGACCATCACCCCTATCAACCACAGACGACGATCTCAACATCATCGCAGACCATCACCCCTATCAACCACAGACGACGATCTCAACACCATCGCAGACCATCACCCCTATCAACCACAGACGACGATCTCAACACCATTGCAGACCATCACCCCTATCAAACAGAGACGACGATCTCAACATCATCGCAGACCAACACATCTATCAACCACAGACGACGATCTCAACACCATCGCAGACCATCACCCCTATCAACCACAGACGACGATCTCAACACCATCGCAGACCATCTCCCCTATCAACCACAGACGACGTTCTCAACACCATCGCAGACCATCACCCCTATCAACCAGAGACGACGATCTCAACACCATCGCAGACCATTACCCCTATCAACCACAGACGACGATCTCAACACCATCGCAGATCATCACCGCTATCAACCAGAGACGAGGATCTCAACACCATCGCAGACCATCACCACTATCAAACACAGACGACGATCTCAACACCATCGCAGACCATCAACCCTATCAACCACAGACGACGATCTCAACACCATCGCAGACCATCACCCCTATCAACCACAGACGACTATCTCAATACCATCGCAGACCATTACCCCTATCAAGCACAGACGACGATCTCAACACCATCGCAGACCATCACCCCTATCAACCACAGACGACTATCTCAACACCATCGCAGACCATCACCCCTATCAACCACAGACGACGTTCTCAACACCATCGCAGACCAACACACCTATCAACCAGAGACGAGGATCTCAACACCATCGCAGACCATCACACCTATCAACCACAGACGACAATCTCAACACCATCGCAGACCAACACCCCTATCAACCAGAGACGACGATCTCAACACCATCGCAGACCATGACCCCTATCAACCACAGACGACGATCTCAACACCATCGCAGACCATCACCCCTATCAACCAGAGACAACGATCTCAACACCATCGCAGACCATCACACCTATCAACCACAGCCGACGATCTCAACACCATCGCAGACCATCACCACTATCAACCACAGACAACGATCTCAACACCATCGCAGACCATCACCCCTATCAACCAGAGACGACGATCTCAACACCATCGCAGACCATCACCCCTATCACCCACAGACGAAGTTCTCAACACTATCGCAGACCATCACCCCTATCAACCACAGACGAAGTTCTCAACACCATCGCAGACCATCACCCCTATCAACCAGAGACGAGGATCTCAACACCATCGCAGACCATCACCCCTATCAAACACAGACGACGATCTCAACACCATCGCAGACCATCACCCCTATCAACCACAGACGAAGTTCTCAACACCATCGCAGACCATCACCCCTATCAACCAGAGACGAGGATCTCAACACCATCGCAGACCATCACCCCTATCAAACACAGACGACGATCTCAACACCATCGCAGACCATCACCCCTATCAACCACAGACGACGATCTCAATACCATCGCTGACCATCACCCTTATCAACCAGAGACGACGATCTCAACACCATCGCAGACCATCACCCCTATCAACCAGAGACGACGATCTCAACACCATCGCAGACCATCACCCCTATCATCCACAGACGACTATCTCAACACGATCGTAGACCATCACCACTATCAACCAGAGACGACGATCTCAACACCATCGCAGACCATCACCCCTATCAACCACAGACGACGATCTCAACACCATCGCAGACCATCACCCCTATCAACTAGAGACGACGATCTCAACAACATCGCAGACCATCAGCCCTATCAACCACAGACGACGTTCTCAACACCATCACAGACCATCACCCCTATCAAACACAGACGACTATCTCAACACCATCGCAGACCATCAGCCCTATCAACCACAGACGACGTTCTCAACACCTTCACAGACCATCACCCCTATCAAACACAGACGACGATCTCAACACCATCGCAGACCATCACCCCTATCAACCAGAGACGACGATCTTAACACCATCGCAGATCTTCACCCCTATCAACCACAGAGGACGATCTCAAAACCATCGTAGACCATCACCCCTATCAACCACAAACGACGATCTCAACCCCATCGCAGACCATCACCCCTATCAACCACAGACGTTGATCTGAACACCATCGCAGACAATCCCCCCTATCAACCAGAGACGACGTTCTCAACACCATCGCAGACCATTAGACCTATCAACCACAGACGACGTTCTCAACACCATCGCAGACCATCACACCTATCAACCACAGACGTTGATCTCAACACCATCGCAGACAATCACCCCTATCAACCACAGACGACGATCTCAACACCATCGCAGACCAACACCCCTATCAACCAGTGACGACGATCTCAACACCATCGCAGACCATCACCCCTATCATCCACAGACGACTATCTCAACACCATCGTAGACCATCACCACTATCAACCAGAGACGACGATCTCAACACCATCGGAGACCATCACCCCTATCAACCACAGACGACGATCTCAACACCATCGCAGACCATCACCCCTATCAACTAGAGACGACGATCTCAACACCATCGCAGACCATCAGCCCTATCAACCACAGACGACGTTCTCAATACCATCACAGACCATCACCCCTATCAAACACAGACGACTATCTCAACACCATCGCAGACCAACAGCCCTATCAACCACAGACGACGTTCTCAACACCATCACAGACCATCACCCCTATCAAACACAGACGACGATCTCAACACCATCGCAGACCATCACTCCTATCAACCAGAGACGACGATCTCAACACCATTGCAGACCATCACCCCCATCAACCAGAGACGACGATCTCAACACCATCGCAGACCAATACATCTATCAACCACAGACGACGATCTCAACACCATCGCAGACCATCACCCCTATCAACCACAGACGACGATCTCAACACCATCGCAGACCATCACCCCTATCAACCACAGACGACTATCTCAATACCATCGCAGACCTTTACCCCTATCAACCACAGACGACGATCTCAACACCATCGCAGACCATCACCCCTATCAACGACAGCCGACGATCTCAACACCATCGCAGACCATCACCCCTATCAACCACAGACGACGATCTCAACACCATCGCAGACCATCACCCCTATCAACCACAGACGACTATCTCAATACCATCGCAGACCATTACCCCTATCAAGCACAGACGACGATCTCAACACCATCGCAGACCATCACCCCTATCAACCACAGACGACTATCTCAACACCATCGCAGACCATCACCCCTATCAACCACAGACGACGTTCTCAACACCATCGCAGACCAACACACCTATCAACCAGAGACGAGGATCTCAACACCATCGCAGACCATCACCCCTATCAACCAGAGACGACGATCTCAACACCATCGCAGACCATCACCCCTATCAACCACAGACGACGATCTCAACACCATCGCAGATCATCACCGCTATCAACCAGAGACGAGGATCTCAACACCATCGCAGACCATCACCACTATCAAACACAGACGACGATCTCAACACCATCGCAGACCATCAACCCTATCAACCACAGACGACGATCTCAACACCATCGCAGACCATCACCCCTATCAACCACAGACGACTATCTCAATACCATCGCAGACCATTACCCCTATCAAGCACAGACGACGATCTCAACACCATCGCAGACCATCACCCCTATCAACCACAGACGACAATCTCAACACCATCGCAGATCATCACCGCTATCAACCACAGACGACGTTCTCAACACCATCGCAGACCAACACACCTATCAACCAGAGACGAGGATCTCAACACCATCGCAGACCATCACCCCTATCAACCACAGACGACTATCTCAATACCATCGCAGACCATTACCCCTATCAAGCACAGACGACGATCTCAACACCATCGCAGACCATGACCCCTATCAACCACAGACGACGATCTCAACACCATCGCAGACCATCACCCCTATCAACCAGAGACAACGATCTCAACACCATCGCAGACCATCACACCTATCAACCACAGCCGACGATCTCAACACCATCGCAGACCATCACCACTATCAACCACAGAAACGATCTCAACACCATCGCAGACCATCACCCGTATCAACCAGAGACGACGATCTCAACACCATCGCAGACCATCACCCCTATCACCCACAGACGAAGTTCTCAACACTATCGCAGACCATCACCCCTATCAACCACAGACGAAGTTCTCAACACCATCGCAGACCATCACCCCTATCAACCAGAGACGAGGATCTCAACACCATCGCAGACCATCACCCCTATCAAACACAGACGACGATCTCAACACCATCGCAGACCATCACCCCTATCAACCACAGACGACGATCTCAATACCATCGCTGACCATCACCCTTATCAACCAGAGACGACGATCTCAACACCATCGCAGACCATCACCCCTATCAACCAGAGACGACGATCTCAACACCATCGCAGACCATCACCCCTATCATCCACAGACGACTATCTCAACACGATCGTAGACCATCACCCCTATCAACCAGAGACGACGATCTCAACACCATCGCAGACCATCACCCCTATCATCCACAGACGACTATCTCAACACGATCGTAGACCATCACCCCTATCAACCACAGACGACGATCTCAACACCATCGCAGACCATCATCCCTATCAACTAGAGACGACGATCTCAACAACATCGCAGACCATCAGCCCTATCAACCACAGACGACGTTCTCAACACCATCACAGACCATCACCCCTATCAAACACAGACGACTATCTCAACACCATCGCAGACCATCAGCCCTATCAACCACAGACGACGTTCTCAACACCTTCACAGACCATCACCCCTATCAAACACAGACGACGATCTCAACACCATCGCAGACCATCACCCCTATCAACCAGAGACGACGATCTCAACACCATCGCAGACCATCACCCCTATCAACCACAGACGTTGATCTGAACACCATCGCAGACAATCCCCCCTATCAACCGGAGACGACGTTCTCAACACCATCGCAGACCATCAGACCTATCAACCACAGACGACGTTCTCAACACCATCGCAGACCATCACACCTATCAACCACAGACGTTGATCTCAACACCATCGCAGACCATCACACCTATCAACCACAGACGACGATCTCAACACCATCGCAGACCAACACCCCTATCAACCAGAGACGACGATCTCAACACCATCGCAGACCATCACCACTATCCACCTCAGACGACGTTCTCAACACCATCGCAGACCATCACCCCTATCAACCACAGACGACGATCTCAACACCATCGCAGACCATCACCACTATCAACCACAGACGACGTTCTCAACACCATCGCAGACCATCACCCCTATCAACCAGAGACGACGATCTCAACACCATCGCAGACCATCACCCCTATCAACCAGAGACGAGGATCTCAACGCCATCGCAGACCATCACCCCTATCACCCACAGACGAAGTTCTCAACACTATCGCAGACCATCACCCCTATCAACCACAGACGAAGTTCTCAACACCATCGCAGACCATCACCCCTATCAACCAGAGACGAGGATCTCAACACCATCGCAGACCATCACCCCTATCAAACACAGACGACGATCTCAACACCATCGCAGACCATCACCCCTATCAACCACAGACGACGATCTCAATACCATCGCTGACCATCACCCTTATCAACCAGAGACGACGATCTCAACACCATCGCAGACCATCACACCTATCAACCACAGCCGACGATCTCAACACCATCGCAGACCATCACCACTATCAACCACAGACGACGATCTCAACATTATCGCAGACCATCACCCCTATCAACCACAGACGACGATCTCAACACCATCGCAGACCATCACCCCTATCGACCACAGACGACGATCTCAACACCATTGCAGACCATCACCCCTATCAACCAGAGACGACGATCTCAACACCATCGCAGACCAACACATCTATCAACCACAGACGACGATCTCAACACCATCGCAGACCATCACCCCTATCAACCACAGACGACGTTCTCAACACCATCGCAGACCATCACCCCTATCAACCAGAGACGACGATCTCAACACCATCGCAGACCATTACCCCTATCAACCACAGACGACGATCTCAACACCATCGCAGACCATCACCCCTATCAACCAGAGACGACGATCTCAACACCATCGCAGACCATCACACCTATCAACCACAGCCGACGATCTCAACACCATCGCAGACCATCACCACTATCAACCACAGACAACGATCTCAACACCATCGCAGACCATCACCCCTATCAACCAGAGACGACGATCTCAACACCATCGCAGACCATCACCCCTATCACCCACAGACGAAGTTCTCAACACTATCGCAGACCATCACCCCTATCAACCACAGACGAAGTTCTCAACACCATCGCAGACCATCACCCCTATCAACCAGAGACGAGGATCTCAACACCATCGCAGACCATCACCCCTATCAAACACAGACGACGATCTCAACACCATCGCAGACCATCACCCCTATCAACCACAGACGACGATCTCAATACCATCGTGGACCATCACCCTTATCAACCAGAGACGACGATCTCAACACCATCGCAGACCATCACCCCTATCAACCAGAGACGACGATCTCAACACCATCGCAGACCATCACCCCTATCATCCACAGACGACTATCTCAACACCATCGTAGACCATCACCACTATCAACCAGAGACGACGAGCTCAACACCATTGCAGACCATCACCCCTATCAACCACAGACGACGATCTCAACACCATCGCAGACCATCACCCCTATCAACTAGAGACGACGATCTCAACAACATCGCAGACCATCAGCCCTATCAACCACAGACGACGTTCTCAACACCATCACAGACCATCACCCCTATCAAACACAGACGACTATCTCAACACCATCGCAGAGCATCAGCCCTATCAACCACAGACGACGTTCTCAACACCATCACATACCATCACCCCTATCAAACACAGACGACGATCTCAACACCATCGCAGACCATCACCCCTATCAACCAGAGACGACGATCTTAACACCATCGCAGATCTTCACCCCTATCAACCACAGACGACGATCTCAAAACCATCGTAGACCATCACCCCTATCAACCACAAACGACGATCTCAACCCCATCGCAGACCATCACCCCTATCAACCACAGACGTTGATCTGAACACCATCGCAGACAATCCCCCCTATCAACCAGAGACGACGCTCTCAACACCATCGCAGACCATCAGACATATCAACCACAGACGACGTTCTCAACACCATCGCAGACCATCACACCTATCAACCACAGACGTTGATCTCAACACCATCGCAGACAATCACCCCTATCAACCACAGACGACGATCTCAACACCATCGCAGACCAACACCCCTATCAACCAGAGACGACGATCTCAACACCATCGCAGACCATCACCACTATCCACCTCAGACGACGTTCTCAACACCATCGCAGACCATCACCCCTATCAACCACAGACGACGATCTCAACACCATCGCAGACCATCACCACTATCAACCACAGACGACGTTCTCAACACCATCGCAGACCATCACCCCTATCAACCAGAGACGACGATCTCAACACCATCGCAGACCATCACCCCTATCAACCAGAGACGAGGATCTCAACACCATCGCAGACCATCACCCCTATCAACCACAGACGACGATCTCAACACCATCGCAGACCATCACCACTATCAACCACAAACAACGATCTCAACACCATCGCAGACCATCACCCCTATCAACCAGAGACGACGATCTCAACACCATCGCAGACCATCACCCCTATCACCCACAGACGAAGTTCTCAACACTATCGCAGACCATCACCCCTATCAACCACAGACAAAGTTCTCAACACCATCGCAGACCATCACCCCTATCAACCAGAGACGAGGATCTCAACACCATCGCAGACCATCACCCCTATCAAACACAGACGACGATCTCAACACCATCGCAGACCATCACCCCTATCAACCACAGACGACGATCTCAATACCATCGCTGACCATCACCCTTATCAACCAGAGACGACGATCTCAACACCATCGCAGACCATCACCCCTATTAACCAGAGACGACGATCTCAACACCATCGCAGACTATCACCCCTATCAACCACAGACGACTATCTCAACACCATCGCAGACCATCACCCCTATCAACCACAGACGACGATCTCAACATTATCGCAGACCATCACCCCTATCAACCACAGACGACGATCTCAACACCATCGCAGACCATCACCCCTATCAACCACAGACGACGATCTCAACACCATTGCAGACCATCACCCCTATCAACCAGAGACGACGATCTCAACACCATCGCAGACCAACACATCTATCAACCACAGACGACGATATCAACACCATCGCAGACCATCACCCCTATTAACCACAGACGACGTTCTCAACACCATCGCAGACCATCACCCCTATCAACCAGAGACGAGGATCTCAACACCATCGCAGACCATCACACCTATCAACCACAGACGACAATCTCAACACCATCGCAGACCAACACCCCTATCAACCAGAGACGACGATCTCAACACCATCGCAGACCATTACCCCTATCAACCACAGACGACGATCTCAACACCATCGCAGACCATCACCCCTATCAACCAGAGACGACGATCTCAACACCATCGCAGACCATCACACCTATCAACCACAGCCGACGATCTCAACACCATCGCAGACCATCACCACTATCAACCACAGACAACGATCTCAACACCATCGCAGACCATCACCCCTATCAACCAGAGACGACGATCTCAACACCATCGCAGACCATCACCCCTATCACCCACAGACGAAGTTCTCAACACTATCGCAGACCATCACCGCTATCAACCACAGACGACGATCTCAACACACTCGCAGACCATCACCCCTATCAACCAGAGACGAGGATCTCAACACCATCGCAGACCATCACCCCTATCAAACACAGACGACGATCTCAACACCATCGCAGACCATCACCCCTATCAACCACAGACGACGATCTCAATACCATCGCTGACCATCACCCTTATCAACCAGAGACGACGATCTCAACACCATCGCAGACCATCACCCCTATCAACCAGAGACGACGATCTCAACACCATCGCAGACCATCACCCCTATCATCCACAGACGACAATCTCAACACCATCGTAGACCATCACCACTATCAACCAGAGACGACGATCTCAACACCATCGCAGACCATCACCCTTATCAACCACAGACGACGATCTCAACACCATCGCAGACCATCACCCCTATCAACTAGAGACGACGATCTCAACACCATCGCAGACTATCAGCCCTATCAACCACAGACGACGTTCTCAACACCATCACAGACCATGACCCCTATCAAACACAGACGACTATCTCAACACCATCGCAGACCATCAGCCCTATCAACCACAGACGACGTTCTCAACACCATCACAGACCATCACCCCTATCAAACACAGACGACGATCTCAACACCATCGCAGACCATCACCCCTATCAACCAGAGACGACGATCTTAACACCATCGCAGATCTTCACCCCTATCAACCACAGACGACGATCTCAAAACCATCGTAGACCATCACCCCTATCAACCACAAACGACGATCTCAACCCCATCGCAGACCATCACCCCTATCAACCACAGACGTTGATCTCAACACCATCGCAGACAATCCCCCCTATCAACCAGAGACGACGTTCTCAACACCACCGCAGACTATCAGACCTATCAACCACAGACGACGTTCTCAACACCATCGCAGACCATCACACCTATCAACCACAGACGTTGATCTCAACACCATCGCAGACAATCACCCCTATCAACCACAGACGACGATCTCAACACCATCGCAGACCAACACCCCTATCAACCAGAGACGACGATCTCAACACCATCGCAGACCATCACCACTATCCACCTCAGACGACGTTCTCAACACCATCGCAGACCATCACCCCTATCAACCACAGACGACGATCTCAACACCATCGCAGACCATCACCACTATCAACCACAGACGACGTTCTCAACACCATCGCAGACCATCACCCCTATCAACCAGAGACGACGATCTCAACACCATCGCAGACCATCACACCTATCAACCAGAGACGAGGATCTCAACACCATCGCAGACCATCACCCCTATCAACCACAGACGACGATCTCAACACCATCGCAGACCATCACCACTATCAACCACAGACGACGTTCTCAACACCATCGCAGACCATCACCCCTATCAACCAGAGACGACGATCTCAACACCATCGCAGACCATCACCCCTATCAACCAGAGACGAGGATCTCAACACCATCGCAGACCATCACCCCTATCAACCACAGACGACGATCTCAACACCATCGCAGACCATCACCACTATCAACCACAGACAACGATCTCAACACCATCGCAGACCATCACCCCTATCAATCAGAGACGACGATCTCAACACCATCGCAGACCATCACCCCTATCACCCACAGACGAAGTTCTCAACACTATCGCAGACCATCACCCCTATCAACCACAGACGAAGTTCTCAACACCATCGCAGACCATCACCCCTATCAACCAGAGACTAGGATCTCAACACCATCGCAGACCATCACCCCTATCAAACACAGACGACGATCTCAACACCATCGCAGACCATCACCCCTATCAACCACAGACGACGATCTCAATACCATCGCTGACCATCACCCTTATCAACCAGAGACGACGATCTCAACACCATCGCAGACCATCACCCCTATCAACCAGAGACGACGATCTCAACACCATCGCAGACCATCACCCCTATCAACCAGAGACGACGATCTTAACACCATCGCAGATCTTCACCCCTATCAACCACAGACGACGATCTCAAAACCATCGTAGACCATCACCCCTATCAACCACAAACGACGATCTCAACCCCATCGCAGACCATCACCCCTATCAACCACAGACGTTGATCTGAACACCATCGCAGACAATCCTCCCTATCAACCAGAGACGACGTTCTCAACACCACCGCAGACCATCAGACCTATCAACCACAGACGACGTTCTCAACACCATCGCAGACCATCACACCTATCAACCACAGACGTTGATCTCAACACCATCGCAGACAATCACCCCTATCAACCACAGACGACGATCTCAACACCATCGCAGACCAACACCCCTATCAACCAGAGACGACGATCTCAACACCATCGCAGACCATCACCACTATCCACCTCAGACGACGTTCTCAACACCATCGCAGACCATCACCCCTATCAACCACAGACGACGATCTCAACACCATCGCAGACCATCACCACTATCAACCACAGACGACGTTCTCAACACCATCGCAGACCATCACCCCTATCAACCAGAGACGACGATCTCAACACCATCGCAGACCATCACACCTATCAACCAGAGACGAGGATCTCAACACCATCGCAGACCATCACCCCTATCAACCACAGACGACGATCTCAACACCATCGCAGACCATCACCACTATCAACCACAGACGACGTTCTCAACACCATCGCAGACCATCACCCCTATCAACCAGAGACGACGATCTCAACACCATCGCAGACCATCACCCCTATCAACCAGAGACGAGGATCTCAACACCATCGCAGATCATCACCCCTATCAACCACAGACGACGATCTCAACACCATCGCAGACCATCACCACTATCAACCACAGACAACGATCTCAACACCATCGCAGACCATCACCCCTATCAATCAGAGACGACGATCTCAACACCATCGCAGACCATCACCCCTATCACCCACAGACGAAGTTCTCAACACTATCGCAGACCATCACCCCTATCAACCACAGACGAAGTTCTCAACACCATCGCAGACCATCACCCCTATCAACCAGAGACTAGGATCTCAACACCATCGCAGACCATCACCCCTATCAAACACAGACGACGATCTCAACACCATCGCAGACCATCACCCCTATCAACCACAGACGACGATCTCAATACCATCGCTGACCATCACCCTTATCAACCAGAGACGACGATCTCAACACCATCGCAGACCATCACCCCTATCAACCAGAGACGACGATCTCAACACCATCGCAGACCATCACCCCTATCATCCACAGACGACTATCTCAACACCATCGCAGACCATCACCACTGTCAACCAGAGACGACGATCTCAACACCATCGCAGACCATCACCGCTATCAACCACAGACGACGATCTCAACACACTCGCAGACCATCACCCCTGTCAACTAGAGACGACGATCTCAACACCATCGCAGACCATCACCCCTATAAACTAGAGACGACGATCTCAACACCATCGCAGACCATCACCCCTATCAATAAGAGACGAAAGTTCTCAACACCATCGCAGACCATCACCCCTATCAACCACAGACGGCGTTCTCAACACTATCGCAGACCATCACCCCTATCAATAAGAGACGAAAGTTCTCAACACCATCGCAGACCATTACCCCTATCAACCACAGACGACGATCTAAACACCATCACAGACCATCACCCCTATCAACCACAGACGACGTTCTCAACACCATCACAGACCATCACCCCTATCAAACACAGACGACGATCTCAACACCATCGCAGACCATCAGCCCTATCAAACACAGACGACGTTCTCAACATCATCACAGACCATCACCCCTATCAAACACAGACGACGATCTTAACAGCATCGCAGATCTTCACCCCTATCAACCACAGACGACGATCTCAACACCATCGCAGACAATCACCCCTATCAAACAGAGACGACGATCTCAACACCATCGCAGACCATCACCCCTATCAACCACAGACGACGTTCTCAACACCATCGCAGACCATCACCCCTATCAACCACAGACGACGTTCTCAACACCATCGCAGACCATCACCCCTATCAACCACAGACGACGTTCTCAACACCATCGCAGACCATCACCCCTATCAACCACAGACGACGTTCTCAACACCATCGCAGACCATCACCCCTATCAATCACAAACGACGTTCTCAACACCATCGCAGACAATCACCCCTATCAACCAGAGACGACGATCTCAAAACCATCGCAGACCATCATCCCTATCAACCAGAGACGATGTTCTCAACACCATCGCAGACCATCACCCCTATCAACCACAGACGACGTTCTCAACACCATCGCAGACCATCACCCCTATCAACCACAGACGACATTCCCAACACCATCGCAGACCATCACCACTATCAACCACAGACAACGTTCTCAACACCATCGCAGACAATCACCCCTATCAACCACAGACGACGATCTCAACACCATCGCAGACAATCACCCCTATGAAACTCAGACGACAATCTCAACACCATCGCCGACCATCACCCATATCAACCAGAGACGACGTTCTCAACACCATCGCAGACCATCACCCCTATCAACCAGAGACGACGTTCTCAACACCATCGCAGACCATCACCCCTATCAACCACAGACGACATTCTCAACACCATCGCAGACCATCACCACTATCAATCACAGACGACGTTCTCAACACCACCGCAGACAATCACCCCTATCAACCAGAGACGACGATCTCAAAACCATCGCAGACCATCATCCCTATCAACCACAGACGACGTTCTCAACACCATCGCAGTCCATCACCCCTATCAACCACAGACGTTGATCTCAACACCATCGCAGACAATCACCCCTATCAACCACAGACGACGTTCTCAACACCATCGCAGACCATCACCCATTTCAACCACAGACGACGTTCTCAACACCATCGCAGACCATCACCCCTATCAACCACAGACGACGTTTTAAACACCATCACAGACCATCATCCCTATCAACCACGGACGACAATCTCAACACCATCGCAGACCATCACTCCTATCAACAAGAGACGACGATCTCAACACCATCGCAGACCATCACCCCTATCAACCACAGACGACGATCTCAACACCATCGCAGAGCATCACCCCTATCAACCACAGACGACGATCTCAACACCATCGCAGACCCTCACCCCTATCAATCACAGACGACGATCTCAACACTATCGCAGAACATCACCCCTACAACCACAGACGACGTTCTCAACACCATCGCAGACCATCACCCCTATCAACCAGAGACGACGATCTCAACACCGTCGCAGACCATCCCCCCTATCAACCAGAGACGACGTTCTCAACACCATCGCAGACCATCACCCCTATCAACCAGAGATGACGATCTCAACACCGTCGCAGACCATCACCCCTATCAACCACAGACGACGTTCTCAACACCATCGCAGATCATCACCACTATCAATCACAGACGACGTTCTCAACACCATCGCAGACAAACACCCCTATCAACAAGAGACGACGATCTCAACACCATCGCAGACCATCACCCCTATCAACCAGAGACGACGATCTTAACACCATCGCAGACCATCACCCCTATCAACAAGAGACGACGATCTCAACACCATCGCAGACCATCACCCCTTTCAACCACAGACGACGATCTCAACACCATCGCAGAGCATCACCCCTATCAACCACAGACGTTGATCTCAACACCATCGCAGACAATCACCCCTATCAACCACAGACGACGTTCTCAACACCATCGCAGACCATCACCCCTATCAACCACAGACGATGATCTAAACACCATCGCAGACCATCACCCCTATCAATCACAGACGACGATCTCAACACCAACACAGACCATTACCCCTATCAACCACAGACGACGATCTCAACACCATCGCAGACCATCACCCCTATCAACCAGAGACGACGATCTCAACACCATCGCAGACAATCACCCCTATCAACTAGAGGCGACGATCTCAACACCATCGCAGTCTATCACCCCTATCAAACATAGACGACGATCTCAACACCATCGCAGACCATCACCCCTATCAACCAGAGACGACGATCTCAACACCATCGCAGACAATCACCCCTATCAACTAGAGGCGACGATCTCAACACCATCGCAGTCTATCACCCCTATCAACCAGAGACGACGATCTCAACACCATCGCAGACCATCACCCCTATCAACCACAGACGACGATCTCAACACCATCGCAGACAATCACCCCTATCAACCAGAGACGACGATCTTAACACCATCGCAGACCATCACTCCTATCAACCACAGACAACGATCTCAACACCATCGCAGACCATCACCCCTCTCAACCACAGACGACGATCTCAACACCATCGCAGACCATCACCCCTATCAACCACAGACGACGATGTTAACGCCATCGCAGAACATCACCCCTATCAACCACAGACGACAATCTCAACACCATCGCAGACCATCACCCCTATCAACCACAGACGACGATCTCAACAACATCGCAAACCATCACCCCTATCAACCGTAGACGACGATCTCAACACCTTCGCAGACCATCACCCCTATCAACCACAGACGACGATCTTAACACCATCGCAAACCATCACCCCTATCAACCGTAGACGACGATCTCAACACCTTCGCAGACCATCACACTTACCAACCACAGACGACGATCTCAACACCATCGCAGACCATCACCCCTATCAACCACAGACGACGATCTCAACACCATCGCAGACCATCACCTCTATCAACCACAGACGATGATCTCAACACCATCGTAGACCATCACCCCTATCAACCAGAGACGACGATCTCAACACCATCGCAGACCATCACCCCTATCAACCACAGACGACGATCTCAACACCATCGTAGACCATCACCCCTATCAACCAGAGATGACGATCTCAACACCATCGCAGACCATCACCCATTTCAACCACAGACGACGTTCTCAACACCATCGCAGACCATCACCCCTATCAATAAGAGACGAAAGTTCTCAACAACATCGCAGACCATCACCCCTATCAACCACAGACGACGTTCTCAACACCATCGCAGACCATCACCCCTATCAACCACAGACGACGATGTTAACGCCATCGCAGAACATCACCCCTATCAACCACAGACGACAATCTCAACACCATCGCAGACCATCACCCCTATCAACCACAGACGACGATCTCAACAACATCGCAAACCATCACCCCTATCAACCGTAGACGACGATCTCAACACCTTCGCAGACCATCACCCCTATCAACCACAGACGACGATCTTAACACCATCGCAAACCATCACCCCTATCAACCGTAGACGACGATCTCAACACCTTCGCAGACCATCACACTTACCAACCACAGACGACGATCTCAACACCATCGCAGACCATCACCCCTATCAACCACAGACGACGATCTCAACACCATCGCAGACCATCACCTCTATCAACCACAGACGATGATCTCAACACCATCGTAGACCATCACCCCTATCAACCAGAGACGACGATCTCAACACCATCGCAGACCATCACCCCTATCAACCACAGACGACGATCTCAACACCATCGTAGACCATCACCCCTATCAACCAGAGATGACGATCTCAACACCATCGCAGACCATCACCCATTTCAACCACAGACGACGTTCTCAACACCATCGCAGACCATCACCCCTATCAACCAGAGACGACGATCTCAACACCATCGCAGAGCATCACCCCTATCAACCACAGACGACGATCTCAACACCATCGCAGACCATCACCCCTATCAACCAGAGACGACGATCTCAACACCATCGCAGACAATCACCCCTATCAACTAGAGGCGACGATCTCAACACCATCGCAGTCTATCACCCCTATCAACCATAGACGACGATCTCAACACCATCGCAGACCATCATCCCTATCAACCAGAGACGACGATCTCAACACCATCGCAGACCATCACCCCTATCAACCAAAGACGACAATCTCAACACCATCGCAGACCATCACCCCTATCAACCACAGACGACGATCTCAACACCATCGCAGACCATCGCCCTTATCAACCACAGACGACGATCTCAACACCATCGCAGACCATCACCCCTATCAACCACAGACGACGATCTTAACACCATCGCAGACCATCACCCCTATCAACCGTAGACGACGATCTCAACACCATCGCAGACCATCACACTTACCAACCACAGACGACGATCTCAACACCATCGCAGACCATCACCCCTATCAACCACAGACGACGATCTCAACACCATCGCAGACCATCACCTCTATCAACCACAGACGATGATCTCAACACCATCGTAGACCATCACCCCTATCAACCAGAGACGACGATCTCAACACCATCGCAGACCATCACCCCTATCAACCACAGACGACGATCTCAACACCATCGTAGACCATCACCCCTATCAACCAGAGATGACGATATCAACACCATCGCAGACCATCACCCATTTCAACCACAGACGACGTTCTCAACACCATCGCAGACCATCACCCCTATCAATAAGAGACGAAAGTTCTCAACACCATCGCAGACCATCACCCCTATCAACCACGGACGACAATCTCAACACCATCGCAGACCATCACCCCTATGAACCACAGACGACGATCTCAACACCATCGCAGAACATCACCCCTATCAACCACAGACGACGATCTCAACACCATCGCAGACCATCACCCCTATCAATCACAGACGACGATCTCAACACTATCGCAGAACATCACCCCTATCAACCACAGACGACGTTCTCAACACCATCGCAGACCATCACCCCTATCAACCACAGACGACGTTCTCAACACCATCGCAGACCATCACCCCTATCAACCACAGACGACGATCTCAACACCATCGCAGACTATCACCTCTATCAACCAGAGACGACGTTCTCAACACCATCGCAGACTATCACCTCTATCAACCACAGACGACGTTCTCAACACCATCGCAGACCATCACCCCTATCAACCACAGACGACGTTCTCACCACCATCGCAGACCATCATCCCTATCAACCAGAGACGACGTTCTCAACACCATCGCAGACAATCACCCCTATCAACCACAGACGACATCCTCAACACCATCGCAGACAATCACCACTATCAACCACAGACGACGTTCTCAACACCATCGCAGACCATCACCCCTATCAACCACAGATGACGATCTCAACACCATCGCAGACAATCACCCCTATGAAACACAGACGACAATCTCAACACCAACGCAGACCATCACCCCTATCAACCAGAGACGACGATCTCAACACCAACGCAGACCATCACCCCTATAAACCAGAGACGACGATCTCAACACCATCGCAGACCATCACCCCTATCAACTAGAGACGACGATCTCAACACCATCGCAGTCTATCACCCCTATCAACCATAGACGACGATCTCAACACCATCGCAGACCATCATCCCTATCAACCAGAGACGACGATCTCAACACCATTGGCAGACCATCACCCCTATCAACCAGAGACGACGATCTCAACACCGTCGCAGACCATCACCCCTATCAACCACAGACGACGATCTCAACACCATCGCAGACTATCACCCCTATCAACCAGAGACGACGATCTCAACACCGTCGCAGACCATCACCCCTATCAACCACAGCCGACGATCTCAACACCATCGCAGACCATCACCACTATCAACCAGAGACGACGATCTCAACACCATCGCAGACCATCACCGCTATCAACCACAGACGACGATCTCAACACCATCGCAGACCATCACCCCTGTCAACTAGAGACGACGATCTCAACACCATCGCAGACCATCACCCCTATAAACTAGAGACGACGATCTCAACACCATCGCAGACCATCACCGCTATCAACCACAGACGACGATCTCAACACCATCGCAGACCATCACCCCTGTCAACTAGAGACGACGATCTCAACACCATCGCAGACCATCACCCCTGTCAACTAGAGACGACGATCTCAACACCATCGCAGACCATCACCCCTATCAACCACAGACGACGTTCTCAACACCATCACAGACCATCACCCCTATCAAACACAGACGACGATCTCAACACCATCGCAGACCATCACCCCTATCAACCACAGACGACGATCTTAACACCATCGCAGATCTTCACCCCTATCAACCACAGACGACCATCTCAACACCATCGCAGACAATCACCCCTATCAACCACAGACGACGATCTCAACACCATCGCAGACCATCACCCCTATTAACCACAGACGACGATCTCAACACCATCGCAGACCATCACCCCTATTAACCACAGACGACGATCTCAACACCATCGCAGACCATCACCCCTATTAACCACAGACGACGATCTCAACACCATCGCAGACTATCACCACTATCAATCACAGACGACGTTCTCAACACCATCGCAGACCATCACCACTATCAACCAGAGACGACGATCTCAACACCATCGCAGACCATCACCGCTATCAACCACAGACGACGATCTCAACACCATCGCAGACCATCACCCCTGTCAACTAGAGACGACGATCTCAACACCATCGCAGACCATCACCCCTATAAACTAGAGACGACGATCTCAACACCATCGCAGACCATCACCCCTGTCAACTAGAGACGACGATCTCAACACCATCGCAGACCATCACCCCTGTCAACTAGAGACGACGATCTCAACACCATCGCAGACCATCAGCCCTATCAACCACAGACGACGTTCTCAACACCATCACAGACCATCACCCCTATCAAACACAGACGACGATCTCAACACCATCGCAGACCATCACCCCTATCAACCACAGACGACGATCTTAACACCATCGCAGATCTTCACCCCTATCAACCACAGACGACCATCTCAACACCATCGCAGACAATCACCCCTATCAACCACAGACGACGATCTCAACACCATCGCAGACCATCACCCCTATTAACCACAGACGACGATCTCAACACCATCGCAGACCATCACCCCTATTAACCACAGACGACGATCTCAACACCATCGCAGACCATCACCCCTATCAACCAGAGACGACGATCTCAACACCATCGCAGAACATCACACCTATCAACCACAGACGACGATCTCAACACCATCGCAGACTATCACCACTATCAATCACAGACGACGTTCTCAACACCATCGCAGACCATCACCCCTATCAACCACAGACGACGTTCTCAACACCATCGCAGACCATCACCCCTATCAACCACAGACGATGTTCTCAATACCATCGCAGACCATCACACCTATCAACCACAGACGACGTTCTCAACACCATCGCAGACCATCACCCCTATCAACCACAGACGACGTTCTCAACACCATCGCAGACCATCACACCTATCAACCACAGACGACGTTCTCAACACCATCGCAGACAATCACCCCTATCAACCAGAGACGACGATCTCAACACCGTCGCAGACCATCACCCCTATCAACCACAGACGACGTTCTCAACACCATCGCAGACCATCACACATACCAACCACAGACGACGATCTCAACACCATCGCAGACCATCACCCCTACAACCACAGACGACGTTCTCAACACCATCGCAGACCATCACACCTATCAACCACAGACGACGTTCTCAACACCATCGCAGACAATCACCCCTATCAACCAGAGACGACGATCTCAACACCGTCGCAGACCATCACCCCTACAACCACAGACGACGTTCTCAACACCATCGCAGAACATCACCCCTACAACCACAGACGACGTTCTCAACACCATCGCAGACCATCACCCCTATCAACCAGAGACGACGATCTCAACACCGTTGCAGACCATCACCCCTATCAACCAGAGACGACGTTCTCAACACCATCGCAGACCATCACCCCTATCAACCAGAGACGACGTTCTCAACACCATCGCAGACCATCACCCCTATCAACCAGAGACGACGTTCTCAACACCATCGCAGAACATCACCCCTACAACCACAGACGACGTTCTCAACACCATCGCAGACCATCACCCCTATCAACCACAGACGACGTTCTCAACACCATCGCAGATCATCACCACTATCAATCACAGACAACGTTCTCAACACCATCGCAGACAATCACCCCTATCAACAAGAGACGACGATCTCAACACCATCGCAGACCATCGCCCCTATCAACAAGAGACGACGATCTCAACACCATCGCAGACCATCACCCCTATCAACCACAGACGACGATCTCAACACCATCGCAGACCATCACCCCTATCAACCAGAGACGACGATCTCAACACCATCGCAGACCATCACCCCTATCAACAAGAGACGACGATCTCAACACCATCGCAGACCATCACCCCTATCAACCACAGACGACGATCTCAACACCATCGCAGACCATCACCCCTATCAACCACAGACGACGATCTCAACACCATCGCAGACCATCATCCCTATCAACCAGAGACGACGATCTCAACACCATCGCAGACCATCACCCCTATCAACCACAGACGACGATCTCAACACCATCGCAGACCATCTCCCCTATCAACCACAGACAACGATCTCAACACCATCGCAGACCATCACCCCTCTCAACCACAGACGACGATCTCAACACCATCGCAGACCATCACCCCTATCAACCACAGACGACGATGTTAACACCATCGCAGACCATCACCCCTATCAACCACAGACGACAATCTCAACACCATCGCAGACCATCACCCCTATCAACCACAGACGACGATCTCAACACCATCGCAGACCATCGCCCCTATCAACCACAGACGACGATTTCAACACCATCGCAGACCATCACCCCTATCAACCACAGACGACGATCTTAACACCATCGCAGACAATCACCCCTATCAACCGTAGACGACGATCTCAATACCATCGCAGACCATCACACATACCAACCACAGACGACGATCTCAACACCATCGCAGACCATCACCCCTATCAACCACAGACGACGATCTCAACACCATCGCAGACCATCACCCCTATCAACCACAGACGACGATCTCAACACCATCGCAGACCATCACCCTTATCAACCAGAGATGACGATATCAACACCATCGCAGACCATCACCCATTTCAACCACAGACGACGTTCTCAACACCATCGCAGACCATCACCCCTATCAATAAGAGACGAAAGTTCTCAACACCATCGCAGACCATCACCCCTATCAACCACAGACGACGTTCTCAACACCATCGCAGACCATCACCCCTATCAACCACAGACGACGATCTCAACACCATCGCAGACCATCACCCCTATCAACCACAGACGACGATCGCAACACCATCGCAGACCATCACCCCTATCAACCAGAGACGACGATCTCAACACCATCGCAGACAATCACCCCTATCAACCACAGACGACGATCTCAACACCATCGCAGACCATCACCCCTATCAACCAGAGACGACGATCTTAACACCATCGCAGACCATCACCCCTTTCAACCAGAGACGACGATTTCAACACCATCGCAGACCATCACCCCTATCAACCACAGACGACGATCTTAACACCATCGCAGACAATCACCCCTATCAACCGTAGACGACGATCTCAATACCATCGCAGACCATCACACATACCAACCACAGACGACGATCTCAACACCATCGCAGACCATCACCCCTATCAACCACAGACGACGATCTCAACACCATCGCAGACCATCACCTCTATCAACCACAGACGATGATCTCAACACCATCGTAGACCATCACCCCTATCAACCAGAGACGACGATCTCAACACCATCGCAGACCATCACCCCTATCAACCACAGACGACGATCTCAACACCATCGCAGACCATCACCCCTATCAACCAGAGACGACGATCTTAACACCATCGCAGACCATGACCCCTATCAAGCAGAGACGTCGATCTCAACACCATCGCAGATTATCACCCCTATCAACCACAGACGACGATCTCAACACCATCGCAGACAATCACCCCTATCAACCAGAGACGACGTTCTCAACACCATCGCAGACCATCAGACCTATCAACCACAGACGACGTTCTCAACACCATCGCAGTCCATCACCCCTATCAACCACAGACGTTGATCTCAACACCATCGCAGACAATCACCCCTATCAACGACAGACGACGTTCTCAACACCATCGCAGACCATCACCCCTATTAACCAGAGATGACGATCTCAACACCATCGCAGACCATCACCCATTTCAACCACAGACGACGATCTCAACACCATCGCAGACCATCACCCCTATCAATAAGAGACGAAAGTTCTCAACACCATCGCAGACCATCACCCCTATCAACCACAGACGACGATCTCAACACCATCGCAGATCATCACCCCTATCAATCAGAGACGACATTCTCAACACCATCGCTGACCATCACCCCTATCAACCACAGACGACGATCTCAACACCATCGCAGACCATCACCCCTATCAACCAGAGACAACGATCTCAACACCATCGCAGACCGTCACCCCTCTCAACCACAGACGACGATCTCAACACCATCGCAGACCATCACCCCTATCAACCACAGACGACGATGTTAACACCATCGCAGACCATCACCCCTATCAACCACAGACGAAGTTCTCAACACCATCGCAGACCATCACCCCTATCAACCAGAGACGACGATCTCAACACCATCGCAGACCATCACCCTTATCAACCACAGACGACGATCTCAACACCATCGCAGACCATCACCCCTATCAACCACATACGACAATCTCAACACCATCGCAGACCATCACCCCTATCAAACAGAGACGACGATCTCAACACCATCGCAGTCCATCACCCCTATCAACCATAGACGACGATCTCAACACCATCGCAGACCATCACCCCTATCAACCAGAGTCGACGATCTCACACCATCGCAGACCATCACCCCTATAAACCACAGACGACGTTCTCAACACCATGGCAGACCATCACCCCTATCAACCACAGACGACGATCTCAACACCATCGCAGACCATCACCCCTATCAACCACAGACGACGATCTCAACGCCATCGCAGACCATCACCCCTATCAACCGGACACGACGATCTCAACACCATCGCAGACCATCACCCTTATCAACAAGAGACGACGATCTCAACACCATCGCAGACCATCACCCCTATCAACCACAGACGACGATCTCAACACCATCGCAGACCATCACCCCTATTAACCACAGACGACGATGTCAACACCATCGCAGACCATCACCCCTATCAACCGAGACGACGTTCTCAACACCATCGCAGACCATCACCCCTATCAATCACAGACGACGATCTCAACACTATCGCAGAACATCACCCCTACAACCACAGACGACGTTCTCACCACCATCGCAGACCATCACCCCTATCAACCAGAGACGACGATCTCAACACCATCGCAGACCATCACCCCTATCAACCAGAGACGACGATCTCAACACCGTCGCAGACCATCACCCCTATCAACCACAGACGACGTTCTCAACACCATCGCAGACCATCACCCCTATCAACCACAGACGACGTTCTCAACACCTTCACAGACCATCACCCCTATCAACCATAGACGACGATCTCAACACCATCGCAGACCATCATCCCTATCAACCAGAGACGACGATCTCAACACCATCGCAGACCATCACCCCTATCAACCACAGACGACGATCTCAACACCATCGCAGACCATCACCCCTATCAAACAGAGACGACGATCTTAACACCATCGCAGACCATCACCCCTATCAACCACAGACAACGATCTCAACACCATCGCAGACCATCACCCCTCTCAACCACAGACGACGATCTCAACACCATCGCAGACCATCACCCCTATCAACCACAGACGACGCTGTTAACACCATCGCAGACCATCACCCCTATCAACCACAGACGACAATCTCAACACCATCGCAGACCATCACCCCTATCAACCACAGACGACGATCTCAACACCATCGCAGACCATCGCCCCTATCAACCACAGACGACGATCTCAACACCATCGCAGACCATCACCCCTATCAACCAGAGACGACGATCTCAACACCATCGCAGACCATCACACTTACCAACCACAGACGACGATCTTAACACCATCGCAGACAATCACCCCTATCAACCGTAGACGACGATCTCAATACCATCGCAGACCATCACACATACCAACCACAGACGACGATCTCAACACCATCGCAGACCATCACCCCTATCAACCACAGACGACGATCTCAACACCATCGCAGACCATCACCTCTATCAACCACAGACGATGATCTCAACACCATCGTAGACCATCACCCCTATCAACCACAGACGACGATCTCAACACCATCGCAGACCATCACCCCTATCAACCACAGACGACGATCTCAACACCATCGCAGACCATCACCCTTATCAACCAGAGATGACGATATCAACACCATCACCCATTTCAACCACAGACGACGTTCTCAACACCATCGCAGACCATCACCCCTATCAATAAGAGACGAAAGTTCTCAACACCATCGCAGACCATCACCCCTATCAACCACAGACGACGTTCTCAACACCATCGCAGACCATCACCCCTATCAACCACAGACGACGATCTCAACACCATCGCAGACCATCACCCCTATCAACCACAGACGACGATCGCAACACCATCGCAGACCATCACCCCTATCAACCAGAGACGACGATCTCAACACCATCGCAGACAATCACCCCTATCAACCACAGACGACGATCTCAACACCATCGCAGACAATCACCCCTATCAACCAGAGACGACGATCTTAACACCATCGCAGACCATCACCCCTTTCAACCAGAGACGACTATCTCAACACCATCGCAGACCATCACCCCTATCAACCACAGACGACGATCTTAACACCATCGCAGACCATCACCCCTATCAACCACAGACGACGATCTCAACACCATCGCAGACCATCACCCCTATCAACCAGAGACGACGATCTCAACACCATCGCAGAGCATCACCCCTATCAACCACAGACGACGATCTTAACACCATCGCAGACCATCACCCCTATCAACCACAGACGACGATCTCAACACCATCGCAGATCATCACCCTATCAACCACATACGACGATCTCAACACCATCGCAGACCATCACCCCTATCAACCACAGACGACGATCTCAACACCATCGCAGACCATCACCCCTATCAACCAGAGACGACGATCTTAACACCATCGCAGACCATGACCCCTATCAAGCAGAGACGTCGATCTCAACACCATCGCAGATTATCACCCCTATCAACCACAGACGACGATCTCAACACCATCGCAGACAATCACCCCTATCAACCAGAGACGACGTTCTCAACACCATCGCAGACCATCAGACCTATCAACCACAGACGACGTTCTCAACACCATCGCAGTCCATCACCCCTATCAACCACAGACGTTGAACTCAACACCATCGCAGACAATCACCCCTATCAACCACAGACGACGTTCTCAACACCATCGCAGACCATCACCCCTATTAACCAGAGATGACGATCTCAACACCATCGCAGATCATCACCCCTATCAACCACATACGACGATCTCAACACCATCGCATATCATCACCCCTATCAATCAGAGACGACATTCTCAACACCATCGCTGACCATCACCCCTATCAACCACAGACGACGATCTCAACACCATCGCAGACCATCACCCCTATCAACCAGAGACAACGATCTCAACACCATCGCAGACCGTCACCCCTCTCAACCACAGACGACGATCTCAACACCATCGCAGACCATCACCCCTATCAACCACAGACGACGATGTTAACACCATCGCAGACCATCACCCCTATCAACCACAGTCGACAATCTCAACACCATCGCAGACCATCACCCCTATCAACCACAGACGACGATCTCAACACCATCGCAGACCATCGCCCCTATCAACCACAGACGACGATCTCAACACCATCGCAGACCATCACCCCTATCAAACACAGACGACGATCTTAACACCATCGCAGACCATCACCCCTATCAACCAGAGACGACGATCTCAACACCATCGCAGACCATCACCCTTATCAACCACAGACGACGATCTCAACACCATCGCAGACCATCACCCCTATCAACCACATACGACAATCTCAACACCATCGCAGACCATCACCCCTATCAAACAGAGACGACGATCTCAACACCATCGCAGTCCATCACCCCTATCAACCATAGACGACGATCTCAACACCATCGCAGACCATCACCCCTATCAACCAGAGTCGACGATCTCACACCATCGCAGACCATCACCCCTATAAACCTCAGACGACGTTCTCAACACCATGGCAGACCATCACCCCTATCAACCACAGACGACGATCTCAACACCATCGCAGACCATCACCCCTATCAACCACAGACGACGATCTCAACACCATCGCAGACCATCACCCCTATCAACCGGACACGACGATCTCAACACCATCGCAGACCATCACCCTTATCAACCAGAGACGACAATCTCAACACCATTGCAGACCATCACCCCTATCAACCACAGACGACGATGTCAACACCATCGCAGACCATCACCCCTATCAACCGAGACGACGTTCTCAACACCATCGCAGACCATCACCCCTATCAATCACAGACGACGATCTCAACACTATCGCAGAACATCACCCCTACAACCACAGACGACGTTCTCACCACCATCGCAGACCATCACCCCTATCAACCAGAGACGACGATCTCAACACCATCGCAGACCATCACCCCTATCAACCAGAGACGACGATCTCAACACCGTCGCAGACCATCACCCCTATCAACCACAGACGACGTTCTCAACACCATCGCAGATCATCACCACTATCAATCACAGACGACGTTCTCACCACCATCGCAGACCATCACCCCTATCAACAAGAGACGACGATCTCAACACCATCGCAGACCATCGCACCTATCAACAAGAGACGACGATCTCAACACCTTCGCAGACCATCACCCCTATCAACCACAGACGACGATCTCAACACCATCGCAGAGCATCACCCCTGTCAACCAGAGACGACGATCTCAACACCATCGCAGACAATCACCCCTATCAACTAGAGGCGACGATCTCAACACCATCGCAGTCTAACACCCCTATCAACAAGAGACGACGATCTCAACACCATCGCAGACCATCACCCCTATCAACCAGAGACGACGATCTTAACACCATCGCAGACCATCACTCCTATCAACCACAGACAACGATCTCAACACCATCGCAGACCATCACCCCTCTCAACCACAGACGACGATCTCAACACCATCGCAGACCATCACCCCTATCAACCACAGACGACGCTGTTAACACCATCGCAGACCATCACCCCTATCAACCACAGACGACAATCTCAACACCATCGCAGACCATCACCCCTATCAACCACAGACGACGATCTCAACACCATCGCAGACCATCGCCCCTATCAACCACAGACGACGATCTCAACACCATCGCAGACCATCACCCCTATCAACCAGAGACGACGATCTCAACACCATCGCAGACCATCACACTTACCAACCACAGACGACGATCTCAACACCATCGCAGACCATCACCCCTATCAACCACAGACGACGATCTCAACACCATCGCAGACCATCACCTCTATCAACCACAGACGATGATCTCAACACCATCGTAGACCATCACCCCTATCAACCAGAGACGACGATCTCAACACCATCGCAGACCATCACCCCTATCAACCACAGACGACGATCTCAACACCATCGCAGACCATCACCCCTATCAACCAGAGATGACGATCTCAACACCATCGCAGACCATCACCCATTTCAACCACAGACGACGTTCTCAACACCATCGCAGACCATCACCCCTATCAATAAGAGACGAAAGTTCTCAACACTATCGCAGACCATCACCCCTATCAACCACAGACGACGTTCTCAACACTATCGCAGACCATCACCCCTATCAATAAGAGACGAAAGTTCTCAACACCATCGCAGACCATTACCCCTATAAACCACAGACGACGATCTAAACACCATCACAGACCATCACCCCTATCAACCACGGACGACAATCTCAACACCATCGCAGACCATCACCCCTATCAACCACAGACGACGATCTCAACACCATCGCAGAACATCACCCCTATCAACCACAGACGACGATCTCAACACCATCGCAGACCATGACCCCTATCAATCACAGACGACGATCTCAACACTATCGCAGAACATCACCCCTATCAACCACAGACGACGTTCTCAACACCATCGCAGACCATCACCCCTATCAACCACAGACGACGTTCTCAACACCATCGCAGACCATCATCCCTATCAAACAGAGACGACGTTCTCAACACCATCGCAGACCATCACCCCTATCAACCAGAGACGACGTTCTCAACACCATCGCAGACCATCACCCCTATCAACCAGAGACGACGTTCTCAACACCATCGCAGACCATCACCCCTATCAACCACAGACGACGTTCTCAACACCAACGCAGACCCTCACCCCTATCAAACAGAGACGACGTTCTCAACACCATCGCAGACCATCACCCCTATCAACCAGAGACGTCGTTCTCAACACCATCGCAGACCATCACCCCTATCAACCACAGACGACGTTCTCAACACCAACGCAGACCCTCACCCCTATCAAACAGAGACGACGTTCTCAACACCATCGCAGACCATCACCTCTATCAACCAGAGACGACGTTCTCAACACCATCGCAGACCATCACCCCTATCAACCACAGACGACGTTCTCACCACCATCGCAGACCATCATCCCTATCAACCAGAGACGACGTTCTCAACACCATCGCAGACCA
The DNA here is from genome assembly GCA_964016885.1 of Eledone cirrhosa. Taxonomy (NCBI): domain Eukaryota; kingdom Metazoa; phylum Mollusca; class Cephalopoda; order Octopoda; family Eledonidae; genus Eledone; species Eledone cirrhosa. The sequence continues at coordinate 329,673,561 of OZ024743.1, forward strand.
TCACCCCTATCAACCACAGACGACATTCTGAACACCATCGCAGACCATCACCACTATCAACCACAGACGACGTTCTCAACACCATCGCATACCATCACCCCTATCAACCACAGATGACGATCTCAACACCATCGCAGACAATCACCCCTATGAAACACAGACGACAATCTCAACACCAACGCAGACCATCACCCCTATCAACCAGAGACGACGATCTCAACACCATCGCAGACCATCACCCCTATCAACCAGAGACGACGATCTCAACACCATCGCAGACCATCACCCTTATCAACCACAGACGACGATCTCAACACCATCGCAGACCATCACCCCTATCAACCACATACGACAATCTCAACACCATCGCAGACCATCACCCCTATCAACCAGAGACGACGATCTCAACACCATCGCAGTCCATCACCCCTATCAACCATAGACGACAATCTCAACACCATCGCAGACCATCACCCCTATCAACCAGAGACGACGATCTCAACACCATCGCAGTCCATCACCCCTATCAACCATAGACGACGATCTCAACACCATCGCAGACCATCACCCTTATCAACCACAGACGACGATCTCAACACCATCGCAGACCATCACCCCTATCAACCACATACGACAATCTCAACACCATCGCAGACCATCACCCCTATCAACCAGAGACGACGATCTCAACACCATCGCAGTCCATCACCCCTATCAACCATAGACGACGATCTCAACACCATCGCAGACCATTACCCCTATCAACCAGTGACGACGATCTCAACACCATCGCAGACCATCACCCCTATCAACCACATACGACAATCTCAACACCATCGCAGACCATCACCCCTATCAACCAGAGACGACGATCTCAACACCATCGCAGACCATCACCCCTATCAACCAGAGACGACGATCTCAACACCATCGCAGATCATCACCCCTATAAACCACAGACGACGTTCTCAACACCATGGCAGACCATCACCCCTATCAACCACAGACGACGATCTCAACACCATCGCAGACCATCACCCCTATCAACCACAGACGACGATCTCAACACCATCGCAGACCATCACCCCTATCAACCGGACACGACGATCTCAACACCATCGCAGACCATCACCCTTATCAACAAGAGACGACGATCTCAACACCATCGCAGACCATCACCCTTATCAACCAGAGACGACAATCTCAACACCATTGCAGACCATCACCCCTATCAACCACAGACGACGATGTCAACACCATCGCAGACCATCACCCCTATCAACCGAGACGACGTTCTCAACACCATCGCAGACCATCACCCCTATCAACCAGAGACGACGATCTCAACACCATCGCAGACCATCACCCCTATCAACCAGAGACGACGATCTCAACACCGTCGCAGACCATCACCCCTATCAACCACAGACGACGATCTCAACACCATCGCAGACCATCACCCCTATCAACCACAGACGACGATCTCAACACCATCGCAGACCATCACCCTTATCAACAAGAGACGACGATCTCAACACCATCGCAGACCATCACCCTTATCAACCAGAGACGACAATCTCAACACCATTGCAGACCATCACCCCTATCAACCACAGACGACGATGTCAACACCATCGCAGACCATCACCCCTATCAACCGAGACGACGTTCTCAACACCATCGCAGACCATCACCCCTATCAATCACAGACGACGATCTCAACACTATCGCAGAACATCACCCCTACAACCACAGACGACGTTCTCACCACCATCGCAGACCATCACCCCTATCAACCAGAGACGACGATCTCAACACCATCGCAGACAATCACCCCTATCAACAAGAGACGACGATCTCAACACCATCGCAGACCATCGCACCTATCAACAAGAGACGACGATCTCAACACCTTCGCAGACCATCACCCCTATCAACCACAGACGACGATCTCAACACCATCGCAGAGCATCACCCCTATCAACCACAGACGACGATCTCAACACCATCGCAGACCATCACCCCTATCAACCAGAGACGACGATCTCAACACCATCGCAGACAATCACCCCTATCAACTAGAGGCGACGATCTCAACACCATCGCAGTCTATCACCCCTATCAACCACAGACGACGATCTCAACACCATCGCAGAGCATCACCCCTATCAACAAGAGACGACGATCTCAACACCATCGCAGACCATCACCCCTATCAACCACAGACGACGATCTCAACACCATCGCAGACCATCGCCCCTATCAACAAGAGACGACGATCTCAACACCATCGCAGACCATCACCCCTATCAACCACAGACGACGATCTCAACACCATCGCAGACCATCACCCCTATCAACCACAGACGACGATCTCAACACCATCGCAGACCATCACCCCTATCAACCACAGACGACAATCTCAACACCATCGCAGACCATCACCCCTATCAACCACAGACGACGATCTCAACACCATCGCAGACCATCGCCCCTATCAACCACAGACGACGATCTCAACACCATCGCAGACCATCACCCCTATCAACCACAGACGACGATCTTAACACCATCGCAGACCATCACCCCTATCAACCAGAGACGACGATCTCAACACCATCGCAGACCATCACACTTACCAACCACAGACGACGATCTCAACACCATCGCAGACCATCACCCCTATCAACCACAGACGACGATCTCAACACCATCGCAGACCATCACCTCTATCAACCACAGACGAAGATCTCAACACCATCGTAGACCATCACCCCTATCAACCAGAGACGACGATCTCAACACCATCGCAGACCATCACCCCTATCAACCACAGACGACGATCTCAACACCATCGCAGACCATCACCCCTATCAACCAGAGATGACGATCTCAACACCATCGCAGACCATCACCCATTTTAACCACACACGACGTTCTCAACACCATCGCAGACCATCACTCCTATCAATAAGAGACGAAAGTTCTCAACACCATCGCAGACCATCACCCCTATCAACCACAGACGACGTTCTCACCACCATCGAAGACCATCATCCCTATCAACCAGAGACGACGTTCTCAACACCATCGCAGACCATCACCCCTATCAACCACAGACGACATTCTGAACACCATCGCAGACCATCACCACTATCAACCACAGATGACGATCTCAACACCATCGCAGACAATCACCCCTATGAAACACAGACGACAATCTCAACACCAACGCAGACCATCACCCCTATCAACCAGAGACGACGATCTCAACACCAACGCAGACCATCACCCCTATCAACCAGAGACGACGATCTCAACACCAACGCAGACCATCACCCCTATCAACCAAAGACGACGATCTCAACACCATCGCAGACCATCACCTCTATCAACTAGAGACGACGATCTCAACACCATCGCAGTCTATCACCCCTATCAACCATAGACGACGATCTCAACACCATCGCAGACCATCATCCCTATCAACCAGAGACGACGATCTCAACACCATCGCAGACCATCACCCCTATCAACCACAGACGACGATCTCAACACCGTCGCAGACCATCACCCCTATCAACCACAGACGCCGTTCTCAACACCATCGCAGACTATCACCACTATCAATCACAGACGACGTTCTCAACACCATCGCAGACAATCACCCCTATCAACAAGAGACGACGATCTCAACACCATCGCAGACCATCACCCCTATCAACAAGAGACGACGATCTCAACACCATCGCAGACCATCACCCCTATCAACCACAGACGACGATCTCAACACCATCGCAGACCATCACCCCTATCAACCACAGACGACGATCGCAACACCATCGCAGACCATCACCCCTATCAACCAGAGACGACGATCTCAACACCATCGCAGACCATCACCCCTATCAACCACAGACGACGATCTCAACACCATCGCAGACCATCACCCCTATCAACCAGAGACGACGATCTTAACACCATCGCAGACCATCACCCCTTTCAACCAGAGACGACGATCTCAACACCATCGCAGACCATCACCCCTATCAACCACAGACGACGATCTTAACACCATCGCAGACCATCACCCCTATCAACCACAGACGACGATCTCAACACCATCGCAGACCATCACCCCTATCAACCAGAGACGACGATCTCAACACCATCCCAGACCATCACCCCTATCAACCACAGACAACGATCTTAACACCATCGCAGACCATCACCCCTATCAACCACAGACGACGATCTCAACACCATCGCAGATCATCACCCTATCAACCACAGACGACGATCTCAACACCATCGCAGACCATCAACCCTATCAACCACAAACGACGATCTCAACACCATCGCAGACCATCACCCCTATCAACCACAGACGACGATCTCAACACCATCGCAGATCATCACCCTATCAACCACAGACGACGATCTCAACACCATCGCAGACCATCAACCCTATCAACCACAGACGACGATCTCAACACCATCGCAGACCATCACCCCTATCAACCAGAGATGACGATCTCAACACCATCGCAGACCATCACCCATTTCAACCACAGACGACGTTCTCAACACCATCGCAGACCATCACCCCTATCAATAAGAGACGAAAGTTCTCAACACCATCTCAGACCATCACCCCTATCAACCACAGACGACGTTCTCAACACTATCGCAGACCATCACCCCTATCAATAAGAGACGAAAGTTCTCAACACCATCGCAGACCATTACCCCTATCAACCACAGACGACGATCTAAACACCATCACAGACCATCACCCCTATCAACCACGGACGACAATCTCAACACCATCGCAGACCATCACCCCTATCAACCACAGACGACGATCTCAACACCATCGCAGAACATCACCCCTATCAACCACAGACGACGATCTCAACACCATCGCAGACCATCACCCCTATCAATCACAGACGACGATCTCAACACTATCGCAGAACATCACCCCTATCAACCACAGACGACGTTCTCAACACCATCGCAGACCATCACCCCTATCAACCACAGACGACGTTCTCAACACCATCGCAGACCATCATCCCTATCAAACAGAGACGACGTTCTTAACACCATCGCAGTCCATCACCCCTATCAACCACAGACGACGTTCTCAACACCAACGCAGACCCTCACCCCTATCAAACAGAGACGACGTTCTCAACACCATCGCAGACCATCACCTCTATCAACCAGAGACGACGTTCTCAACACCATCGCAGACCATCACCCCTATCAACCACAGACGACGTTCTCACCACCATCGCAGACCATCATCCCTATCAACCAGAGACGACGTTCTCAACACCATCGCAGACCATCACCCCTATCAACCACAGACGACATTCTGAACACCATCGCAGACCATCACCACTATCAACCACAGACGACGTTCTCAACACCATCGCATACCATCACCCCTATCAACCACAGATGACGATCTCAACACCATCGCAGACAATCACCCCTATGAAACACAGACGACAATCTCAACACCAACGCAGACCATCACCCCTATCAACCAGAGACGACGATCTCAACACCAACGCAGACCATCACCCCTATCAACCAGAGACGACGATCTCAACACCAACGCAGACCATCACCCCTATCAACCACAGACGCCGTTCTCAACACCATCGCAGACTATCACAACTATCAATCACAGACGACGTTCTCAACACCATCGCAGACAATCACCCCTATCAACAAGAGACGACGATCTCAACACCATCGCAGACCATCACCCCTATCAACAAGAGACGACGATCTCAACACCATCGCAGACCATCACCCCTATCAACCACAGACGACGATCGCAACACCATCGCAGACCATCACCCCTATCAACCAGAGACGACGATCTCAACACCATCGCAGACCATCACCCCTATCAACCACAGACGACGATCTCAACACCATCGCAGACCATCACCCCTATCAACCACAGACGACGATCTTAACACCATCGCAGACCATCACCCCTTTCAACCAGAGACGACGATCTCAACACCATCGCAGACCATCACCCCTATCAACCACAGACGACGATCTTAACACCATCGCAGACCATCACCCCTATCAACCACAGACGACGATCTCAACACCATCGCAGACCATCACCCCTATCAACCAGAGACGACGATCTCAACACCATCCCAGACCATCACCCCTATCAACCACAGACAACGATCTTAACACCATCGCAGACCATCACCCCTATCAACCACAGACGACGATCTCAACACCATCGCAGATCATCACCCTATCAACCACAGACGACGATCTCAACACCATCGCAGACCATCAACCCTATCAACCACAGACGACGATCTCAACACCATCGCAGACCATCACCCCTATCAACCAGAGACGACGATCTTAACACCATCGCAGACCATCACCCCTATCAACCAGAGACGTCGATCTCAACACCATCGCAGATTATCACCCCTATCAACCACAGACGACGATCTCAACACCATCGCAGATCATCACCCCTATCAATCAGAGACGACATTCTCAACACCATCGCAGACCATCACCCCTATCAACCACAGACGACGATCTCAACACAATCGCAGATCATCACCCCTATCAACCACATACGACGATCTCAACACCATCGCAGATCATCACCCCTATCAATCAGAGACGACATTCTCAACACCATCGCTGACCATCACCCCTATCAACCACAGACGACGATCTCAACACCATCGCAGACCATCACCCCTATCAACCAGAGACAACGATCTCAACACCATCGCAGACCATCACCCCTATCAACCACAGACGACAATCTCAACACCATCGCAGACCATCACCCCTATCAACCACAGACGACGATCTCAACACCATCGCAGACCATCACCCCTATCAAACACAGACGACGATCTTAACACCATCGCAGACCATCACCCCTATCAACCAGAGACGACGATCTCAACACCATCGCAGACCATCACCCCTATCAACCAGAGACGACGTTCTCAACACCATGGCAGACCATCACCCCTATCAACCACAGACGACGATCTCAACACCATCGCAGACCATCACCCCTATCAACCGGACACGACGATCTCAACACCATCGCAGACCATCACCCTTATCAACAAGAGACGACGATCTCAACACCATCGCAGATCATCACCCTATCAACCACAGACGACGATCTCAACACCATCGCAGACCATCACCCCTATCAACCACAGACGACGTTCTTAACACCATCGCAGACCATCACCCCTATCAACCAGAGACGTCGATCTCAACACCATCGCAGATTATCACCCCTATCAACCACAGACGACGATCTTAACACCATCGCAGACCATCACCCCTATCAACCACAGACGACGTTCTTAACACCATCGCAGACCATCACCCCTATCAACCAGAGACGTCGATCTCAACACCATCGCAGATTATCACCCCTATCAACCACAGACGACGATCTCAACACCATCGCAGATCATCACCCCTATCAATCAGAGACGACATTCTCAACACCATCGCAGACCATCACCCCTATCAACCACAGACGACGATCTCAACACCATCGCAGATCATCACCCCTATCAACCACATACGACGATCTCAACACCATCGCAGATCATCACCCCTATCAATCAGAGACGACATTCTCAACACCATCGCTGACCATCACCCCTATCAACCACAGACGACGATCTCAACACCATCGCAGACCATCACCCCTATCAACCAGAGACAACGATCTCAACACCATCGCAGACCATCACCCCTCTCAACCACAGACGACGATCTCAACACCATCGCAGACCATCACCCCTATCAACCACAGACGACGATGTTAACACCATCGCAGACCATCACCCCTATCAACCACAGACGACAATCTCAACACCATCGCAGACCATCAGCCCTATCAACCACAGACGACGATCTGAACACCATCGCAGACCATCGCCCCTATCAACCACAGACGACGATCTCAACACCATCGCAGACCATCACCCCTATCAAACACAGACGACGATCTTAACACCATCGCAGACCATCACCCCTAACAACCAGAGACGACGATCTCAACACCATCGCAGACCATCACCCTTATCAACCACAGACGACGATCTCAACACCATCGCAGACCATCACCCCTATCAACCACATACGACAATCTCAACACCATCGCAGACCATCACCCCTATCAACCAGAGACGACGATCTCAACACCATCGCAGTCCATCACCCCTATCAACCATAGACGACGATCTCAACACCATCGCAGACCATCACCCCTATCAACCCAGAGACGACGATCTCACACCATCGCAGACCATCACCCCTATAAACCACAGACGACGTTCTCAACACCATGGCAGACCATCACCCCTATCAACCACAGACGACGATCTCAACACCATCGCAGACCATCACCCCTATCAACCACAGACGACGATCTCAACACCATCGCAGACCATCACCCCTATCAACCGGACACGACGATCTCAACACCATCGCAGACCATCACCCTTATCAACAAGAGACGACGATCTCAACACCATCGCAGACCATCACCCTTATCAACCAGAGACGACAATCTCAACACCATTGCAGACCATCACCCCTAACAACCACAGACGACGATGTCAACACCATCGCACACCGTCACCCCTATCAACCAGAGACGACGATCTCAACACCATTGCATTATCAAAAGACCAAAGGTGTCTGTCAGGCAATGAAGTCACCGTTTCCTTTTGGTGCCGGGGTCAATTCTTCAAGACAACATCAAGAGTCATATGATGTGTGAGAATGACAATAGGTTCAATGAACAGGTAATATGGAATAATCTGCTACAAATGTAGCTAAGATCTTAATGAAAGTATACAGAGGAGGCAAACATCAAATGTTCATGGGTAAGATAGTTCGTGCAATGAGGAAACCTTAATAGAAAATCACCAATAAATAAATTTGGACTGAAACGGCTACTTCAAAATATATGGATGCAGAAAATTATGGAATATGAGCAGGGTGTATCAGAACGTTGAGACGTTTGATGACACAATTAGGGGTTCACCGACGTGGAGACGTTTGAAGGGCATAAATCGAGCTTATCCAAGCGTAGAGACGTTTGAAGGACATAGACCGAGGTTATCCCAGCGTGGAGACGTTTGAAGGGCATAGACCGAGGTTATCCCAGCGTGGAGACATTTGAAGGGCATAGACCGAGCTTATCCCAGCGTGGAGACGTTTGAAGGGCATAGACCGAGGTTATCCCAGCGTGGTGACATTTGAAGGGCATAGACCGAGCTTATCCCAGCGTGGAGACGTTTGAAGGGCATATACCGAGCTTATCCCAGCGTGGAGACGTTTGAAGGGCATAGACCGAGGTTATCCCAGCGTGGAGGTGTTTGAAGGGCATAGACCGAGCTTATCCCAGCGTGGAGACGTTTGAAGGGCATAGACCGAGCTTATCTCAGCGTGGAGACGTTTGAAGGGCATATACCGAGTTTATCTCAGCGTGGAGACGTTTGAAGGGCATAGACCGAGCTTATCCCAGCGTGGAGACGTTTGAAGGGCATAGGCCGAGGTTATCCCAGCGTGGAGACGTTTGAAGGGCATAGACCGAGGTTATCCCAGCGTGGAGACGTTTGAAGGGCATAGACCGAGCTTATCCCAGCGTGGAGACGTTTGAAGGGCATAGACCGAGGTTATCTCAGCGTGGAGACGTTTGAAGGGCATAGACCGAGCTTATCCCAGCGTGGAGACGTTTGAAGGGCATAGACCGAGCTTATCCCAGCGTGGAGACGTTTGAAGGGCATAGACCGAGGTTATCTCAGCGTGGAGACGTTTGAAGGGCATAGACCGAGCTTATCCCAGCGTGGAGACGTTTGAAGGGCATAGACCGAGCTTATCCCAGCGTGGAGACGTTTGAAGGGCATAGACCGAGCTTATCCCAGCGTGGAGACGTTTGAAGGGCATAGACCGAGCTTATCCCAGCGTGGAGACGTTTGAAGGGCATAGGCCGAGGTTATCCCAGCGTGGAGACGTTTGAAGGGCATAGACCGAGGTTATCCCAGCGTGGAGACGTTTGAAGGGCATAGACCGAGGTTATCCCAGCGTGGAGACGTTTGAAGGGCATAGACCGAGCTTATCCCAGCGTGGAGACGTTTGAAGGGCATAGACCGAGGTTATCTCAGCGTGGAGACGTTTGAAGGGCATAGACCGAGCTTATCTCAGCGTGGAGACGTTTGAAGGGCATAGGCCGAGGTTATCCCAGCGTGGAGACGTTTGAAGGGCATAGACCGAGGTTATCCCAGCGTGGAGACGTTTGAAGGGCATAGACCGAGCTTATCTCAGCGTGGAGACGTTTGAAGGGCATAGGCCGAGGTTATCCCAGCGTGGAGATGTTTGAAGGGCATAGACCGAGCTTATCCCAGCGTGGAGGCGTTTGAAGGGCATAGACCGAGCTTATCTCAGCGTGGAGACGTTTGAAGGGCATAGGCCGAGGTTATCCCAGCGTGGAGATTTTGAAGGGCATAGACCGAGCTTATCCCAGCGTGGAGAGGTTTGAAGGGCATAGACCGAGCTTATCTCAGCGTGGAGACGTTTGAAGGGCATAGGCCGAGGTTATCCCAGCGTGGAGATGTTTGAAGGGCATAGACCGAGCTTATCCCAGCGTGGAGAGGTTTGAAGGGTATAGACCGAGCTTATCCCAGCGTGGAGACGTTTGATGGGCATAGACCGAGCTTATCCCAGCGTGGAGACGTTTGATGGGCATAGACCGAGGTTATCCCAGCGTGGAGATGTTTGAAGGGCATAGACCGAGCTTATCCCAGCGTGGAGGCGTTTGAAGGGCATAGGCCGAGGTTATCCCAGCGTGGAGACGTTTGATGGGCATAGACCGAGGTTATCCCAGCGTGGAGATGTTTGAAGGGCATAGACCGAGCTTATCCCAGCGTGGAGAGGTTTGAAGGGCATAGACCGAGCTTATCCCAGCGTGGAGATGTTTGAAGGGCATAGACCGAGCTTATCCCAGCGTGGAGACGTTTGAAGGGTATAGACCGAGCTTATCCCAGCGTGGAGAGGTTTGAAGGGCATAGACCGAGCTTATCCCAGCGTGGAGACGTTTGAAGGGCATAGACCGAGCTTATCCCAGCGTGGAGATGTTTGAAGGGCATAGACCGAGCTTATCCCAGCGTGGAGAGGTTTGAAGGGCATAGACCGAGCTTATCCCAGCGTGGAGACGTTTGAAGGGTATAGACCGAGCTTATCCCAGCGTGGAGAGGTTTGAAGGGCATAGACCGAGCTTATCCCAGCGTGGAGACGTTTGAAGGGCATAGACCGAGCTTATCCCAGCGTGGAGATGTTTGAAGGGCATAGACCGAGCTTATCCCAGCGTGGAGACGTTTGAAGGGCATAGACCGAGCTTATCCCAGCGTGGAGAGGTTTGAAGGGCATAGACCGAGCTTATCCCAGCGTGGAGACGTTTGAAGGGCATAGACCGAGCTTATCCCAGCGTGGAGGCGTTTGAAGGGCATAGGCCGAGGTTATCCCAGCGTGGAGACGTTTGATGGGCATAGACCGAGGTTATCCCAGCGTGGAGATGTTTGAAGGGCATAGACCGAGGTTATCCCAGCGTGGAGACGTTTGAAGAGCATAGACCGAACTTATCCCAGCGTGGAGACGTTTGAAGGGCATATACCGAGCTTATCCCAGCGTGGAGACGTTTGAAGGGCATAGACCGAGTTTATCCCAGCGTGGAGACGTTTGAAGGGCATAGACCGAGCTTCTCCCAGCGTGGAGACGTTTGAAGGGCATAGGCCGAGCTTATCCCAGCGTGGAGACGTTTGAAGGGCATATACCGAGCTTATCCCAGCGTGGAGACGTTTGAAGGGCATAGACCGAGGTTATCCCAGCGTGGAGACGTTTGAAGGGCATAGACCGAGCTTATCCCAGCGTGGAGACGTTTGAAGGGCATATACCGAGCTTATCCCAGCGTGGAGACGTTTGAAGGGCATAGACCGAGGTTATCCCAACGTGGAGACGTTTGAAGGGCATAGACCGAGCTTCTCCCAGCGTGGAGACGTTTGAAGGGCATAGACCGAGCTTATCCCAGCGTGGAGACGTTTGAAGGGCATAGACCGAGGTTATCCCAGCGTGGAGACGTTTGAAGGGCATAGACCGAGCTTCTCCCAGCGTAGAGACGTTTGAAGGGCATAGACCGTGCTTCTCCCTGCGTGGAGACGTTTGAAGGGCATAGACCGAGCTTCTCCCAGCGTGGAGACGTTTGAAGGGCATAGACCGAGCTTCTCCCAGCGTGGAGACGTTTGAAGGGCATATACCGAGCTTATCCCAGCGTGGAGACGTTTGAAGGGCATAGACCGAGGTTATCCCAGCGTGGAGACGTTTGAAGGGCATAGACCGAGCTTCTCCCAGCGTGGAGACGTTTGAAGGGCATAGACCGAGCTTCTCCCAGCGTGGAGACGTTTGAAGGGCATAGACCGAGCTTCTCCCAGCGTGGAGACGTTTGAAGGGCATAGACCGAGCTTCTCCCAGCGTGGAGACGTTTGAAGGGCATAGACCGAGCTTCTCCCAGCTTGGAGACGTTTGAAGGGCATAGACCGAGCTTATCCCAGCGTGGAGACGTTTGAACGGCATAGACCGAGCTTATCCCTGCGTGGAGACGTTTGAAGGGCATAGACCGAGCTTCTCCCAGCGTGGAGACGTTTGAAGGGCATAGAACGAGGTTATCCCAGCGTGGAGACGTTTGAAGGGCATATACCGAGGTTATCCCAGCATGGAGACGTTTGAAGGGGATAGACCGAGGTTATCTCAGCGTGGAGACGTTTGAAGGGCATATACCGAGGTTATCCCAGCGTGGAGACGTTTGAAGGGCATAGACCGAGGTTATCCCAGCGTGGAGACGTTTGAAGGGCATAGACCGAGGTTATCCCAGCGTGGAGGTGTTTGAAGGACATAGACCGAGCTTATCCCAGCGTGGAGACGTTTGATGGGCATATACCGAGCTTATCTCAGCGTGGAGACGTTTGAAGGGCATAGACCGAGCTTATCCCAGCGTGGAGGCGTTTGAAGGGCATAGGCCGAGGTTATCCCAGCGTGGAGACGTTTGATGGGCATAGACCGAGGTTATCCAAGCGTGGAGACGTTTGAAGGGCATAGACCGAGGTTATCCCAGCGTGGAGACGTTTGATGGGCATAGACCGAGCTTATCCCAGCGTGGAGACGTTTGATGGGCATAGACCGAGGTTATCCCAGCGTGGAGACGTTTGATGGGCATAGACCGAGGTTATCCCAGCGTGGAGGTGTTTGAAGGGCATAGACCGAGCTTATCCCAGCGTGGAGACGTTTGAAGGGCATAGACCGAGGTTATCCCAGCGTGGAGACGTTTGAAGGGCATAAACCGAGGTTATCCCAGCGTGGAGGTGTTTGAAGGGCATAGACCGAGCTTATCCCAGCGTGGAGACGTTTGAAGGGCATAGACCGAGCTTATCCCAGCGTGGAGACGTTTGATGGGCATATACCGAGGTTATCTCAGCGTGGAGACGTTTGAAGGGCATAGACCGAGCTTATCCCAGCGTGGAGACGTTTGAAGAGCATAGACCGAGGTTATCTCAGCGTGGAGACGTTAGAAGGACATAGACCGAGCTTATCCCAGCGTGGAGACGTTTGAAGGGCATAGACCGAGGTTATCTCAGCGTGGAGACGTTAGAAGGACATAGACCGAGCTTATCCCAGCGTGGAGACGTTTGAAGGGCATAGGCCGAGGTTATCCCAGCGTGGAGGTGTTTGAAGGGCATAGACCGAACTTATCCCAGCGTGGAGACGTTTGAAGGGCATAGACCGAGGTTATCTCAGCGTGGAGACGTTTGAAGAGCATAGACCGAGGTTATCCCAGCTAGGAGACGTTTGAAGGGCATAGACCGAGCTTATCCCAGCGTGGAGGCGTTTGAAGGGCATAGGCCGAGGTTATCCCAGCGTGGAGACGTTTGAAGGGCATAGACCGAGCTTATCCCAGCGTGGAGACGTTTGAAGGGCATATACCGAGCTTACCCCAGCGTGGAGACGTTTGAAGGGCATAGACCGAGGTTATCCAGCGTGGAGACGTTTGAAGGGCATAGACTGAGTTTATCCAGCGTGGAGACGTTTGAAGGGCATAGACCGAGGTTATCCAGCGTGGAGACGTTTGAACGGCATAGACCGAGCTTATCCCTGCGTGGAGACGTTTGAAGGGCATAGACCGAGCTTCTCCCAGCGTGGAGACGTTTGAAGGGCATAGAACGAGGTTATCCCAGCGTGGAGACGTTTGAAGGGCATATACCGAGGTTATCCCAGCATGGAGACGTTTGAAGGGGATAGACCGAGGTTATCTCAGCGTGGAGACGTTTGAAGGGCATATACCGAGGTTATCCCAGCGTGGAGACGTTTGAAGGGCATAGACCGAGGTTATCCCAGCGTGGAGACGTTTGAAGGGCATAGACCGAGGTTATCCCAGCGTGGAGGTGTTTGAAGGACATAGACCGAGCTTATCCCAGCGTGGAGACGTTTGATGGGCATATACCGAGCTTATCTCAGCGTGGAGACGTTTGAAGGGCATAGACCGAGCTTATCCCAGCGTGGAGGCGTTTGAAGGGCATAGGCCGAGGTTATCCCAGCGTGGAGACGTTTGATGGGCATAGACCGAGGTTATCCAAGCGTGGAGACGTTTGAAGGGCATAGACCGAGGTTATCCCAGCGTGGAGACGTTTGATGGGCATAGACCGAGCTTATCCCAGCGTGGAGACGTTTGATGGGCATAGACCGAGGTTATCCCAGCGTGGAGACGTTTGATGGGCATAGACCGAGGTTATCCCAGCGTGGAGGTGTTTGAAGGGCATAGACCGAGCTTATCCCAGCGTGGAGACGTTTGAAGGGCATAGACCGAGGTTATCCCAGCGTGGAGACGTTTGAAGGGCATAAACCGAGGTTATCCCAGCGTGGAGGTGTTTGAAGGGCATAGACCGAGCTTATCCCAGCGTGGAGACGTTTGAAGGGCATAGACCGAGCTTATCCCAGCGTGGAGACGTTTGATGGGCATATACCGAGGTTATCTCAGCGTGGAGACGTTTGAAGGGCATAGACCGAGCTTATCCCAGCGTGGAGACGTTTGAAGAGCATAGACCGAGGTTATCTCAGCGTGGAGACGTTAGAAGGACATAGACCGAGCTTATCCCAGCGTGGAGACGTTTGAAGGGCATAGACCGAGGTTATCTCAGCGTGGAGACGTTAGAAGGACATAGACCGAGCTTATCCCAGCGTGGAGACGTTTGAAGGGCATAGGCCGAGGTTATCCCAGCGTGGAGGTGTTTGAAGGGCATAGACCGAACTTATCCCAGCGTGGAGACGTTTGAAGGGCATAGACCGAGGTTATCTCAGCGTGGAGACGTTTGAAGAGCATAGACCGAGGTTATCCCAGCTAGGAGACGTTTGAAGGGCATAGACCGAGCTTATCCCAGCGTGGAGGCGTTTGAAGGGCATAGGCCGAGGTTATCCCAGCGTGGAGACGTTTGAAGGGCATAGACCGAGCTTATCCCAGCGTGGAGACGTTTGAAGGGCATATACCGAGCTTACCCCAGCGTGGAGACGTTTGAAGGGCATAGACCGAGGTTATCCAGCGTGGAGACGTTTGAAGGGCATAGACTGAGTTTATCCAGCGTGGAGACGTTTGAAGGGCATAGACCGAGGTTATCCAGCGTGGAGACGTTTGAAGGGCATAGACCGAGGTTATCTCAGCGTGAAGACGTTTGAAGGGCATAGGCCGAGGTTATCCAGCGTGGAGACGTTTGAAGTGCATAGACCGAGGTTATCTCAGCGTGGAGACGTTTGAAGGGCATAGACCGAGGTTATCCAGCGTGGAGACGTTTGAAGGGAATAGGCCGAGGTTATCCAGCGTGGAGACGTTTGAAGGGCATATACCGAGCATATCCCCGCGTGGAGACGTTTGAAGGGCATAGACCGAGCTTATCCCAGCGTGGAGACGTTTGAAGGGCATAGACCGAGGTTATCCAGCGTGGAGACGTTAGAAGGACATAGACCGAGCTTATCCCAGCGTGGAGACGTTTGAAGGACATAGACCGAGCTTATCCCAGCGTGGAGACGTTAGAAGAACATAGACCGAGCTTATCCCAGCGTGGAGACGTTTGAAGGGCATAGACCGAGGTTATCTCAGCGTGGAGACGTTTGAAGAGCATAGACCGAGGTTATCCCGGCGTGGAGACGTTTGAAGGGCATAGACCGAGCTTATCCCAGCGTGGAGGCGTTTGAAGGGCATAGGCCGAGGTTATCCCAGCGTGGAGACGTTTGAAGGGCATAGACCGCGCTTATCCCAGCGTGGAGGCGTTAGAAGGGCATACGCCGAGGTTATCCCAGCGTGGAGACGTTTGAAGGGCATAGACCGAGCTTATCCCAGCGTGGAGACGTTTGAAGGGCATATACCGAGCTTATCCCAGCGTGGAGACGTTTGAAGGGCATAGACCGAGCTTATCCCAGCGTGGAGACGTTTGAAGGGCATAGGCCGAGGTTATCCAGCGTGGAGAGGTTTGAAGGGCATAGACCGAGGTTATCCCAGCGTGGAGATGTTTGAAGGGCATAGACCGAGCTTATCCCAGCGTGGAGACGTTTGATGGGCATAGACCGAGGTTATCCCAGCGTGGAGATGTTTGAATGGCATAGACCGAGCTTCTCCCAGCGTGGAGACGTTTGAAGGGCATATACCGAGCTTATCCCAGCGTGGAGACGTTTGAAGGGCATAGACCGAGGTTATCCCAGCGTGGAGACGTTTGAAGGGCATAGACCGAGCTTCTCCCAGCGTGGAGACGTTTGAAGGGCATAGACCGAGCTTCTCCCAGCGTGGAGACGTTTGAAGGGCATAGACCGAGCTTCTCCCAGCGTGGAGACGTTTGAAGGGCATAGACCGAGCTTCTCCCAGCGTGGAGACGTTTGAAGGGCATAGACCGAGCTTCTCCCAGCGTGGAGACGTTTGAAGGGCATAGACCGAGCTTATCCCAGCGTGGAGACGTTTGAACGGTATAGACCGAGCTTATCCCTGCGTGGAGACGTTTGAAGGGCATAGACCGAGCTTCTCCCAGCGTGGAGACGTTTGAAGGGCATAGAACGAGGTTATCCCAGCGTGGAGACGTTTGAAGGGCATATACCGAGGTTATCCCAGCATGGAGACGTTTGAAGGGGATAGACCGAGGTTATCTCAGCGTGGAGACGTTTGAAGGGCATATACCGAGGTTATCCCAGCGTGGAGACGTTTGAAGGGCATAGACCGAGGTTATCCCAGCGTGGAGACGTTTGAAGGGCATAGACCGAGGTTATCCCAGCGTGGAGGTGTTTGAAGGACATAGACCGAGCTTATCCCAGCGTGGAGACGTTTGATGGGCATATACCGAGCTTATCTCAGCGTGGAGACGTTTGAAGGGCATAGACCGAGCTTATCCCAGCGTAGAGGCGTTTGAAGGGCATAGGCCGAGGTTATCCCAGCGTGGAGACGTTTGATGGGCATAGACCGAGGTTATCCAAGCGTGGAGACGTTTGAAGGGCATAGACCGAGGTTATCCCAGCGTGGAGACGTTTGATGGGCATAGACCGAGCTTATCCCAGCGTGGAGACGTTTGATGGGCATAGACCGAGGTTATCCCAGCGTGGAGACGTTTGATGGGCATAGACCGAGGTTATCCCAGCGTGGAGGTGTTTGAAGGGCATAGACCGAGCTTATCCCAGCGTGGAGACGTTTGAAGGGCATAGACCGAGGTTATCCCAGCGTAGAGACGTTTGAAGGGCATAAACCGAGGTTATCCCAGCGTGGAGGTGTTTGAAGGGCATAGACCGAGCTTATCCCAGCGTGGAGACGTTTGAAGGGCATAGACCGAGCTTATCCCAGCGTGGAGACGTTTGATGGGCATATACCGAGGTTATCTCAGCGTGGAGACGTTTGAAGGGCATAGACCGAGCTTATCCCAGCGTGGAGACGTTTGAAGAGCATAGACCGAGGTTATCTCAGCGTGGAGACGTTAGAAGGACATAGACCGTGCTTATCCCAGCGTGGAGACGTTTGAAGGGCATAGACCGAGGTTATCTCAGCGTGGAGACGTTAGAAGGACATAGACCGAGCTTATCCCAGCGTGGAGACGTTTGAAGGGCATAGGCCGAGGTTATCCCAGCGTGGAGGTGTTTGAAGGGCATAGACCGAACTTATCCCAGCGTGGAGACGTTTGAAGGGCATAGACCGAGGTTATCTCAGCGTGGAGACGTTTGAAGAGCATAGACCGAGGTTATCCCAGCTAGGAGACGTTTGAAGGGCATAGACCGAGCTTATCCCAGCGTGGAGGCGTTTGAAGGGCATAGGCCGAGGTTATCCCAGCGTGGAGACGTTTGAAGGGCATAGACCGAGCTTATCCCAGCGTGGAGACGTTTGAAGGGCATATACCGAGCTTACCCCAGCGTGGAGACGTTTGAAGGGCATAGACCGAGGTTATCCAGCGTGGAGACGTTTGAAGGGCATAGACCGAGTTTATCCCAGCGTGGAGACGTCTGATGGGCATAGACCGAGGTTATCCCAGCGTGGAGACGTTTGAAGGGCATAGACCGAGGTTATCCAGTGTGGAGTTGTTTGAAGGGCATAGACCGAGGTTATCCAGCGTGGAGACGTTTGAAGGGCATAGACCGAGGTTATCTCAGCGTGAAGACGTTTGAAGGGCATAGGCCGAGGTTATCCAGCGTGGAGACGTTTGAAGTGCATAGACCGAGGTTATCTCAGCGTGGAGACGTTTGAAGGGCATAGACCGAGGTTATCCAGCGTGGAGACGTTTGAAGGGAATAGGCCGAGGTTATCCAGCGTGGAGACGTTTGAAGGGCATATACCGAGCATATCCCCGCGTGGAGACGTTTGAAGGGCATAGACCGAGCTTATCCCAGCGTGGAGACGTTTGAAGGGCATAGACCGAGGTTATCCAGCGTGGAGACGTTAGAAGGACATAGACCGAGCTTATCCCAGCGTGGAGACGTTTGAAGGACATAGACCGAGCTTATCCCAGCGTGGAGACGTTAGAAGAACATAGACCGAGCTTATCCCAGCGTGGAGACGTTTGAAGGGCATAGACCGAGGTTATCTCAGCGTGGAGACGTTTGAAGAGCATAGACCGAGGTTATCCCAGCGTGGAGACGTTTGAAGGGCATAGACCGAGCTTATCCCAGCGTGGAGGCGTTTGAAGGGCATAGACCGAGCTTATCCCAGCGTGGAGACGTTTGAAGGGCATAGGCCGAGGTTATCCAGCGTGGAGAGGTTTGAAGTTCATAGACCGAGGTTATCCCAGCGTGGAGACGTTTGAAGGGCATAGACCGAGCTTATCCCAGCGTGGAGACGTTTGATGGGCATAGACCGAGGTTATCCCAGCGTGGAGATGTTTGAATGGCATAGACCGAGCTTATCCCAGCGTGGAGACGTTTGAAGGGCATAGACCGAGCTTATCCCAGCGTGGAGGCGTTTGAAGGGCATAGGCCAAGGTTATCCCAGCGTGGAGACGTTTGATGGGCATAGACCGAGCTTATCCCAGCGTGGAGGCGTTTGAAGGGCATAGACCGAGGTTATCCCAGCGTGGAGACGTTTGATGGGCATAGACCGAGGTTATCCCAGCGTGGAGACGTTTGAAGGGCATAGACCGAGCTTATCCCAGCGTGGAGACGTTTGATGGGCATAGACCGAGCTTATCCCAGCGTGGAGGCGTTTGAAGGGCATAGGCCGAGGTTATCCCAGCGTGGAGACGTTTGATGGGCATTGACCGAGGTTATCCCAGCGTGGAGACGTTTGAAGGGCATAGGCCGAGGTTATCCCAGCGTGGATATGTTTGAAGGGCATAGACCGAGCTTATCCCAGCGTGGAGGCGTTTGAAGGGCATAGGCCGAGGTTATCCCAGCGTGGAGACGTTTGATGGGCATAGACCGAGGTTATCCCAGCGTGGAGACGTTTGAAGGGCATAGACCGAGCTTATCCCAGCGTGGAGATGTTTGAAGGGAATAGACGGAGCTTATCCCAGCGTGGAGACGTTTGAAGGGCATAGACCGAGCTTATCCCAGCGTGGAGATGTTTGAAGGGAATAGACGGAGCTTATCCCAGCGTGGAGACGTTTGAAGGGAATAGACCGAGCTTATCCCAGCGTGGAGACGTTTGATGGGCATAGACCGAGGTTATCCCAGCGTGGAGACGTTTGAAGGGCATAGACCGAGCTTATCCCAGCGTGGAGACGTTTGAAGGGCATAGACCGAGCTTATCCCAGCGTGGAGGCGTTTGAAGGGCATAGGCCAAGGTTATCCCAGCGTGGAGACGTTTGATGGGCATAGACCGAGCTTATCCCAGCGTGGATGCGTTTGAAGGGCATAGGCCGAGCTTATCCCAGCGTGGAGGCGTTTGAAGGGCATAGGCCGAGGTTATCCCAGCGTGGAGACGTTTGAAGGGCATAGACCGAGCTTATCCCAGCGTGGAGACGTTTGAAGGGAATAGACCGAGCTTATCCCAGCGTGGAGACGTTTGAAGGGCATAGACCGAGCTTATCCCAGCGTGGAGGCGTTTGAAGGGCATAGGCCGAGGTTATCCCAGCGTGGAGACGTTTGATGGGCATAGACCGAGCTTATCCCAGCGTGGAGACGTTTGAAGGGCATAGACCGAGCTTATTCCAGCGTGGAGACGTTTGAAGGGCATAGATCGAGGTTATCCCAGCGTGGAGACGTTTGAAGGGCATAGACCGAGCTTATCTCAGCGTCGAGACGTTTGAAGGGCATAGACCGAGGTTATCTCAGCGTGGAGACGTTTGAAGGGCATAGACCGAGGTTATCTCAGCGTGGAGACGTTTGAAGAGCATAGACCGAGGTCATCTCAGCGTGGAGACGTTTGTAGAGCATAGACCGAGATTATCCCAGCGTGGAGACGTTTGAAGGGCATATACCGAGCTTATCTCAGCGTGGAGACGTTTGAAGGGCATAGACCGAGGTTATCTCAGCGTGGAGACGTTTGAAGAGCATAGACCGAGATTATCCCAGCGTGGAGACGTTTGAAGGGCATAGACCGAGGTTATCCCAGCGTGGAGACGTTTGAAGAGCATAGACCGAGCTTATCCAAGCGTGGAGACGTTTGAAGGGCATAGACCGAGGTTATCTCAGCGTGGAGACGTTTGAAGGGCATAGACCGAGCTTATCCCAGCGTGGAGACGTTTGAAGGGCATAGACCGAGCTTATCCCAGCGTGGAGACGTTTGAAGGGATTAGACCGAGCTTATCTCAGCGTGAAGACGTTTGAAGGGCATAGACCGAGGTTATCTCAGCGTGGAGACGTTTGAAGAGCATAGACCGAGGTTATCTCAGCGTGGAGACGTTTGAAGAGCATAGACCTAGCTTATCCCAGCGTGGAGACATTTGAAGAGCATATACCGAGGTTATCCCAGCGTGGAGACGTTTGAAGGGCATAGACCGAGGTTATCCCAGCGTGGAGACGTTTGAAGGGCATAGACCGAGCTTATCCCAGCGTGGAGACGTTTGAAGGGCATAGACCGAGGTTATCCCAGCGTGGAGACATTTGAAGAGCATAGACCGAGGTTATCCCAGCGTGGAGACATTTGAAGAGCATAGACCGAGGTTATCCCAGCGTGGAGACGTTTGAAGGGCATAGACCGAGCTTATCCCAGCGTGGAGACGTTTGAAGGGCATATACCGAGCTTATCTCAGCGTGGAGACGTTTGAAGGGCATAGACCGAGGTTATCTCAGCGTGGAGACGTTTGAAGAGCATAGACCGAGGTTATCCCAGCGTGGAGACGTTTGAAGGGCATATACCGAGCTTATCCCAGCGTGGAGACGTTTGAAGGGCATAGACCGAGGTTATTCCAGCGTGGAGACGTTTGAAGGGCATAGACCGAGGTTATCTCAGCGTGGAGACGTTTGAAGAGCATAGACCGAGCTTATCCCAGCGTGGAGACGTTTGAAGGGCATAGACCGAGGTTATTCCAGCGTGGAGACGTTTGAAGGGCATAGACCGAGGTTATCCCAGCGTGGAGACGTTTGGAGGGCATAGACCGAGGTTATCCCAGCGTGGAGACGTTTGAAGGGCATAGACCGAGGTTATTCCAGCGTGGAGACGTTTGAAGGGCATAGACCGAGGTTATCCCAGCGTGGAGACGTTTGAAGGGCATAGACCCAGGTTATCCCAGCGTGGAGACGTTAGAAGGACATAGACCGAGGTTATGCCAGCGTTGAGACGTTTGAAGGGCATAGACCGAGCTTATCCCAGCGTGGAGACGTTTGAAGGGCATAGACCGAGGTTATCCCAGCGTGGAGACGTTGAAGGGCATAGACCGAGGTTATCCCAGCGTGGAGACGTTTGAAGGGCATAGACCGAGGTTATCCCAGCGTGGAGACGTTTGAAGGGCATAGACCGAGCTTATCCCAGCCTGGAGGCGTTTGAAGGGCATAGGCCGAGGTTATCCCAGCGTGGAGACGTTTGATGGGCATAGACCGAGGTTATCCCAGCGTGGAGACGTTTGAAGGTCATAGACCGAGGTTATCCCAGCGTGGAGACGTTTGAAGGGCATAGACCGAGCTTATCACAGCGTGGAGACGTTTGAAGGGCATAGACCGAGCTTATCCCAGCGTGGAGACGTTTGAACGGCATAGACCGAGCTTATCCCTGCGTGGAGACGTTTGAAGGGCATAGACCGAGCTTCTCCCAGCGTGGAGACGTTTGAAGGGCATAGACCGAGGTTATTCCCAGCGTGGAGACGTTTGAAGAGCATAGACCGAGCTTATCCCAGCGTGGAGACGTTTGAAGGGCATATACCGAGCTTATCCCAGCGTGGAGACGTTTGAAGGGCATAGACCGAGGTTATCCCAGCGTGGAGACGTTTGAAGGGCATAGACCGAGGTTATCCCAGCGTGGAGACGTTTGAAGGGCATAGACCCAGGTTATCCCAGCGTGGAGACGTTAGAAGGACATAGACCGAGGTTATCCCAGCGTGGAGACGTTTGAAGGGCATAGACCGAGCTTATCCCAGCGTGGAGACGTTTGAAGGGCATAGACCCAGGTTATCCCAGCGTGGAGACGTTGAAGGACATAGACCGAGGTTATCCCAGCGTGGAGACGTTTGAAGGGCATAGACCGAGGTTATCCCAGCGTGGAGACGTTTGAAGGGCATAGACCCAGGTTATCCCAGCGTGGAGACGTTAGAAGGACATAGACCGAGGTTATCCCAGCGTGGAGACGTTTGAAGGGCATAGACCGAGGTTATGCCAGCGTGGAGACGTTTGAAGGGCATAGACCGAGCTTATCCCAGCGTGGAGACGTTTGAAGGGCATAGACCGAGGTTATCCCAGCGTGGAGACGTTTGAAGGGCATAGACCGAGGTTATCCCAGCGTGGAGACGTTTGAAGGGCATAGACCGAGGTTATCCCAGCGTGGAGACGTTTGAAGGGCATAGACCGAGGTTATCCCAGCGTGGAGACGTTTGAAGGGCATAGACCGAGCTTATCCCAGCGTGGAGACGTTTGAAGGGCATAGACCGAGCTTATCCCAGCGTGGAGACGTTTGAAGGGCATAGACCGAGGTTATCCCAGCGTGGAGACGTTTGAAGGGCATAGACCGAGGTTATCCCAGCGTGGAGACGTTTGAAGGGCATAGACCGAGCTTATCCCAGCGTGGAGACGTTTGAAGGGCATAGACCAAGCTTATCCCAGCGTGGAGACGTTTGAAGGGCATAGACCGAGGTTATCCCAGCGTGGAGACGTTTGAAGGGCATAGACCGAGGTTATCCCAGCGTGGAGACGTTTGAAGGGCATAGACCGAGGTTATCCCAGCGTGGAGACGTTTGAAGGGCATAGACCGAGGTTATCCCAGCGTGGAGACGTTTGAAGGGCATAGACCGAGCTTATCCCAGCGTGGAGACGTTTGAAGGGCATAGACCGAGGTTATCCCAGCGTGGAGACGTTTGAAGGGCATAGACCGAGGTTATGCCAGCGTGGAGACGTTTGAAGGGCATAGACCGAGCTTATCCCAGCGTGGAGACGTTTGAAGGGCATAGACCGAGGTTATCCCAGCGTGGAGAGGTTTGAAGGGCATAGGCCGAGGTTATCCCAGCGTGGAGATGTTTGATGGGCATAGAGTGAGGTTATCCCAGCGTGGAGACGTTTGATGGGCATAGACCGAGCTTATCCCAGCGTGGAGACGTTTGAAGGGCATAGACCGAGGGCATCCCAGCGTGGAGACGTTTGAAGGGCATAGACCGAGGTTATCCCAGCGTGGAGACGTTTGAAGGGCATAGACCGAGCTTATCCCAGCGTGGAGACGTTTGAAGGGCATAGACCGAGGGCATCCCAGCGTGGAGACGTTTGAAGGGCATAGACCGAGGTTATCCCAGCGTGGAGACGTTTGAAGGGCATAGACCGAGCTTATCCCAGCGTGGAGATGTTTGATGGGCATAGAGTGAGGTTATCCCAGCGTGGAGACGTTTGATGGGCATAGAGTGAGGTTATCCCAGCGTGGAGACGTTTGTGTGGCACAAACCGGTGGTTAGCAAGTATCCGAGGGTGGCGACGTTTGTGAAACGCTCATTGAGTGATTGGTAAATATCAGTTTAATGTGGGAAACCCAACCACAGGAGCGGGGAAAACCCTCAACAAGGGTTATTATCCAAGCAAAGACTTGAAATGAAACATACCAAAGCTCTAGGAGGTAATTTGAAATTTCACACACAGACACACACACTACTCAAGGTGATGGCTATGTGAAAGAGTTTTCGCACACACACAGACACACACACACACACACACCACATATATGAGGAACACACAAACTCAAATTTTCCCGCATCACAGGAGAGCAAGAGTGCTCTCTTTATCTCCTTTTACTCCTCTCTATCCCCACTTCTCAGGTACCCTCTATTAGATTCTCTTCCATCTCCCTCGTGTCTTTTCTTCTCTAAGATTGCCAATGAAATGCTGCACCTTTCATCTTCTTAATCTATTCACCTGTCATCTTTCGCCTTTCTATTTATCAAGCTAGTTGTCCCTCTTGTCCACTTTCTCCTAATCTGTCATTGAAATTGTCATCCAAGCTAATATCTAATCTAGTGTGACTGACTTTATCGTTACATCCAAGCTACTTGTATGTAGGTAAATAGATTTAGCAGTTTAAGGATGGATGTCAGGATGTCTAGCGTTTGTTTAAATAGTTGTTTCTAGAATATCAAATAAACGCAAGTAAAACAGGATTGCTATATCCAGTTTATAAAACTGCTGAAGTGAGAACGGGATTGTAATAATTCATCCATGACGCAACGCTAACTTTATTTTTTTAGTTTAGTTTATTTATGGTTTTCAAAAGAGGCTTCAGAATTTTTTGTTTCGAATTTCGGAGGTTCTTGTTGAGTAAAAAAAGAAGTAAATAAATAAAAAAGATGAATAAAAATTTCCAAATTTATTTTTTTGATTCTGCCATTTTTATTTATAACATACTCTCGGATCTGGAATAATCGCCCCCATCCCTATTAATTTTTCAGATTTTTTCCAAACCCCTGCTTATTAAATCTTTATAATCTATCTCCGGCAAAATTTTATTTTATGTGGTAGCATTCCTGGGGCAAATAATTTTCTTTAGACATTAAAAACATTATACATGACAAAAAAGTACATTACTAGAGATCTCATATGTTATAAAATAAATAGGATGGGATGGGGTCTCAATATGTAAACTAAACGACTAATTCTGTAAGTAACCAGAATGAAATATATATATATAATAGTGTAGAGTTCTGTTAACCCCAAGGTAAACTGAGTTCGAGCGTAAAACATGACTGAATATAGACAAATCCTGGTATCGTGGTTTTGTGACATGTCTTAATTTGTTGGAAATATAGAGTAATTTCTGTTTGTATAAAGTTTATTGATGATTGCTTAAGTGCGTGCATGCATGGGCCCGTAAATCCCGTGGGAGTTATAGGGTCATTGTATTGACATATGGCGTTTCTAGGGCATCTTTTTAAACATGGCTCAGCTCATCTTCTCTCTAGGTCTGAATACAGTAGATTTCTTCCAGAGAAGACTAGAGAGTGAGAGAACAGAAGTAAGAAAGAGATATAGAAGAATCGACTGGTACATTTGTATCGACCTGGAATACATGAAAGGCAAAGTTGACCTCAATGCTTAAGTAATTATTTAAATTATTAATATGGAAAAACATTACGATGAAACTCCCGTGATCTACGTTCACAGCGAGACTTCTGCCTTTTCTCGTGTCATCAATGATATTCAGAAAAAACCGTACGTTACATATTATCCTACAATTCCTACACTACATATAAATATTCATTTATAAGTTTCATAATTTATAATGAACACAATTACATAATTACTGTAGTTACAACGTGTCTTGTCGTTCTACCCTCCTGTCATCTTCAACTGCCTGTCGTATTCAGTAATGTTCACAGAATTTCGAACAGAATCCAATATTTAGTCACCAGGAGTAGATAACTTACATACATAGCAATTCATAGCTATAATTTTGAAAAAATAAAGAGGAAGTGACGTCCGAACAAGTATTTTCCACCTTCAACTAACTTACCCTCCACCTCTGGATCCCAGCCGACAGGATGGAGAATATATTTCCCCAGATGACGGCGAGGGAGACGCGCTGGAACAGCCACTCCACCTCGCGGGACTCGCACCAGCAGACGGTCCGATAGCAGTGAGTAACAGTGTTGATATCTTGCATATCCTTGAAGCAGTTAATGTGTTATTTGCAATGTCGCTTGCTTGTTTCAAATACATCAGTTTATAATAATCATAATTCCTCACTTTAGAAATCCAGACAACTAAATAACTGCCTACGTTATTCATACACTTATTATATTGGCTCCGCAAATTAGCACCAGTTCTCATTAATATGGCGTCATTATAACACTGGGGAATCGAGGGTAGTAATTAGACAATAACTACTTTAGAGACCTCAGATGAAATTATCAATTATTTGCGATTAGAAATACTTTCTTGAATTTCTAAAATGATTATATGCGTTGAGGCAATGAAATCTACGATTTTATCTCTATTATAGTTCCATGGCAGATTTCTTAACCTCGCTGATGAAAGCATTTCCTGGAGGATGGCTACTCTGCTAAGTAGCTTCGATAGAGTGAGTATCCGTCTCAAGTGACTCCGATAGAGTGGGTATCCATCTCCGGTGGCTCTGATAGAGCGGGTGTCAGTCCCAAGTGTCTCCGATAGAGCGGGTGTCAGTCCCAAGTGTCTCTGATAGAGCGGGTGTCAGTCCTAAGTGGCTCCGATAGAGCGTGTGTCAGTCCCAAATGTCTCCGATAGAGCGGGTATCAATCCCAAGTGGCTCTGATAGAGCGGGTGTCAGTCCTAAGTGGCTCTGATATTGTGAGTATCCGACAGTTTACTGCAGTATAACACATCTATCACAGTGGTAATTTTTTCCTGCCATCAAACCAAGTTGCTACGGATTTGACCATGGCAATCGTTCACCAGATACATCGTCTTAATCTCATTCATTCTCAGCCCCACACTCTTCGACACAGTTTCCATCTCCTGCATCAAATCATCCATCTCCTTCACTGTAGTGGAGTCTGTGCTGCTGTACGGGTCTGAGACTTGGACACTGACCAAGAAACTCACTCAGATGGTGGATGGGTGCTACACGAAAATGCTGAGGATGGCTCTGAACATTAATCAGTATACATTGAGGATGAAGAACTCAGAGCTGTACGGGAGCCTCCCAAAAGTCAGCTCGAAAGTGACACAGAGGAGATTGAGGTTAGCTTGACATGCTCACCGACATCCAGAGTTGACATTGCACTCAATGCTCCTGTGGGAGCCCCTGTATGGACACACAAGACGGAGGTTAACATATGTTGATGCCCCAAGGACAGACACTGGTCTCTTGGAGACGCAGTACATGGCAGCGACGATGAGGGACAGAGACCGTTGGAGAGAACTCGTCCATGGTTCGCGGGAATTTTACCCGCCCTAGATCGATCGAATCGTTCACCACTCGAAACAATTCATGTAGAAATTTTCAATTTATTTTTATTTTCTGTGCTATTTCATGAAATTTTAGAAGGAGTATCAATGGCAGTATTCATACTCCGATGCATAACTTCAACCAACGAATCTACTCAGCAATAGAATACTATGTTCTAGCACTATCGTGCAGTAAAGCACAGACCCTTTGAGAAAAAGTATCAATTGTTTGTCAGGACAGTATCCTACTATATTATTTGATGAGTAATTTTTACCTTCTAATTTCTTGGTTTACTTTCAGATCTTAGAAGATTTTTTCAGTTGATATAATAATAATTTGTCACCGTAGGTTGCCATAGTATCCACAATGTAAGTAATTTTTAGCTTACAATACGATCACAGCTCCGATACTACGGAAATATGGTCAGAATGTCCAAGGAAAGAATCACTGGACAGACCATATGGGCAGACCCGGAGAAATATGTTGGGGATAGCATCCATGAGCTCGGCTTGTCTCACTTGAGGATCCAGCGGGATCAACTGGAGACAGTTGCTTCTGACACGGCCCCCTGAAAAACGTGTTTGAGGACTCTTCCCGCACGAACAACACAGGAAGAAGAAAAAGAATAATAATAATTTAAAAAAAGAAAAAAAAGGGAGAATAGAAGAAAAGGAAGAGGGAGAAGGAGCAGTGAGAAAGGAGAATGATAAAGAGGAGAAGGAGTAGAAAAAGAAGAAAGCTTAAAAAAGCTGTAGTGACCATTTGCGACAGGATCAAGAAGGCTGGTATCAGGGAAATGGGGAGAATCAGACCAATACATGGTCTCCTACAACAAAGAGTACGTTAGTTGGAGCATGTTACAAGAATATCCGCCTATCAAATACCTTGGCCATTACAAGAATGTCAGCCTATCAACCATATTGACCACCACAATAATTGTTTCTACTTTTGGCACAAGGCCAGCAATTACCCAGTGCATTACTGGTACTTTATTTTATCGACCCCGTAAGGATGAAAAGCAAAGTAAACCTCGGCGGGATTTGAACTCCGATCGTAAAGGGACGTAACTATGCTGGAAAGCATCTCCGACCCTCTACCGAAACTGTCAATTCACCCACAATAATGTCAGCCTATCAACTACCTTGACCATCACAATAATGTCAGCCTATCAACAATACTGACCATCACGATAATGTCAGCCTATCAACAATGCTGACCATCACAATAATGTCAGCCTATCAACAATGCTGACCATCACAATAATGTCAGCCTATCAACAATGCTGACCATCACAATAATGTCAGCCTATCAACAATGCTGACCATCACAATAATGTCAGCCTATCAACAATACTGACCATCACAATAATGTCAGCCTATCAACAATGCTGACCATCACAATAATGTCAGCCTATCAACCATACTGACCATCACAATAATGTCAGCCTATCAACCATACTGACCATCACAAGAATGTCAGCCTATCAACAATACTGACCATCACAATAATGTCAGCCTATCAACAATGCTGACCATCACAATAATGTCAGCCTATCAACCATACTGACCATCACAATAATGTCAGCCTATCAACAATACTGACCATCACGATAATGTCAGCCTATCAACAATACTGACCATCACGATAATGTCAGCCTATCAACAATACTGACCATCACAATAATGTCAGCCTATCAACAATACTGACCATCACGATAATGTCAGCCTATCAACAATGCTGACCATCACAATAATGTCAGCCTATCAACAATGCTGACCATCACAATAATGTCAGCCTATCAACAATGCTGACCATCACAATAATGTCAGCCTATCAACAATGCTGACCATCACAATAATGTCAGCCTATCAACAATACTGACCATCACAATAATGTCAGCCTATCAACAATACTGACCATCACAATAATGTCAGCCTATCAACCATACTGACCATCACAAGAATGTCAGCCTATCAACAATACTGACCATCACAATAATGTCAGCCTATCAACAATACTGACCATCACAATAATGTCAGCCTATCAACCATACTGACCATCACAATAATGTCAGCCTATCAACTACCTTGACCATCACAATAATGTCAGCCTATCAACAATACTGACCATCACGATAATGTCAGCCTATCAACAATGCTGACCATCACAATAATGTCAGCCTATCAACAATGCTGACCATCACAATAATGTCAGCCTATCAACAATGCTGACCATCACAATAATGTCAGCCTATCAACAATGCTGACCATCACAATAATGTCAGCCTATCAACAATACTGACCATCACAATAATGTCAGCCTATCAACAATGCTGACCATCACAATAATGTCAGCCTATCAACCATACTGACCATCACAATAATGTCAGCCTATCAACCATACTGACCATCACAAGAATGTCAGCCTATCAACAATACTGACCATCACAATAATGTCAGCCTATCAACAATGCTGACCATCACAATAATGTCAGCCTATCAACCATACTGACCATCACAATAATGTCAGCCTATCAACAATACTGACCATCACGATAATGTCAGCCTATCAACAATACTGACCATCACGATAATGTCAGCCTATCAACAATACTGACCATCACAATAATGTCAGCCTATCAACAATACTGACCATCACGATAATGTCAGCCTATCAACAATGCTGACCATCACAATAATGTCAGCCTATCAACAATGCTGACCATCACAATAATGTCAGCCTATCAACAATGCTGACCATCACAATAATGTCAGCCTATCAACAATGCTGACCATCACAATAATGTCAGCCTATCAACAATACTGACCATCACAATAATGTCAGCCTATCAACAATACTGACCATCACAATAATGTCAGCCTATCAACCATACTGACCATCACAAGAATGTCAGCCTATCAACAATACTGACCATCACAATAATGTCAGCCTATCAACAATACTGACCATCACAATAATGTCAGCCTATCAACCATACTGACCATCACAATAATGTCAGCCTATCAACAATACTGACCATCACAATAATGTCAGCCTATCAACAATACTGACCATCACAATAATGTCAACCTATCAACAATGCTGACCATCACAATAATGTCAGCCTATCAACAATGCTGACCATCACAATAATGTCAGCCTATCAACAATACTGACCATCACAATAATGTCAGCCTATCAACAATGCTGACCATCACAATAATGTCAGCCTATCAACAATGCTGACCATCACAATAATGTCAGCCTATCAACAATGCTGACCATCACAATAATGTCAGCCTATCAACAATGCTGACCATCACAATAATGTCAGCCTATCAACAATACTGACCATCACAATAATGTCAGCCTATTAACAATACTGACCATCACAATAATGTCAGCCTATCAACAATGCTGACCATCACAATAATGTCAGCCTATCAACAATACTGACCATCACAATAATGTCAGCCTATCAACAATACTGACCATCACAATAATGTCAGCCTATCAACAATGCTGACCATCACAATAATGTCAGCCTATCAACAATACTGACCATCACAATAATGTCAGCCTATCAACAATACTGACCATCACAATAATGTCAGCCTATCAACAATACTGACCATCACAATAATGTCAGCCTATCAACAATACTGACCATCACAATAATGTCAGCCTATCAACAATGCTGACCATCACAATAATGTCAGCCTATCAACAATGCTGACCATCACAATAATGTCAGCCTATCAACAATACTGACCATCACAATAATGTCAGCCTATCAACAATACTGACCATCACAATAATGTCAGCCTATCAACAATACTGACCATCACAATAATGTCAGCCTATCAACAATACTGACCATCACAATAATGTCAGCCTATCAACAATACTGACCATCACAATAATGTCAGCCTATCAACAATGCTGACCATCACAATAATGTCAGCCTATCAACAATACTGACCATCACAATAATGTCAGCCTATCAACCATACTGACCATCACAATAATGTCAGCTTATCAACCATACTGACCATCACAATAATGTCAGCCTATCAACAATGCTGACCATCACAATAATGTCAGCCTATCAACAATACTGACCATCACAATAATGTCAGCCTATCAACAATACTGACCATCACAATAATTGTTTCTACTTTTGGCACAAGGCCAGCAATTACCCAGTGCATTACTGGTACTTTATTTTATCGACCCCGTAAGGATGAAAAGCAAAGTTAACCTCGGTGGGATTGAACTCAGATCACAATAATGTCAGCCTATCTACTATCTTGACCATCCCAGTTCTGTCAGTCTATTAACCACCTTGACCATCACAAGAACGCCAGCCATCAACTACCTTGACCATCACAGGAATGTCAGCTTATCACCCATACTGACCATCCCAATAATGTCAGCCTATCAACCATACTGATCATCACTCGTAGAACATAAGGGTTTCTGGCCACATCAACAGAGGTTGACATAGAAAGAAGTGATTGAGGACGTCAAGGAATCCCTTATATTACATGGCATCACGCCAGAACTGGGCATCCACTCACCACCGAACAATGGATCTTTCTTCATACGATACTTCCAAGCGGACCAGTGCGAAGATAAAATATACGAAGAGATTTTGAAGGATTGTGCTCAATATATTAATCTCATGGTTCTAGCTTGACGTTAAAAATCGTTTTTGTGTTGTTGGACCTCAGTCGGTTTCGATGATGAGTGCTCCAGCTTGCTTGCGAAATGAACGTGTTAGTCACTGAGTATTTCACAGACACGTGCACTCGTAACATAGTTCTCAGGGAGATTCAGCGTGACAGTCTGTGACAAACCAATCTCTTTGAATTACAGGTACAACTAATTTTTGCCAGTTGAGTCGACTGGTGCAACCTAAAATAACATGTCTTGTTCAGGCATACAATGCGTTACTGGGAAACGAACTCACAACTTTAAGAAGCCATACCCCTTTACACACACAAAAACTGATCCTAACAACTTATTCTATGTTTGTTGAAGCAATACAGATCGCTATCACAGTTAACAATCAAATTGAACAAAACTCCAAAAACATTTCGAGTTGACTTGAACAACAATTAAATAGCTATGTAACGTCAATTACAGAACGACATAATGTTTATGTAAGCAACCATCATTGGTTTACTTACATTGATAGCAATTAAAGAACTATATATTGTGTCTGCTAGAATTCTATTACATTTAGCTGAACAACACTTCTTATCTATTTTTAACAACTATTAAAAGACAGGCGAAAGTATTTATTGCTAGTTTGTGTTAAGAACCATTACTGATTTGTGTTGAAGGCCATAACAAAACTGTTATTGATTTATATGTGACAGATATTCAGCAACGGCTATTGTAACATGATATCACATTTTATAAGTTGTTATTATGGAATTAAATTGGCAATCAAATATTCCTAGGTGCAGCTATTAGTGAAGTGTGTTAGTAGCATTTACTGGCATATATTGACAGCCATTATAGAAGTCAAGTTAAAGACCATTGATGACTTCTGCTTTCAACAGCAACATGCTTGTTTTCATAGCTGATTCTGATATGTTTAAGGTTATTGCCCGTTTACTTTTATATTCTTCGCTTGTTCACGTTAGAAATGTTAATGGATTTAAGCTAATTAAGCCTCGTATATATATTGTTAGCCATAACCATTTTATAGCAGCATCTATGCAGAAGATAAATGTGTAATCATGGCTACCAACCATATTTTTTCTTAATGCCGCCATTTTATATAATAAACTGATGGCATTAAGGAAAATATACTCGAAGCATAATTATTACACCCGAACTGTAATTACCAAACAATACTGACAGAGATATCTGATTTGTATACTCAGCCATAACCTATTTCTATCGATAGACATAACTGTTTTATACCATGAAATATCGACTGAAATACACCAGCAGCCATGAATGAACTATACAATGCAGGCAACCATTACAGAAGCATCCAAGCAATAACAATTCAATGATTCTTGAATGTATTAACTAAACTATAATCTTAGTCTTCAATGGAGTAGGCTAACATGTTGTGCTATTTCATATTAGTAAACATGAGTGAATTGTACAAGCCAACGAGACGATCTTATACAAACAATGCTGAATTTTAACGTCAAACATCACTAAATTATACCGACACACATTAAATCTATATAAACAGCTTATATACATATACACGCGCATATATATATATATATATATATATATATATATATATATATATAAGTTTATCCCGGGTTTAATCGGGGGTAAGCACAGTAAGTAAGGTACTCAATACAAAGCAGAGTATGAATATTAATACCACCATATTACTTGGACAGCTCCTTCCTGATGATTTCTTCCGAATGAAACAGTTCTAGTCTTGTAGATGGCTTTCTATATTAAATATATATATATATATATATATAATATTTCTGAATTTATTTAGATAACGTCTCCTTGATATATATATATATAAAGGAAGCTGCTGCTTGAAACCAGGGATAATATAATGTAATCGAACGGTTTTAGTTATCAAAACTAGTGGACTTCGAACACGCCCAGGATATATCTTCTGCCCAAGGTTATGCGTCATTTATTGTTAGCTAAACGGCTCTGTCCCAAATTGATCGTCATAAGCGGCTCCTATATGCACATTACATATACATATATACATATACATATATACATATACATATACACACATATATATATATATATATACATACATATATATATATATATACACACACACATATATATAGATCTATACACACACACACACACATATATATATATGTATTTACATATTCATATAATGTATATATACATATACACACACACACACACACACACACACACACACACACACACACACACACACACACATATACACACATATACACAAATACTCATATATATATATATATATATATATATATAAATACTTGTGTGTATGATGTTCTGTCTAGTTAGTTAGAATTTATTATTTTCAGAATAAGCGAGGCTATACTGCCAAGAAAAAGTGATGTATGCTGACAGTTATAACTGATATATCCATGCAATATAAACTAAATTCTAATGTCTACCACAAATACATACACATATATATAGATACTCAAGCATATCTAACGGCCATAATATAAATAATATTGGCTGATGTAGTTAGTAAAACGAAGCCACTCTAGAGACCAGCATCCGCTAACTAAACTATAATGTCAGAAATATTTGATTTAACTAACGCAGCCATAATGCAATGGACCTCGGTCGTTTCCAACGATAACAGTTCTAGTTTTTCTATCAATTGAACAACAACCTGCTCAGGAAATTCACATATAAGTGGCTGAATCTTCTACTGGAACGTGTACGCTTAATAGAATTCTTAGAGGGATTCATTGCGTGGTATGTCTGGCCGTGTGAATTACAGGTACACTACAGTCCAACCAACGAGCTTCTAAATAATTTCTGCCGATCTGGTTTCACTGACAAAGCCTGAGTCGACCTGAGGCTATAATAAATGACACGTGTACCAAGATGCCATGCAGTGTGACCGAACTCCGAACCTTATGATTGCGTCGTGAATTGCTTAAACATTCAGCCTGTCGGCATCTACTACGCAGCTTATTATACGGGATAGATGTATCTCATTCGTAATAGCGGCCACTCGTTTTACGGACAGTCATATCCAACATACATCAAGCAAGCATAACATATATGATATGTAATGGCAGACATAACGACTCTATTCTAATAGCACTTATTTAATTGAGCTGAACAACAACTACAGCAACAAATAAAAAAAAATGATAAAAACAATGAAAAAAACACATCTGATTTATACCGATAGCCAGAACTGCATTTATGGACGCCATTTCTGATTTAAACAAATAATCCTAACCGATGCATAAGAGATATGACTGATGTCATTTTTATAGGCTTCAAGGACACTTTAGAAACAGCTATATTATTTACAGTTGCTATCACGAATCAGCGAGGCGACCTCTACGTAATCGCTTGATCTGCTACAATTAGCAGTAATATATTCCTCGAATCAAACTCCCTACCATCTTTAGAAAAATAACAAAAACAAAAACGAAAAACAGATGTGATGCACACGGCTTGATTGCCTTGGGGCATAGTTCTGTTCTGACCTGTTGTTTAATAACTTTTGTCCGGATTAACGCTTAAGATATCCAACTGGCACTTGGATACCTTAAGAAGAATCCATTTTGTTGCAAGCAATTGAACCGAGGCACTTGTTTGCGGATATTTTCCTCCCCTTTCTCTCTCCCAGGTGCCATGAGAAATCTCCTGGGTACTACCCTTCCTTCATGTTGTTGTTGTTACAGCTCACACCTATGCAGGTTTAGCTGGCCTCCTCCAAGGTATATCCTGTTGGAGGTGTCTTGGGTGATTTAATGATAGGGACCCCAGTACTATCACTTCATTTCTACAGCTGAGTAAACTGGAGCAACGTGAAATAAAGTATCTTGCTCAAGGAAACAACACATCACCCGGTCCGAGAATTGAACTCACAACCTTTCGGTTGCAAGTCCAATGCTCTAACCACTAAGCCATGCGCCTTCACGACTAACCGATGAAAAAGAAATGTGTGACCAATGACGTTAGTATTCCAGATTGGAATATTATTGTAAACCCCTGATAGTGTAGGGCACATGGCTTAGTGGTTAGAGCGTCGAGCCTACAATCGCAAAGTTGTGGGTCCGATTCCCGGACCGGGCTGTGTGTTGTGTTCTTGAGCAAGACACTTTATTTCACGTTGCTCCATTTTACTCAACTGTAGAAATGGGTTGTGACGTTACAGGTGCCAAGCTGTATCGGCCATTATCTTTCTCTTGGACAACATCGGTGATGTGGAGCGGGGGAGACTGATATGCATGGGTGACTGTTTGTCTTTCACAAACAACCTTGCCTGGACTTGTGCCTCGGAGGTCAATTTTCTAGGTGCAAATCCCATGGTCTCTTGTGACCGAAGGGGGTCTTTACTTTTTACAGTGTAAGGTACCCGGACGCTTCGCCATGTGCATGGGTCTGAGCTGTAACAACAACAACATACGGAGAAACATAGCGTTGTTTAGCCCTAGGTTAGCCTTTATTATGGGAGATCTATGATCAAGGCGTGTGGCTGATTGGTTAGAGAACTGGATTCACAATCGTGAGGTTGTCGGTTCGATTCCTGGACCGGGTGATGCGTTATGTCCTTGAGCAAGCCACTTTATTTCACGTTGCTCCAGTTTACTCAGCTGCAGAAATGAGATGATAGGACTGGGGTTCCTATCATTAAATTACCGAAGATACCTCCAACGAGATAAACCTTGGAGGAGGCCAGCTAAACCTGCATAGGTGTGAGCTGTAACAACAACAACAACAACAACCCGTACGGTTCAACTGTTAGGTTTGAAACCAACAAAAATAGAGTGACATTTACTTTTGGTTACTTTTGGGTTTCCTCCGAGATTACTAGCCATGAAGCTTCAACATTATTTGTTTCATAGCAAATCCGGCACTGTTCCTTTATATTATCAAAGCTTTTGAAAACGGAATGATTCTCTCTCAATCTCAATCTAATGTCTATAACTTTGTAGCCTAGAGGTGGAGCCTAATTGAGAAATCGATATTTACCAATAATTCACAGAGCTGTGTTCAGAACACGTTGTATTGAAATCAATATGCTGAGTTAGCTAAAATGTTCGATACTATCTAGTGCAAATATATTGATGGCTTTTACTTGATTTATTGTTATTTCTGTCTCTTCCTCTTCTATGGCTGTCTATTTATATATATCTATCTTTCTGTATTATCTATCTGGATACATATATACCTATTTATCTGTATCTATGTCTGTCTACCACCTGCCTACCTACTTTATCTATCTATCTATCTGTCTATCTGTCTCAGTACATCTATCTATTTACTTATCTGCATATCTATCTACTTATCTACCTACATACACACGTATTCGTTTATCTAGCTATCTATCTACCTGCTTTATCTATCTGTCTACCTACTTATTTGCATACCTACCTATATACTTATCTGCATATCTATCTATCTATCTATCTGCCTTCATTTAAGAATGAAGGAGAGGCGGTTTTCCGCTGTCTGGTGGCTATGGCGAAAGAGGTAATATGGTGGACGAGATTAAAGGGACTGAGGGCAAACACCTTTCTATCCGGACAACAACCCATTCCCTTCTTTAAGTACCACTTCAGAAGGAAGGTGAGAGTGAAGAAAGAGGTGCTACATCCCAGTAAATTCGCTGAAAGGTTGGTGAATGTAACGAAAATGGCCCGAGTGAATGGGCGTTCTCTGTATATAAACCTGTAGGTTGAGGAAGACAAACAGAGGGAAGACGGAAACACCTACAAAACGTGTTCCTGGTGTTGAGGGTTGTTCTATTCACGGGGTGTAAAACAACCCTGCAGTAACGTCCCCCCTATTGGGGATTTCAATTGTTATTTTATTATATATAGTTTATTGTTATTTATTAATGCTAAAGTTATTTTTATGTAAAACCCCCGCCGTCACGTCTTGTAATGTCCCATTTTTGTACGCCCCTCTGGCAAATAAAGAAAGATATCTATCTATCTATCTATCTATCTATCTATCTATCTATCTATCTATCTATCTATCTATCTATCTTTCTACTTTTCTCTCTATGTAACTCCTATCTACATATATATGTATCTATCTACATATTTATCTACCTACCTATCCACCTGCCTGTCTCTCTACCAACATAAACGAAACTTTCAAGCAATCTTGAGACGTTTCCTTTGGCATTAATAATCTGTGGACGTAGTATGGCTGAATAGTTAAGTGGTTCACTTCCTGATCATTAATTCCTGTTTCGGTACCGCTAACGTGGCATCTTCGGCAAATGTTTTTCATCATAGTCTCGAGTCGACCCATTCCTTGAATGGCTGACAAAAACTGTTGGGATCCCGTTGGATGAGCTGTACCAACAATTCCATGTCACATTGTGTCGCGCTGAATCTTCCTGAGAATTACATAAAGGACACATATGTGGAACGCTCAGCGTCTTATATGTTAATTTCACGAGAATTCATGCATAGATATTCCATAGAAATTGTAATTTAATATATTTAGAATTGAGTAATTTGACAGAATTAGACGGATGAGTAAAATATCTTATTGTTTACCCCTAAATCAGTCCCGATCGAGGAGCAGGCCTATAACCAAAGACATTCCAAACATGGCCACACCATATTTATCAGCATAGCTTACCACCAGTTATATTATTCAATGTATCATTTTTAAAAGGGGTATAGTGTGCTTTTAGAGATATTTCTTTTCTATTTTTAGCAGTCCTAGTGATCATGGCTTTCTCATTGACTCACCATATATGGTTATCTCTGTTTATTATGAAGGTACAGAACCTAATAGTTAGGGTGTTGGTTTCATGAACTTAAAGGTCGTGGATTTGATCCACTAACCGACTAGTTTTATATCCTTGAGCAACGTACTTCATTTTTGGTTGATCAAGTTCACTTAGCTAAAATAATTAAGTAGCAACGACAGCAATAACAGAGAATTAACCTTAAGATGGACTGGCATCCTATCCAGGTGACTAAGAGGAGCGAGTTTTGACTTCTCTGTCGCTTACCGTAATGAAACAAGCATCCGGCCTGATGAACATCTAGTTGAGAAACAAACTAACTTTATTTAATAGGTTTTAATTCTGCTAAATGAGGTGAATTGGCAGAGTCGTTAGAACATCGCGTATAGTGATTTGCGGCATTTCTTCAGGCTTTCTATTCTCTCAGTTCAAATCCCGTTGAGGTCAACTTTGCCTTTCATCCATTCGAGGTTGACAAAAAAAGTACCAGTCAAGTACTGAGGGCAATTCTTCCTCATATATATCTTTCTCACTTCTGTTTTCCCACTCTCTATCATTCTCTGCAAGAAATATGCTGTGTTTAGACGTGGAGAGGAGACGGGCTCCGTAAGGTTTTAAAAATGCCCTTGAAATGCCGTATGTTAATATAGCGCCGCTACAACTCCCTTAGGAGTTACGGAACCATACCATACCACAATTCTGCTAAGGTTGGTTATTTGTTCGACTCTACGTTATCCATCGGATTGTTAAAGATCTAGTATGGAGAGTCAATTGAAACATGTCATTGATAAAATAGTTATTTAAAAAAAGAATGTTGAAAATTGAAATCAACTGTTAACTGAATATCGATCTCTAGGAAGGGAGTTTTATTTAATCTGGGGGATGTTAAAATAACTGATGAGTCAAGAATGGAGTGTGGGGCGGAATGAAACTTGTGAGGTTGTTTGATCGAATATCTCTCTTGTTTAGATTTGGGGTCTATTTAATGTTCATAAAATGAATTTAAAGTCAGCTGTAATCGGGGTCGAGATTTAATGCCATCGATTACATTCCTCATCTACAAGTGTCCAATAGCAGATCGATATCTTAACTGAATATTTAATCTGTATGTCCGAAGCTTATAATTTTAACATATTTATAATACTTTCTATGTCAGGCCAATGGCGAAGTTTCTCCATGGTCATTCGACCTGCTGGAAATCACAGTCAAATCTTCCTCATATCTTATTATACTGTGATTAGAATTAGAAGGGTTCATTAGGAATTCTGGTCCTTAGTGCATTTTGCCTTAGAAAAATACAAAAACAAAACTAAACATGAAGTATTCTCAGGTCTTTAAATTTTGCTCATTAATCTCCGGCGAAATTCTGTTTTAAGTGGTAACATTCTGGCGATAATTAATATTCTTTATATATTAAAATACATTATCAATAACAAAAAATGTAGATTACTAGAAATTCCATACGTTATAAAATAAATAGGATGGTTTGGGATCTCAATATGTAAACTAAACGACTAATTCTGTTTTTTTTTTAAATTTTGAATGGAGAACATCTAGAAAAATTACCGCCCCTCGTTTATTCCACCCCTGCATAGTCCCCTCCCCCTAGAGAGCAACTATGGCTATAAAGTCTGCTCAATCAGATCTAAATAAAAATAGTTGGTCATGGCTGGAGGGTATGTAACTATAGATGGGATTAATCATGGCTCACCTGGTAATAAATAATGGTTTCTTATATAGGCACAAGGGCAGAAATTTTGGGGGAGGGAACAGTCGATTAAATCGACCCGTGTGTGTGACTGGTAGTTTATTTTATGAACACCGTATGGATGAAAGGCAAAGTTAACCACGGCGGGATTTGAACTCAGATTATAAAGGGCCGTAACTCTATGCTGGAAAGCATGGCGTCCGACCCCCTACCGATACTGCCAATTCATAGCCCTGATCTGGAAATAAATAACAAAACATGACAAATATGTTTCGTCTAAGGTCTACTCATCTGTCAGATATAATCCGTCACCTACTTCAACATCGCCTCCTGTCGTTTACATAACCTTTAGTGCAGTCCATTCTGTTGCAAGTATTTGCGCCAGACTTTTAGTTAGGTAATACATCCTACCTGCCAACCAGGCTCAGATACCTTGTCACAGCCTCTTCGCTAAACAGCAAAACACACACACACACACACACACACACACACACACACACACACACACACACACACACACACACATATATATAAGTTTATCCCGAGTTCAATCGGGGGGTACCTAATTCCGTGTAGTTAACTATATGTCTAGTCAATTTCTACAGGCTAGAAGGAATATTAAGTAAATATCTTGTGGCTGTACATCGCGGAAAAGAAGTTATATCATTTGTCTATTATTTCTCATTTTAAACTTGTAGCCTCGTTTAAATGATTGTTTGTGTGGTTGATTTATGCTGAATAGGAGAGGAAATACTGTATATATTTTATCTAATGATTCTTTGGACTTACATTTTTATATATTGCTCTGATTATTAATTATTTAATTAATTCTTCATTGATCCACACCGTGAATGGTTGCCAAAAACATATATATGTATCGAGGACTTTGTCTAATTTATATATATATACCTTTTAAATTTAATATATATATATATATGTGTGTATATACACACACACACACACACACACACACACACACACACACACACACACACACACACACATATATATATATATATAACCTGGAAATTATTTATCCCAAATTGTAGAAATCTTATAACGAAACGGCCGTCTGGAAGGAAAGAGATATTTATTTAATAATGTCTCATATAAAATAATACAACAGCTATCCACGAAATACTGATTAGTTAGCACCCCAAACACTAAATTGGGATAATACTTAGGTATATCCTAATGTTTGTTGAGTGAGATGGAGTTCGTCGGAGTATCGTTAAAGGCTTTCTCTGTTTATGTATTGAATATATACTCTTGGGGGCCTGATATGATTTCCAGATATAGGGTATGACTTTCTTTATTATTATTATTTTTTATATGAAATACTGATTGATCTTCCTTGTATCCCATGTCTGATTTAGCCTTAGAGAATGGCTATGTGTGTATATGGGTAATCCATACATGTATTTATTATGTTTTAATATCTCTGTGTGTGCATTGGTTGTGGATACATATGGTTATTCTTTTAATTTCCAATTGAGTTCTTATACACGTGGTTAATACCTAACAGGTTTAAATGACCAGGGTGTATATTGTTTTATTTTAAGATGACCTCCCTTTACCATTTTGGGGACAGCGTGTATTTTTTCTTTGGGAGAACTGCTGGATTTTCTAATCTACCAGTCTCTTCTTAGCGCTGAGGGAGACCATCACCATTCTATTAATGTCGATGTAATTCTTATATCGATGTTATTTGGGCATCCACTGATGAGTTTATAAGAGCCCGCTTGTGTATAAAACTATGGATTATATACAAGTTTCTACATAACCTGGAAATTATTTATCCCAAATTGTAGAAATCTTATAACGAAACGATCGTCTGGAAGGAAAGAGATATTTATTTATGTCTCATAAAATAATACAACCAGCTATCCACGAAATACTGATTAGTTAGCACCCCAAATACTAAATTGGGATATTACTTAAGTATATCCTAATGTTTGTTGAGTGAGATGGAGTTGGTCGGAGTATCGCTTAAGGCTTTCTCTGTTTATGTATTGTATATATATATATATATATATATATATATATATATATATATATATATATATATATATATATATATATATATATATATATATATATAGAGAGAGAGAGAGAGAGAGAGAGAGAGAGAAAATTCAAAGGGTATATATATATATAATTAGACATAGTCACAAATACATATATGAGTTTGGCAACCATTCACGGTGTGGCTCAATGAAGAATTAATTAAATAATTATTAATCAGAGCTATATATATATATGCATATAATATATATATATATTTGCATATAATATATGTAAGACACATATGCATGCATGTATATGTACATATGTGTATATATATTTATATATACACATAGAAACACGCATAAGTATATATATGTGTGTGTGTGTGTTTGGAGAGAGGGAGAGAGAGAGTACTCACACACGCACTCACACACACACTCACACACACGCACATTGCTGAATCTAGGTGATTCAGTATAAAAGGTATTATATTTTGTTGCAGCACATCTGGCCATCTCATGTATCCCGAATGAAATAAAGAGAATAAATGATCTGATGTTAATCAACAACATGGTCATCGATGGAATATCTTTGATTATAATTTGTCGATCAGACAATTCAGACCGAGGAAACAGTGTTTCTATTGGTCTTTCCAATTGCAAATGCTATCTATCGATCCAACTCTAGCTAGAAGGAGCACCGTGAAATAAAGTGTATCTTGCTCAAGGACATAACGCATCGGCTGGTCCAAGAATCGAACTCACAACCTCATGATTGCGAATCCAGTTCTCTAACCAATCAGCCACACCCTTTGATCATAGGCCTCCCATAATAAAGGCTAACCTAGGGCTAAACAACGCTATGTTTCTCCGTATGTTGTTGTTGTTACAGCTCACACCTATGCAGGTTTAGCTGGCCTCCTCCAAGGTATATCTCGTTGGAGGTGTCTTGGGTGATTTAATGATAGGGACCCCAGTCCTATCATCTCATTTATACAGCTGAGTAAACTGGAGCAACGTGAAATAAAGTGTCTTGCTCAAGGAAACAACACATCAGTCTGAGAATTGAACTCACAACCTTTCGATTGCAAGCCCAATGCTCTAACCACTAAGCCATGCGCCTTCAAATGCGCCTTCTCAGTATGTTACCTCTAAAACCATATTACATTCAGCCATAATATTTCCATGAACTCAACATGAAAAAACTCTCATCTGTTGAATAAATGTTTCTACTTTTGGCACAAGGCCAGCAATTATCCCAGTGTATTACTGGTACTTTATTTTACCGACCCCGTAACGATGAAAGGCAAAGTTAACCTCCGCAGGATTAGAACTCAGAATGGCAAGAGCCATAACTCTATGCTGCAAAGCATAGTGTCTGACGCTCTACCGATACTGCCAATCCACCGCCCCTTGTTTCTACTTTTGGTACAAGGCCAGCAATTACCCAGTGCGTTACTGCTACTTTATTTTATCGACCCCGTAAGGATGAAAGGCAAAGTTAACCTCGGCGGGATTTGAAGTGAGAATGGCAAGGGCCGTAACTTTATGCGTCAAAGCATGGCGTCCGACCCTCTACCGATACTGCCAATCCACCGTCATCTGTTGAAGAATGTCAATTCACCTT
The DNA here is from genome assembly GCA_964016885.1 of Eledone cirrhosa. Lineage (NCBI taxonomy): Eukaryota > Metazoa > Mollusca > Cephalopoda > Octopoda > Eledonidae > Eledone > Eledone cirrhosa. Next base: position 329,718,423 of record OZ024743.1, read on the forward strand.
TGGAATGGTGTCCATATTAACAAGGAGTTAATCTGCTATTGGCAGTAATAGTTCTTTCAACATAAAGAAGGTCTGCCAATAAATGGAGGCGACGGAAATATTGAACAAGAGAAAGATCACCAGGCAATTATAGAGAAGTACAGTAAGAAATATAGATATTTAAAAATTGTTTAAATAAAACAACTTCCGACATTGAAAGTGTAAGATATTTTCTTGGGTTTACTAACCATAAATTATGTCTAGAAAGATATGGATATTATGGAGAGAGAGGAGGTAGGGAGAAAGAGGGGGAGATGGGGAGAGGGGAAATATAGTTGGAGGGGGAGGGAGAGGGAGAGAGGGAGGGGAGGGAGAAGGAAAGAGGGAGCGGGAGGGAGAGAGAGAGAGAAAGGGAGAGAAAGGAGAGAGAGAGAGGACATTTTATAACCAAGAAGTTAAGATACAATATATATTGTCCAAGATCTACCTCTCTTTCTCCCTCCCACCATTTATCACACAACGGTCCCCTTTATGTGATCTTCCGTCATCATCATCATCATCATCATCATCATCATCACCAGACAGGGAGAGGGGGTCAGTGACAGAGAGAGAGAGAGAGAGAGAGAGAGAGAGAGAGAGATACACAGACATAGAGAGAGAAAGAGACAGAGGCAGGGAGACAAAGAGAGGGGGTCAGAGAGAGAGAGATAGAAAGAGAGAGAGAGATACACAGACATAGAGAGAGAGAGACAGAGGCAGGGAGATAGAGAGTGGTGGGGTCAGTGACAGAGAGAGAGAGAGAGAGAGAGAGAGAGAGAGAGATACACAGAAATATATATATATATATATATATATATATATATAGAGAGAGAGAGAGAGAGAGACAGAGATAGGGGGTCAGAGATAGAGAGAGAGAGACAGGGAGACAGAGAGAGGGGGTCATAGACAGAGAGAGAGACAGGGAGACAGAGTAAGGGGTGGCAGAGTTAGAGAGAGGGGGTCAGAGATAGAGAAAGAGACAGGGAGAGAGAGAGAGGGTGTCCGAGAGAGAGAGACAGGGAGACAGAGAGAGGGGGTCAGAGACAGAGAGAGCGAGACAGGGAGACAGAGAGAGGGGTGTCAGAGACAGAGAGAGAGACAGAGAGAGGGGGTCAGAGACAGAGTGGAGAGACGGGGAGACAGAGAGAGGGGGTCAGAGACAGAGAGAGACTCAGGGAGAGAGAGAGGGTGTCAGAGAGAGAGAGAGAGAGAGAGAGACAGGGAGACAGAGAGAGGGGTGTCAGAGACAGAGAGAGAGACAGGGAGACAGAGAGAGGGTGTTAGAGACAGAGAGAGAGACATGGAGACAGAGAGAGAGACATGGAGACAGAGAGAGAGACAGGGAGACAGAGAGAGGGGGTCAGAGATAAAGAGAGAGGGGTGTCAGAGAGAGAGAGAGAGATAGAGAGAGAGAGAGAGGGAGACAGAGAGAGACAGGGAGACAGAGAGAGGGTGTCAGAGACAGAGAGAGAGAGACAGGGAGACAAAGAGAGGGTGTCAGAGATAGAGAGAGAGACAGGGAGACATAGAGAGGGTGTCAGAGACAGAGAGAGAGACAGGGAGACAGAGAGAGTGGGGTCAGAGACAGAGAGAGAGACAGGGAGACAGAGATGGGTGTCAGAGACAGAGAGAGAGAGACAGGGAGACAGAGAGAGGGGTGTCAGAGACAGAGAGAGATACAGGGAGACAGAGAGAGGGGGTCAGAAACAGAGAGAGAGAGACAGGGAGACAGAGAGAGGGGTGTCAGAGACAGAGAGAGAGAGAGACAGGGAGACAGAGAGAGGGGTGTCAGAGACAGAGAGAGAGAGAGACAGGGAGACAAAGAGAGAGTGTCAGAGACAGAGAGAGAGACAGGGAGACAGAGAGGGGGTGTCAGAGACAGAGAGAGAGAGACAGGGAGACAGAGAGAGGGGTGTCAGAGACAGAGAGAGAGACAGGGAGACAGAGAGAGGGTGTCAGAGACAGAGAGAGAGAGACAGGGAGACAGAGAGAGGGGGTCAGAGACAGAGAGAGAGACAGGGAGACAGAGAGAGGAGTGTCAGAAACAGAGAGAGAGACAGGGAGACAGAAAGAGGGGGTCAGAGACAGAGAGAGAGACAGGGAGACAGAGAGAGGGGGTCAGAGACAGAGATAGAGACAGGGAGACAGAGAGAGGGTGTCAGAGACAGAGAGAGAGAGTCAGGGAGACAGAGAGGGGTGTCAGAGACAGAGAGAGAGACAGGTAGACAGAGAGAGGGGGTCAGAGACAGAGAGAGAGACAGGGAGACAGAGATAGGGGGTCAGAGACAGAGAGATAGACAGGGAGACAGAGAGAGGGGGTCAGAGACAGAGAGAGAGACAGGGAGACAGAGAGAGGGTGTCAGAGACAGAGAGGGAGAGACAGGGAGACAGAGAGAGGGGGTCAGAGATAGAGAGAACGACAGGGAGACAGAGAGTGGGGTGTCAGAGACAGAGAGAGAGAGTCAGGGAGACAGAGAGAGGGGGTCAGAGACAGAGAGAGAGACAGGGGGACAGAGAGCGAGACAGGGAGACAGATAGAGGGTGTCAGAGACAGAGAGAGAGACAGGGAGACAGAGAGAGGGTGTCAGAGACAGAGAGAGAGACAGGGAGACAGAGAGGGGGTGTCAGAGAGAGAGAGAGAGAGAGAGACAGGGAGACAGAGAGAGGGGGTCAGAGACAGAGAGAGAGAGAGATAGAAAGACAAAGTGACAGTGGTTATATATGAGTCTCAATGTATATAGTATGTCATTTCTGCATCTTTCATA
>OZ024743.1:329726205-329731389 GCA_964016885.1 Eledone cirrhosa
GGATAGTGCAGTTTTAAATCAACATATATATATATATATATATATATATATATATATATATATATATATATATATATATATATATATATATATATATATATATTTATATATATATATATTTATATATATAAATATATATATTTATATATCCACACTGTTGTCCTTCTCTTCTCCACTTTTGCCCGACCCCACCTTGAATACTGTTGTCCACTGTGGTCACCCCACATGAAACAAAGTATCATGAAAGTTGAAGCACCCCAAAGGTCAATTACAAAAAAGATAGATGGCATGACAGGCCGTGACTTATCGATTAGAAAAGCTCAACCTTTATTCTCTTCAACGTCGCCGTGAGCGCTACATTATCTGTATCATGTGGAAAGTATTCCATCAGCTTAGCCTAAATGATGTTGGCATCACCTTTAGTGTACACCCAAGGCTTGGGCCCCGTGCTATCCGCCCACGACAAAAATCCCATAACAACAATACGGCACAATTATTTCACCTCAATTGGCCCTGATCTCTTTAACATTACACCAAAACACATCAAAGCAGAGACAGACCCCATCAATTTCAAGAAGTCTTTGGATAAATTCCTTCAAGAAATCCCGGATAAGCCTCCTACACCTGGATATGCCCCCGTAAACAATAACTCTCTGCTCGAGTGGGCCATGGTGCCCAAACACTGATTTGTAAGACTGCGCCAGGTGGTGCTATTAAGTTAGACATGGCCTGGGTCAATACTGGCCGAAACCTATTAAAGTTGTAAAGTTATATATATATATATATAATGCACATATAGATATTTATGCAGATATGTCTCTCTGTGTGTCCGTATAATCACATATAGATAACCACACACACACACACGCGCGTGTGTATGTGTGTGTGTAGGTGTGTGTGTGTAAGTATGTATGTCATGTGTGGTTATCACAGGCAATTTACTTCTTTATGCAACAACGCACACACAAGAATACATAAGAGAACATATATGTGATTCACATAAACACACACACACACAGGCACACACATACATACATACTACATACATACATGGTGGCTGCCAACTCGTTTTCGAGTACGGCCACTACTTTATATCTATGTAGGAGAACCCCCACCGATGCGCTGAACGAGTGTGACTTTTTAGTCCAGCCAGCGACTTGAAAACTCTGGTACAAACACTATACTTGTGACAATTATTGGCACATAGTGCTGGGCCCATGGTATCATGTGACGACAAGTGCAGAGAGATCTCCAGATATAAAGCAATGCCTGTGCCGTGAAGCTTTTATAGTGAGCAAAGGCACTGCTCTAAGCCAGTCCCACTCTCTTAACCAAGATGATATTTACCAAAAAGAAGAACAAGTCAACATCATTAGATACCATCAGGGTTGCAGGTGTTATATCAGAGTTTTCCTTCTCCTAGAATTCTGCCTTGACAAAGGCTAAGGGGTCATCTCTCCCGGTGATTTTGGATGGCTATTGACTCTTAAGAGCTCCTTTGCCCTTTGATATACATACATACATGCATACATACATACATACATACATACAGACAGACACACACACATACATACATACATACATACATCATACATACAGACACACACACAAAAATACATACATACATACATTCATTCATATATACATACATACACACATACATACACACATACATATATACATACATACACACATACATACACACATACATACACACATACATACACACATACATACATAATAGAAAGTATGTTTTTCACATAAACACATACAAAGATACATAAAAGGACATTGTGGATTGGCAGTATCGGTAGAGGGTCAGACACCATGATTTGCAGCATAGAGTTACGGCCCTTGCCATTCTGAGTTCAAATCCCGCCGAGGTTAACTTTGCCTTTCATCCTTACGGAGTCGTTAAAATAAAGTACCAGTAATGTACTGGTTAAATTTGCTGACCTTGTGCCAAAAGTAGAAACAATTATATATATATATATATATATATATATATATATAATTGGTGTTGGATGCTTAAAGCGTCCGTATGCGGTGGGCCGTTTGAGCACTCGATGCTGTCATAGAGCAGAGTATAATATCCTATATATATATATATATATATATATATATATATATATATATATATATATATATTATACACAAACACACACAAAGATAAACACACACACAGACAAACACACACACAGATAAACACACACACAGACAAACACACATACAGACAAACACACACACAGACAAACACAGATACAGACAAACACACACACAGACAAACACACACACAGATAAACACACACACAGACAAACACACATACAGACAAACACACACACAGACAAACACACACACAGATAAACACACACACAGACAAACACACATACAGACAAACACACACACAGACAAACACACATACAGATAAACACACACACAGACAAACACACATACAGATAAACACACACACAGACAAACACACATACAGACAAACACACACACAGACAAACACACATACAGACAAACACACACACAGACAAACACACATACAGACAAACACACACACAGACAAACACACACACAGATAAACACACACACAGACAAACACACATACAGACAAACACACACACAGACAAACACACATACAGACAAACACACACACAGACAAACACACATACAGACAAACACACACACAGACAAACACACACACATACAAACACACTGACAGACAAACACACACAAAATACAATAATAGAAAGTGTATATTGTTCACATAAACACACACACTGATAGACACAACTTACACACACACGCACTCTACGCACACATATACACACCCTACACACAGACACACACACACTTTACACACTCTACACACACAACACCGACATACACCCCACACACACACAGACACCGACAGACACACTCTACACATATCGACTAACACAGCACGCACACACACAGTTACATACACACACACACGCACAGTGACACACACACACACAGTGACACACACACGCACACAGTTACATACACACACACACACACACACAGTGATACAAACACAGTAACACACACACACAGTGATACACACACAGTGACACACACACAGTGACACACACACATACAGTGATACACACACAGTAACACATACACAGTGATACACACACAGTAACACACATACACACACACGCACAGTGATACACACAGTGATACACACACAGTGACACACACACAGTAATACACACAGTGACACACATACACACGTAGTGACACACACACAGTGATACACCCAGTGACACACACACACACACACGTAGTGATACACACACAGTGATACACACAGTGACACACACACACACACACGTAGTGATACACACACAGTGATACACACAGTGATACACACAGTGACACACACACACACACACGTAGTGATACACACACAGTGATACACACAGTGATACACACAGTGACACACACACACACACACGTAGTGATACACACACAGCGATACACGCAGTGACACACACACAAACACATACGTAGTGACACACACATAGTAATACATGCAGTGACACATCACACAGTGACACACACACACGCAGTGACACACTCAGTGATACACACAGTGACACACACACAGTAATACACACAGTGACACACACACAGTAATAGACACAGTGACACACACACACACACGTAGTGACACACACATAGTAATACACACAGTGGTATACACACACAGTGACACACACACACAGTGACATTCACACACGTAGTGACGCACACACAGTGACACACACACACAATGACGCACACACACATTAACACACACGCACACACATATAGTGCTACACACACAGTGACACACACACACAGTGACACACACAGACATCAACAGACCCTACACATACAATGACACACACTCACACAGTGACACACGCACCGGCATTGACAGCCCTCCCACGTACATACAATGACACACACACAAACACACAATGAGACACACACACATAATGACACACACACACATACACAATGACACACACACACACACAATGACACACACATAATGACACATACATACAATGACACACACACACAATGACACACACACATAATGACACACACACACACACACACAATGACACACACACACACAATGACACACACATACAATGACACACACACACCCAATGGCACACCCACACACAATGACACACACATACACACACAATGACACACACACACACAATGACACACACACACACACAATGACACACACACACAATGACACACACATACAATGACACACACACATACAATGACACACACACAACGACACACACATACACAATGACACACACACACAATGACATACACACACAACCTCACATACACACACACATACAATGACACACACACACACACACAATGACACACACATAATGACACATACATACAATGACACACTCACATAATGACACACACATACAATGACACACTCACACAATGACACACACACACAATGACACACACATACAATGACACACACACATACAATGACACACACACAACGACACACACATACACAATGACACACACACACAATGACATACACACACAACCTCACACACACACAATGACACATACATACAATGACACACACACACACACAATGACACACACACACAATGACACAGACACACAGAGAAAGCAGCACACATGTACGCAACTAATAAGTCGTATAATGTCTGGTTATATGAATAGCCATAATTCAAAAGCCAGAACGGTTGAGACGGAGGGGTGGAGTAGGCAGCACGGCACGGCACCTCTATACTATCATAGCATACAGACATATTAAATATTCATTACATGTCTCTCTCTCTCTCTTTCTCCTGTCCTTTATCTTTCTGCTCCACCCCTCTCTCTCTCCCTCTCCGTCCCTCACTCTCTCTGTTCCCTCCTCTCCCTCTCTCTTTCTCTCTCGCCCTCCTATCTCTCTCTCCCTCCTATCTCTCTCCTGTCCTTTATCTCTCTGCTCCCCCTCTCTCTCTGTGTCTTTCATACACTCTCTCTCTCCGTCTCTCTCTCTCCTGTCCTTTATCTCTTTGTTCCCGCCTCTTTCTCTCTCCCTCCCTGCTTTATCTCTCCTTCCATTATCTCTCTGTCGCTTCCCGTCA
>OZ024743.1:329736589-329741589 GCA_964016885.1 Eledone cirrhosa
CATCAACCCCCAATACTTTACTAGTACTTTATTACATCAACCCCCAATACTTTACTAGTACTTTATTACATCAACCCCCAATACTTTACTAGTACTTTATTACATCAAGCCCAAAAGAATGAAAGCAAAATCTGACCTCTTTGAACTCAAAACTTTAAGAGCAGGAACAAATGCCACAGCATTTTTTTATCCGACGCTCTAACGATTCTGCCATTCGACCTGAACTAGATTTGCTCCCTGAACTAGATTGTGTATGTCACATACACGTCTACACTTAAAATAATTTCCAGGGAGAGTCAGCGTGATGCTATGTGGGATAAAACTCGACCGTTGAATTACAAGTATAACCCATCCAAGCAGGTTTAACAATTTCCCTCTAACTAAATACATTCAAATAGTTTGGGCCAATCCGACACTGTATTGTGACTTCGAAGCTAATTTCTGCAGAAATTGAAAGAAGACACTGTCAATTGCATACACAGAAATAGAGATGATGGGCTTACAATTCAATTAGAATGCACTTTCGCGTTAATAATTTAGAAAGAGCCGAACACGCATTGTCATCGCCTCCATCACTCCCCCCTTCCATCTCTCTGTATTATGAGCAAATGGGGTCCCATGTGCTGGTCGCCCGACGGCCCCGGCGAACAAAATGGAGAAGGCGTTTCCCCGGAGGATGGTAAGTGAGATGCGCTGGAAGAGCCATTCTATCTCGCGAGACTTATACCTGCGGCTAGACAGCTCAGCCTTTATGGTGGTAAGTAGGGAAGTAGCCCTAGGGCCAAGGACACCAGAAGACTCCACTGCTAAAGGCACTACCGCAAAACTGTCGGCGAGCGACCGATACTTAACCACTCACTAAGTGGACTGAAGTGTTAATGTTGATGACTAAATGAAAACATCCGCGTAAGAACACAAGCTTTCTAATAGACATTCTAATAGATGGAAGGAGAAAGGACTGTAACAACACAAATTGAACTTCAGCAGGATTGGAACTCAGAGCACGGAAAGCCGGACCAAATATTCCAGGCTTTTACCACTGCTTAATCGAACGAACTTTTTCCAAATTTGATATTCGTAGTGGTTCAGTCACACATTTATTCATCTTCGGTGAACATAGCCTTGATCAGCAGGCGTTGATATCATCAAACGGTGTATCGATGTAACACCCTCTCGTTGGTAGGTCTGCAGGGCTGGCCAAATTACTGCCCATCTTCACCTCCTGGCTTCCAGCTTATGTCCTCTCTCCTGCTCCAAAACCAACATGAGGCTCTTCTACACACACACACACACACACACACACACACACACACACACACACACACACACACACACACACACACACACACACACACACACACACACTGGGAGTGATGGACCCCTAGCATTTGTCAGGGCATTCTTCTAGGAGAAGGCAACTCAGGAAACTAAGATAACTCTGACATAAAACCTGCGGCTCAGTAGTTACCGATGGTGTTGATCTTTTCTTCTTTTCGGGTTATAGCAACTGTCTCTCAGAGAGTGGGATTGGCTCAGTGCACAGTCTTTCCTCACTCTAAAAAAATCTTCAAGCACAGACATTGCATGATACCATTAATTGATAATTATTACTAATGTTATATCGTGCAATGGCCATATCGATAACGAGGGGGCAGCCATCATGTATGTATGTATGTATGTATGTATGTATGTATGTATGTATGTATGTATGTATGTATGTATGTATGTATGTATGTATGTATATATAGGACGGGAGGCTATCGTGTCTAAGGTGACACGTAGTGGCTCTGACATCGAAACCAAGCGGTTGTGAAGTGAACATTTTAATCACACAGCCTGCGCCTATAAATAGGCCATATTTAAAAATCACTGAAGTTCGTTTTCCGTCCAGGCCATCGAGATTTACGTAGTCAATCAATTATTGTGAAGTCGAATGGTTAAGAGATTTGTTTCACAATAAATTGGTCCAGAGTTCCATCACATTGCTTGTTATTTTGGGAAATTGCCATTTACCATAGCCCGTGTTACATCTTATACCTTGTGAGTGAAATTAAGTACTCCCAAGTCCCCAATAAAAGCGGGGTGTTGGAATAAGCCGGGGGGAGGGTCATAATGTTTCTAGGTTATCTCCGCTGATTTAAAAAAAACAAACAGAATTAGTCGTTTAGTTTACATATTGAGATCCCAACCCATCCTATTTATTTTATAACGTATGGGATTTCTAGTAATGTACTTTTTTGTCATGTATAACGTTTTTTTAATGTAGAAAGAAAATTAATTGTCGCATGAATGCTACAACTTAAAATAAAATTTCGATGGAGATAGATAGCAAAATTTAATAAGCGGGGGTGGAATAAAGGCGTGGGTTGTAATAAATCTGGAAAATTAATAAGCGCAGGGACAGCGGGACTATTATTCGAGACCCGAAAGTCGACGGAAATTGTTTGGAAGCCTGTCAGATGGATAGTACTGTAATTCAAAGGGTAGATCTTGTCACGCTGAATCATCCCGGGAATTATGTCAAGGGTACACGTGTCTGTGGAATGTTTACTCACTTATGCGTTAATTTCATGAGCAGGCTGTATCGTTGATCCAACAAATAGAACACTCATCGTCGAAACTGACGGAAGTTCATCAAGTCATTCTGACATAATTCCTGTCGAGAGTACTTCAGGTGATCAATGTGATAAAGACTTTAATTAAAAGTTATTAAGGTAGTGTCTTTGCTGTTGATATTGTTGTTTTAGTTTAACAGCAGTGCTATTCTAACATGTTTTATGCCATAGTATCTGCAGTCTACGCTGTAATTACGAGATCTGTCTACCTGGTTAGTGTTAGCCATTGTAGTTAAGATAGACTGCACAATATCTTAGGATCTAACTTATCCACGGGTTAGGGTTAGGTTTTGTCGTACAGGTAGACCACATGACCAGGTAGACCACACACTAAACTGTAAATGACCAGGTAGACCACACACTAAACTGTAAATGACCAGGTAGACCACACACTGAACTGTAAATGACCAGATAGACCACACACTAAACTGTAAATGACCAGGTAGATCACACACTAAACTGTAAATAACCAGGTAGACCACACACTAAACTGTAAATGACCAGGTAGACCACACACTGGACTGTAAATGATCAGGTAGACCACACACTAAACTGTAAATGACCAGGTAGAACACACACTGAACTGTAAATGACCAGGTAGACCACACACTAAACTGTAAATGACCATGTAGACCACACACTGTACTGTAAATGACCAGGTAGACCACACACTGTACTGTAAATGACCAGGTAGACCACACACTGAACTGTAAATGACCAGGTAGACCACACACTAAACTGTAAATAACCAGGTAGACCACACACTAAACTGTAAATGACCAGGTAGACCACACACTGTACTGTAAATGACCAGGTAGACCACACACTGAACTGTAAATGACCAGGTAGACCACACACTAAACTGTAAATAACCAGGTAGACCACACACTAAACTGTAAATGACCAGGTAGACCACACACTGTACTGTAAATGACCAGGTAGACCACACACTGAACTGTAAATGACCAGGTAGACCACACACTGGACTGTAAATGATCAGGTAGACCACACACTAAACTGTAAATGACCAGGTAGACCACACACTGTACTGTAAGTGACCAGATAGACCACACACTGAACTGTAAATGACCAGGTAGACCAGACACTAAACTGTAAATAAGCAGGTAGACCACACACTAAACTGTAAATGACCAGGTAGAACACACACTGGACTGTAAATGATCAGGTAGACCACACACTAAACTGTAAATGACCAGGTAACCACACACTAAACTGTAAATGACCAGGTAGACCACACACTGGACTGTAAATGACCAGGTAGATGACACACTGAACTGTAAAAAACCAGGTAGGCCACACACTGAACTGTAAATGACCAGGTAGACCACACACTGGACTGTAAATGACCAGGTAGACGACACACTGAACTGTAAATGACCAGGTAGACCACACACTGAACTGTAAATGACCAGGTAGAACACACACTGAACTGTAAATGACCAGGTAGACCACACACTAAACTGTAAATGACCAGGTAGACCACACACTGGACTGTAAATAACTAGGTAGACCACACACTAAACTGTAAATAACTAGGTAGACCACACACTAAACTGTAAATGGCCAGTTAGACCACACACTGTACTGTAAATGACCAGGTAGACCACACACTGTACTGTAAATGACCAGGTAGACCACACACTAAACTGTAAATAACCAGGTAGACCACACACTAAACTGTAAATGACAAGGTAGACCACACACTGTACTGTAAATGACCAGGTAGACCACACACTGGACTGTAAATGACCAGGTAGACCACACACTGAACTGTAAATGACCAGGTAGACCACACACTGTACTGTAAATGACCAGGTACACCACACACTGAACTGTAAATGACCAGGTAGACCACACACTGTACTGTAAATGACCAGGTAGACCACACACTAAACTGTAAATGACCAGGTAGACCACACACTGAACTTTAAATGACCAGGTAGACCACACACTGAACTGTAAATGACCAGGTAGACCACACACTGAACTGTAAATGACCAGATAGACCACACACTGAACTGTAAATAACCAGGTAGACCACACACTGTACTGTAAATGACCAGGTAGACCACACACTAAACTGTAAATGACCAGGTAGACCACACACTAAACTGTAAATGACCAGGTAGACCACACACTGTACTGTAAATGACCAGGTAAACCACACACTGTACTGTAAATGACCAGGTAGACCACACACTGTACTGTAGACCAGGTAGACCACACACTAAACTGTAAATGACCAGGTAGACCACACACTGAACTGTAAATGACCAGGTAGACCACACACTGTACTGTAAATGACCAGGTAGACCACACACTGTACTGTAAATGACCAGGTAAACCACACACTGAACTGTAAAT
>OZ024743.1:329749089-329759089 GCA_964016885.1 Eledone cirrhosa
CTCAAAAACATTATCATCACAAACAAACTAAACATTACTGATTTAAATCATCTCTATTATGCATCGGCGAAAGTCACCACTCACTTATGTGGAGTGAAGATGAAAAAACAAAGGAATTCCCACAAGAAATCTACTTGGCAAGAGAACATCAATCGCCAAATAAACCTTCTCCGATCTGACATAGAAATTTTAACAAACTATAATGTAGGTGAACATGTTAAACAAACTAAACTTAGAAAATTGAAAAAAAAGTACAGTATAAAATCAACAAGTGACATAGACATGCTGATAGAAATAATCAAGCAAAAAGTGTCGGCCAAAGCTGCTCGTATAAGGCGCTTTGAAAAACGATCTAGATTCTATAAGGACAATAATATGTTCAAAAACAACCAAAGAAACTTCTACAGAAAAATTGGTAAGTCAACAATAACTGCTAAATCAATACCACCCAAGGAGGAAGTGCAAGAATTCTGGGAAAAGATCTGGGCCGAAGAAAAAGTTCATAACATACATGCCCCATGGATAGACAAACAAATGAAAGATACAGCTCACCTTGAGGAACAAATATGGGAAAATATAACAGTTGAACAGTTGCGCTTGGCTCTAAGAAAAACCAGCAAATGGAAATCCAGAGGAAAAGACAAAATACAAAACTTTTGGATAAATGCCTTCACAGAGTCTCATGAGCTGTTAGCCCAACTTTACAATGAAATAGTTAAGGAGCCAGAAAAGATACCATCATGGCTAGTTAACGGCATTACATTCCTGCTTCCGAAGAATGATGAGACAAACAATCCCAAAAATTACAGACCGATAACTTGCTTGACCACAATGTATAACATTTTAACATCAGTCCTAACTGAATACACATATGACCACCTGATAACAAATGACCTATTTCCCATTGAGCAGAAAGGGTGTAAACGAGGCTCATATGGCTGTAAGGATCAGCTTCTGGTTAACAAAATGATACTGGAAGATTGTCATAATAGACACAAAAATCTATCGATTGCTTGGATAGATTATAAAAGGGCATTCGATAGTTTGCCACACAGTTAGATTGAAAAATGTTTAGAGATTTTCAAAATATCCCCCGTTGTCAGGAGGTTTTTGTCATTCAGTATGAAGACATGGAAAACGACACACCTTTTGAATAGTGAAACAAAATCACTGGAAGCTGGAGAAGTTAATATTAATTGTGGAATTTTTCAGGGTGACTCTTTATCACCGCTTTTATTCTGCATCGCACTTATACCATTAAGTAAAATGCTCAATGAAACAAAACATGGATATAAAGTCTATGACAAAACCATTAATCACTTGTTCTACATGGATGACCTGAAACTATTTGCAAAACATGGTGAACAATTGCAAGGGCTATTATCTACTGTGGAGCAGTTCAGTGATGACATTAAAATGGAGTTTGGACTAGATAAATGCGCCAAAGCAACGTTCACCAGAGGAAAGATGCTGAAGAGTTCAGACATTAATCTTGATCGGGGGAACGTGATAAGAGAACTTGATCAAGAAAAAACTTACAAATATCTATGTTTTTGTGAAGGAGACGGAATCAAGCACTCGACAATGAGGTAAAGGATAAGGAAGGAATGTTACCGCAGAGTAAGAGCAATCTTAAGAACGGAATTGAATGCAAGGAATAGGATCGATGCCATAAACACGCTTGCCATACCAGTAGTAACCTACAGTTACAATGTCATCAACTGGTCAAGCACAGAGATCCGTAGGCTCGATACAAAAATTCTTAACCATGCACAGAATGCATCACCCTGAGGCAGATATAGATAGAATATATCTCCCTAGGAAAGAAGGAGGACGTGGGTTAATCCAGTTAGACATTGCGTTGAAAACTGCAACAATTGGATTATCTACATATCTAAGGGAATCACATGATTGGATGATCAAACTTGTTTTGAAACACGAAAGCATCAAAAGATCATATTCCATTACAAAAGATGCACAAAGATACAGTAATGGACTACAAATTTCAGAAGTCCCATTTACTGCTGAAATAGAAAACACAGAAAAAGCAAAGCAGGTAAAAGTAACTGCAAAGAAAGAACTGCTACAGAAACTGGCTAAGAAATGGCAAGAAAAGCCTCTGTATGGAAAATACCCAGAGCGAGCTAACAATCCTGATGTTGACAAAACTTTAACCCATCAGTGGTTGGCATCCTCTGGACTGAAATCGGAGACTGAAGGACTAATTATATCAGCACAAGATCAGTGTCTGCCAACAAAAAATTACCAAGCCAACATAATAAAAAATGGATGCAGCCCATTATGCCGTGTATGCAAAAAACAACCAGAGACCATTGACCATATCATTTCAATGTGCAGTCCTATAGGTCGAACCGAATACCTAAACAGGCATGACAGAGCTGCACAATACATACATTGGATAATGTGTAAGCATTTTGACCTGCCCCATCAAAAGAATTGGTGGGAGCATCAACCACCTCCCATACTTGAAAAAGATCACATCTCAATCTTGTGGAACTTTAGCATCGAAACAGACCGAAAAATAGATGCAAATAGACCTGATATAATATTGAAGGACTTTAAAAAGAGGGTATGCCTGCTAATTGATATGTCCGTTCCAATAGACAAGAATGTATCTATAAAAACATTTGAAAAATTGAGTAAGTATAAGGACCTGGAGATAGAAATTTGAAAAATGTGGAAATTGAGAACTAAAACAATACCAGTGGTTGTAGGCTATCTGGGAATGATACCTAAGGGGTCTAATGATTACTTATCGCAAATCCCAGGAAACCCGCGTATAGGAGAAATACAAAAGATAGTACTAATGGGAACTGCCCATATACTAAGGAAGATTCTGTCAATATAAGTACATCACAAGTCTAAACACTAAAGATGCATGTGTGAGTATGTATGTTCTTTCTTGAAGATGGCGGACCTTGTTGTCTCTTGAGGTCACTGGTTGTGACTTGGTGATAACTCGTATGAACATAAAGCAAGATAAATGCAACTGTAATAATAATAATAATAATAATAATAATAGTCCATGAAGAGGAGGTGATTGATGGTAAGCCCTCCCTTTCCCAACCTGCATCCTGTTGTCACTTTTCGCAGTACACTGTCAGGGGCACCTCTGTTGTTTGTCCTTGCCCAGATGCCCCTGACCAGTGTACTGCGAAAAGTGAGAGCAGGATACAGGTTGGGAAAGGCAGGGCTTACCATCAATCACCTCCACTTCATGGACGATCTTAAGCTCTTCGGGAAGAGTGAGAAGGAGTTGGATGTGCTTGTTGACACTGTCTGTATTTTCAGCAATGATATATGTATGCAATTTGGTTTTAGTAAATTTGGAGTCATTGTGATGAAGAGGAGTAAATTGAGCAGAAGTAACGGAATCATGGTACCAACAGGTGAGATGATAAAGGAAATTGACTCTGAAGAGGGATACAGTATGTGGGTGTTCTGGAGGCTGATGACATCAAGAACAAAAAAATGAAGGAATTGATAAGAACTGAATACATTCGGAGAGTAAGGAGCGTATTAAAGTCACATCTGAACAGTAGGAATGCCATAAGTGCAGTAAATTCCCGAACTGTGTCTATTATTAGGTACAGTGCGGGAATTCTGAGATGGAATGTTGCTGAACAAAAAGAAATGGATAGGAAGACTAGGAAGCTATTGACTATCTACAACATGTTCCACAAGAGGAGTGATGTCGATAGACTCTACTTAAGGAGATCTGAAGGTGGAAGAGGTCTTATCAGCATAGAGGACTGTGTTCAGATGGAGAAAAACAACCTACACAAATACGTGACTGATAGTAAGGAGCCAATGCTCAGAACTGTACTGAAGGAGGGGACAATAGGCCAGGGGATGTCCAAGGAGGAAATAACATCAAGGAGAAAGAGCAGCCTTCAGGAAAAATCCCTTCATAGTACCTTCTTTGAGAAAACTGAATTTAGAGATCCACAGACATGGAACTGGTTGAAAAGAGGAGACCTCAAAAAGGCTACAGAAGGAATGTTAATGGCTGCGCAGGAGCAGGCCCTCAAAACGAAGTGGTTGAAACACCACATTTACAAGGAGGAGGCTATCCCACTGTGCAGGATCTGTGGAGAGAGAGAGGAGACTGTAGCTCACATTGTATCCGAGTGTAAACACCTAGCCCAGACCCACTATAACGGCTGGAGACATGATGTGATGGGCAGGGTGATCCACTGGCACTTGTGCAAAGTAAACAATTTACCACATTCTGAGAAATGGTATGAGCATAGGCCAGAGGCGGTGATGGAGAACGATCAGGTGAAGGTGCTGTGGGATTTTAGGATACAGACGGACAAGAAACTGGAACACAATAGACCTGACCTGGTGGTTGTGGACAAAGAAAAAAGATCGTGTCTGATTGTGGATGTGGCCTGCCCATTCGACACGAGAGTGCAAGAGAAGGAGAGGGAGAAAATTAACCGATACCAGGACTTAAAGTGGGAGGTAAAAAGGATTTGGAAATGCCATGAAGTCAAAGTGATCCCGATTGTCATAGGCGCACTGGGGACTATCTCCAAAAGTTTCCAGGGATGGTTAAAGAAAATCGGCCCCTTCACGCTTTTTGGAACGCTTCAAAAGTCATGCTTGCTGGGAACAGCAAGAACCCTCCGATACGTCCTGAATATCTGAGGCTGCAGGTAGTGGCTTGATATTCATTCCAACGGACTTTCCAGTTAACCAACATCAATGACTGAGATTCAAGGAATAATAATAAAATAATAATAATAATAATAATAATAATAATAATAATAATAATAATAATAATAATAATAATGGAAGAAGACGCACGAGGTGACGGAGGTCATGAAATCGCTCCCGTAAGTTTTGAATTTTTAACATATTTAAATCATTTGTGAAATAACAACTCTTAGTACAAATGCTACGTAAAGCACCCGGCTTGAGCCCCAAAAAAATTCGGACCCAAAATATATTGTTATAAGGCTCAAATATTCAAATATTCAACTTTGTATTGTACACTGTATATCCAAAAAAAATGGCTATAAATGGAAGAAGAAGAACCCCCCCCCCCTCCTCTCCTCTGGCTACACTATATAGGACAGCTAAACTCACCAACACCAGAAACTAGATACACCACCCACCCCATCATCTGTGTACACTAAACACAACAGCATTTTCACCTTCACCGCAACCGCTCACTACGGCCATCATTACCACCACTATCCCATCACCGCCGCCACCACCCCCTGACTCCTTCACTGCTGCTGCCACCGCTACAGCACCATCACTACAGTAATACGGTCGCATCACCGCCACCACTGCCTCGGTACCGACATCACCACCACCACTGTCTCAGTATCGCCAACGCCGCCAGTCTCTGCTGGCTACCACTTCCACATTATAGAATTCCTACTACTAACAAAGAGGAAGGCATCAAAATATATAGATAGACTCAAAAGAAAAAAGAAAAAACAAACAACAAAAGCAGCACAGCAACAACAGTAAAAAACGAGAAAAACAGAGAAAAACAAAAACAAAAAAAGAAACCCCAAAAACGTAAAGAAAATAAGAATGAAGAGAGAAGCAGGCGGACGGACAGAGAAGAGGGGGGAAAAAGTAAAACTTAAAAAACAAAAACTAAGTCAGACATTCGAATACTACATTACAATGAAACTTATGCTTATTCATTTTTGGGGCCCTTTCTGCCCGTGTGTTTGTTTGTTTATGTGTGTCCGTATACAGCGTGGTGATAATGCCACACAAGGGCCAAGTGGGATGGCGGATCCACAGATGGCTATGTAAACATACATTCGCCAATCCTCGATAAGAGTGTTTAAATATCGAACATAAACAGTTCGAATAACGGTGAAATGGAGACTAGAACGTCATGTGACAGACTCTCACCCAACAGGTGCCCCCTGGCTCAGCAGCAGGAACCTGACTGTCAACCAAATACTGCTGATGTTGGAGGAAGAAGAAGAAGGAAAGGGGCCAGAACCAACTGGACGAAAGAATTGAATAGAACTGTTATGCAATGCTACCTGAAAAGTAACCCCAAGGAGAGGGGCTACAGGAGACGGATGCATAACATCTGGAACGAGATTGGTTTATTTAAATTAGATGAACAAAAATTGGCCGGGCAGGCTCGGGTAATAAGAACTAATGGGTGGATAAGCGAGCTGGAACTGGAGGAACTGAGCAGAGAGAATGGCTTGGAGATGGCGGGTGTAGTATGCCAGACAAGCGAGCCGGCGGGAAATGAAGGTGAGGAGGTCCTGAGAACGGAGGAACCACCCGAAGCAGACAATGATCTGAATACTGAGATAAATAATACTTGGAACAGAGATACGGCCACTGAGGAGATGAATGCTGACGGGCTAGGACAAGATTCGGTTGACATCCTAAATTTAGTGGTAGATGAGTTGAACAATGATAGTGGGAGACCTATGAACCTAAGATTTGTAGACAGGAAAAAGTTAAAAGAAACAACAGCTAAGGTAAACAAAGTCATCCCATACCTTGAGGCGAGGAGTCTTCACCAGTGCAACAATATCCTCAAAGCAACAGCAAATACGGTGAGGAAACTACTTGGTATAAAAGCGAGAGGAAACAACAGACAAGAAAGAGCAGAGCCGTGGTGGAGGAAGCGACTGAGTGGGCAAATCGGGGAAATGAGAAATGACATAGGAAAGCTTGAGTCACTACTGAATGGGACACTAAAAAACATAGGCACTAAAAATAGACTGGAAATAAAATACAAAACTAGGAGTAAAAAGCTAAATATTATCATAGAGGAATTGAAGCAACGCATTGTAGCAAAGAGTGCCAAAATCAGGCGATACGAGAACAGAGTCAGTCAGTATAAACAGAACCGCATGTTCGACAACAACCAGAAGATGCTGTTTGGACAGCTTGAGGGGAAAGAAAGAGGCAACGACTTGATCCCTGGGGCGGAACAAGCTAAAACATTCTGGAGAGGAATATGGGAGCAGGATGTTAGACACAATGCCCAGGCAGGGTGGATTGAGACAGTACAGAGGGAGATCGGTGAGCAGGCACAGCAACAGACTGATTTGAGTATCACAGTTGAAACTCTTAAGGGGCAAGCCAAAAAACTAACCAACTGGAAATCACCAGGCCCAGATGGTGCGCAGGGGTATTGGATTAAACATTTAACATCCCTCCACCCGAAGCTGACGGCCATGTTCAATGACTGCTTGGTGTCGGGTGAGGTGCCAGAGTGGTTGACAAAAGGTACCACAGTTCTGATAATGAAAGACCGAATCAAGGGTAATGATGTTACCAACTATAGACCTATCACATGTCTGCCCGTAATGTGGAAACTGTTGACGAGCATTGTGTCTGAGGAAATCTACCATCACCTCCACACAAACAACTTGTTGCCGGACGAACAGAAAGGATGCCGAAAGAAGTCACGTGGTACAAAGGACCAGTTGCTTATTGATAAGATGGTAATGGGGAATTGCAGGAGGAGGCACACTGATCTTGCCATGGGATGGATAGACTACAGAAAGGCATTTGACATGGTGCCTCATTCCTGGATCACCAAATGCCTGGAGATCTTCAGGGTGGCAGATAACATCAGACAGTTGCTGGGCAGGAGTATGGGGTCCTGGGAGACAGAGTTGACATCAACTGGAGTATCCTTGGGAAGCGTGAAGATCAAGAGAGGTATCTTCCAGGGAGATAGCCTGTCCCCTCTGTTGTTTGTCCTTGCCCTGATGCCCTTGACCATTATGCTGCGAAAAGTGAGAGCAGGATACAAGTTGGGAAGGGGAGAGCTTACCATCAATCACCTCCTCTTCATGGACGATCTTAAGCTCTTCGGGAAAAGTGAGAAGGAGTTGGAAGTGCTTGTTGACACTGTCCGTATTTTCAGCAGTGATATATGTATGCAGTTTGGTATTGGTAAATGTGGAGTCATTGTGATGAGGAGGGGTAGGTTGAGCAGAAGTAACGGGATCCAGATACCAACAGGTGAGATGATAAAGGAAATTGACTCTGAGGAAGGATACAAGTATTTGGGCGTTCTGGAGGCTGATGGCATAAAGAACAAAAAAATGAAGGAATTGTTAAGAACTGAATACATTCGGAGAGTAAGGAGCGTATTGAAGTCACATCTGAACAGCAGAAATGCCATAAGCGCAGTAAATTCCCGAGCTGTGTCTATTATTAGGTACAGTGCGGGAATTCTGAGATGGAATGTTGCTGAACAAAAAGAAATGGATAGGAAGACTAGGAAGCTATTGACTATCTACAACATGTTCCACAAGAGGAGTGATGTCGATAGACTCTACCTAAGGAGATCTGAGGGTGGAAGAGGTCTTATCAGCATAGAGGACTGTGTTCAGATGGAGAAAAACAACCTATACAAATACGTGACCTATAGTAAGGAGCCAATGCTCAGAGCTGTACTGAAGGAGGGGACAGTAGGCCAGGGGATACCCAAGGAGGAAATAACATCAAGTAGGAAGAGCAGCCTTAAGGGAAAATCCCTTCATAGTACCTTCTTTGAGAAAACTGAATTTAGAGATCCACAGACATGGAACTGGTTGAGAAGAGGAGACCTCAAAAAGGCTACAGAAGGAATGCTAATGGCTGCGCAGGAGCAGGCCCTCAAAACGAAGTGGTTGAAGCACCATATCTACAAGGAGGAGGCTAGCCCACTGTGCAGGATCTGTGGAGAGAGAGAGGAGACTGTGGCTCACATTGTGTCCGAGTGTAAACACCTAGCCCAGACCCACTATAAGGGCTGGAGACACGATGTGATGGGCAGGGTGATCCACTGGCACCTGTGCAAAGTAAACAATCTACCACATTCTGAGAAATGGTATGAGCATAGGCCAGAGGCGGTGATGGAGAACAGTCAGGTGAAGGTGCTGTGGGATTTTAGGATACAAACGGACAAAAAACTGGAACACAATAGACCTGACCTGGTGGTTGTGGACAAAGAAAAAAGATCGTGCCTGATTGTGGATGTGGCCTGCCCGTTCGACACGAGAGTGCAAGAGAAGGAGAGGGAGAAAATTAACCGATACCAGGACCTAAAGTGGGAGGTGAAAAGGATTTGGAACTGCCATGAAGTCAAAGTGATCCCGATTGTGATAGGCGCACTGGGGACTATCTCCAAAGGTTTCCAGGGATGGTTAAAGAAAATCGGCTCCTTCACGCTTTTTGGAACGCTTCAAAAGGCATGCTTGCTTGGAACGGCAAGAACCCTCCGATACGTCCTGAATATCTGAGGCTGCAGGTAGTGGCTTGATATTCAATCCAACGGACTTTCCAGTTAACCAACATCAATGACTGAGATTCAAGGAATAACAATGGCAATAATAATAATAATAATAATAATAAATGACCAAACGCACGTGGTAAGCAAATACACAAAAAAAATCTAAATTTATATATATATATATATATATATAAATACTTTGGAAAATTATCTCCAAAGCTCCTCCATTCAATGCTTCTTCTGAAAATTGTGCTCTTTGTATAGAGGAAATATTCTTTATATTAAAAAGTAAAAATTCTGTTAATTTAAGGAATAATCTTTTCAGTTCTTGCAAACATAGATTGAACTCAACGTTTAAATATATATATACAATGTAATACATAACTCATCTTTGTTAAACCTATCGATAATTCATTGGATTCCTTCATATGACTGCTTATAACTCTTTTAAAAGAAAAAAATTTTCTTGAAAAACTTCTCTTGATAAACGTACTGAAAGATTTGAAGAGGGATTTTTTTTTGAAAATTCCTATGATGGGTATAAGGAAATTATAATTCATAATTCATATTTTATAGTGTGTATTTTATTTTCTATATTCTTATATTTTTTAAAAATTATAATTCATATTTTATATATATATATATATATATATATATATATATATATATATATATATATATATATATATATATATATATATATATATATATATAAATGTTTATATATATATAAAATTTATACTT
>OZ024743.1:329764089-329766589 GCA_964016885.1 Eledone cirrhosa
ACAGCATATTATTCTTTTCTGCCCATTGGATAACAGCCAGTAGGTCTGACTGAAGGCAAGTCCGGTCACCCACCTCATTGATGACCCTTTGGAGCTTAGAATCATCTGCGAAGATTCTTATGCTGCTGTGCTTGATGATGTCAGTAATGTCATTAATGTAGATGATGAAAAGAAGTGGGCCCAACACAGTGCCTTGTGGGACGCCACTGCTGACTTTGGCAGGGCTTGATTTTACTTCTTCGACTACAAAATGTTGGGTTATGTCTGTCAGGAAACATTTGATCCACTGTAGTAACTTTCCAGAGACACCAATATTGGATAGTTTCTTCAGTAGAATCTTATGATCAACCCTGTCGAAGGCCTTGCTGAAATCAAGGTAGATGACATCAGTGTTGGAGGCTCTACCAAGGCTCTCAAAACATCGTCAAAGTGATGGAGGAGCTGCGTTAGGCAGTCCATTCCATTACGGAACCCATGTTTGTTGGATTTCAGCAGGCCGTTGCTTTCAAGAAAGTAGGTTATTCGTGATCTCACTACCCTCTCAAATACCTTGATAATATGAGAGGTGAGTGAGATCGGACGGTAGTTCAATAAGGGACTTATTTCACTTTTTGAAAACTGGGACAACGGACTGGGACAGAAAGTTTTCCGGAATATAGCCAGTATCCACTGAGTTCCTCCACAGATTAGCAAGAGGAAATGCAAGTTGGTGTCGACACACCTTAAGGACACAAGCAGGGAACCCGTCGGGGCCTACTGCTGAATTGTGTTTAATTTCGTTTATTGCCGCATCAGGGGCGCCAAACGTTATGTCTGCTATAGTGTGTTGCGGGTTAATATCACTGATACAGCCCAGATCGGCCATATCAGGGTTGCTGAAAACAGAGCAGTATTGTTTCTTCAGTATCTCGCCCATGGTTTTGGCATTATCTTGGAGTGTGCCATTTTCATCAACTAGAGGGCCAACAGTGGAGACAGAGACCATGTGTTTTTTTAGCAAATGAAAAGAACACTTTGGTATTGAATTTGATTTTCTCAATGGCCCACCTCTCTTCAGCTGTTCTCTGGTTATTGATGATGGTCTTCATGCATGCATTGTTGGAGGTTATATTTTTTTTTATTCAAGCAGGATGAAAGCCGTCGAATGTGTGTGTTGCTGTTGGCAGTATTTTAGCGTGTTAATTCTTTTGTTTGTTCTTTTTATTTTTCTGATAATCGTTTTTCTGTTTTGTTCGATACTGCACTTGGTTTTGTTCACAGGTTTTGGTGGGGTGTGTTTTGTACATATAATTGTGACAGTATCTACGAAGATCTGACAAGATGTTTTGATGTTGGTGGAAATGTGTGCGTGTCAACATCTGATAGTTCGTTCATAATTGCATCCCAGTTGGCATTGTAGAGATCCATGTTATCAAATGGGTGGGCTGGAAAGTAACAATGGTAGAAAAAAAATGGATATGTATATATATATATATATATACATATACATATATATATATATATATATATATATATATATATATATATATATATATATATTTAACATGAAGAAAAACCAAGCATAACTACTTAAATGAATTCTTTAATTTCGACGTACGTTTCAATATAAGTGACAACAGTAATACTGGAATACTCCATTATGATCACACACACACACACACACACACACACACACACACACACACACACACACACACACGCGCGCGCGCGCGCGCACACACATACACACCCACACCCACATACACACGCGCGCGCACACACACACACTCACACACACACACACACACGCACGCACGCACACACACGCACACACACGCATACACACACACACACACGCGCACGCACACACACACACACACACACACACACACACACACACACACACACACACACGAATCTAGCTGTCGAAACGGCCCGAGCTCAGCGTCGGGTCCTGACTCCTATCCTATATATATATATATATATATATATATATGTATATAACAAAGGAATTGTGGTAAGGAATCAGATGGACGATAACGCACCAGAGTACTCAATACTTGGGGTAGTAGAGTGGGAAATAGGAAAAAGTATGACCCCGACGGCAGAGCTCAAGCCGTTTCGACGGCTATTTCCGGACTCTATGTCCAGAAATAGCCGTCGAAACGCCTTGAGCTCTGCCGTCGGGGTCATACTTTTTCCTATATATATATATATATATATATATATATATATATATGTATGTATGTGTGTATATATATATATATATATATATATAATATTATAAAGAAAGAAGAAACATTAGATATAATTAATAAGATATACCATACCCAAATTCCTTATTACTCCTCGACTACGTAGTTTCGTGGTATATTATGCAAAAACACTACATCACAGAGATACAGTATTTTTGTGAGGTTTGCCGACTTATCAAGAGGATACCTCAGTTAGAGTTTCAAAACACATCCGTACGACGCGAGATAGAATCCTGAAAGGCGGAGGGGGAGTCAATCACGTGATA
>OZ024743.1:329779089-329794089 GCA_964016885.1 Eledone cirrhosa
ACTGTAATTTAAAGATAGGATACTTAAATTTAGAAACTGTTTATAACCATATATGATAGGGACTCAATTGGGACACCATTTAATGTACATTGGGATAATAAATTTAGTTATAGAAATCAGCTAGTTACCTCCCCTCACGCATTAACTCCCCTTAATCACACACACATTTCCGGAAAATAAAACGATGTTAATTCTCGCAACAAAAACGACCTGCTCTATAAAATTGGATTAAAGAACAACAAGCTGTAATAATCTAACCTAATTCATCAAGCATCCAATACTGAATCATCGTTGATTATGTGAAGGACATATAATCTGTATATTACGTTTCCTGGATTGTGAAAATGGTGGTTTATACGAAAACCATAACATTATTTTGCTTCTCATTTTTAATATTTCTCTGCACAAAAGCTTCTATATCATACATTAAAAATACTTTACCAATACAACCCCCATAATACGCTTGATTGCCCGCTTAAAGTGCTTGTATTCCATATAACACCTTGCCGCACTATAATCTTATATAAATAAGACACACGTGCATGTCCCACGTGTAACTATTGCATACACTAACTACTTCAAACTATCCTCTTGCATTATCTTCGTAAACTGCCGATGTTGTATTTTAACTTTAATTTTGTTTTAATTTTCTTTTAATATGATTTTAATCTTTGAATGTAAATTGCCATGCTAAAATATTATAATGGATGTCAACCCGCTGTGCATCGATATATACATATGTTTCTGTATGTCTCTTGTGTTGGAAAGGAGGTCATGTATGTAAACAATCATTGAAAAATTGCTCCGAAGACACCAAACCTCGGTTTGGACGAAACAATTGTAAGCTAATAAATGGTTTGAACAGAACTTTGATTCATGTAATGTCTATATAACTGCTCTGTAGAACAACTGATGTTATTACATTGAGCTATTTATCTTACTGGTAATAAGGTAGTTATAAATTATTGTCTTTCACTGTTTAGGGCTTAAAATATATATAACTATAAAAGGTTTTAGTATATACATAACCATAAATAGTATCCTTAATACTATATATATATATATATATATATATATATATATATATATATATATATATATATATATATATATATATATATATATATATATATATATATATATATATGTATATATATATATAATAAATTCTTAACACATGATTGAAGTGGTGGGGTGTCGCTGAGACTTACGATATTTTTTAGTCATTTCTACTTAAGGGAGTCCATTCCACTCCAGGTCTCACCACAG
This sequence comes from Eledone cirrhosa, assembly GCA_964016885.1. Classification (NCBI taxonomy): domain Eukaryota; kingdom Metazoa; phylum Mollusca; class Cephalopoda; order Octopoda; family Eledonidae; genus Eledone; species Eledone cirrhosa. Next base: position 329,780,359 of record OZ024743.1, read on the forward strand.
TCGATATTAAGAAAAGGTGAGCGAAAGAGGAGAAAACGTGACTTCATTATTGGTGACTTGGCAGTATCGGTAGAGGGTCGGACGCCATGCTTTGACGCAGAGAGTTACGGCCCTTGCCATTCTGAGTACCGAAACCGCTGAGGTTAACTTTGCCTTTCATCCTTACGGGGTCGATAAAATAAAGTACCAGTAATGCACTGTGTAATTGCTGGCCTTGTGCCAAAAGTAGAAACAATTATTAAACTGATACTTTATTTATCGAACCAGAATGTCGACTTCGTTGGCATTTGAACCCAGTGTTTAGCGAGCCGTCATTCTATTCGAGGTATATATACACTGACACAAACATTCTACTTGAGCCCGTTTAACTAGCAAATTTATGTTCATAGGCTTAAGAAAAACTTTTAAAATGAAGAACATTTGAAATATATTATTTCATAAAACGATTTATATTTAACGTAGCTTCGTTAATAAAGAAACCGACAATTGGAAACATATGTTCCATAGAAGAGATTCTTACTTAGATGGAGTACAAAATATTAATCAAATGATATAAAAAAAAAAAAGCAATCAATTATTCTGAACATATTCTAATGCGAATATAAGCGGCTGAAATGGGGTTCCTTCGAAGGGTCTTTAAAGTAACGTTACTCGAAAGTGTGTAGCCCAGAGATTAGGGAGTCACTTCAGGTAGAGCGGCTACTTCTCTGAATTGAGAGATCACAGCTCCGGTATTATGGGCATGTGATGAGAATGTCTCAGGACAGATTTTACGGGCAAAACAAACCGGCAGGAGACCCAGCGGTAGAACCACGAGAAAGATGGTTGGATAACAACAAAGAGCTTGGCTGGTTTCGTTTCAGGATCCAGCCAGATAAATTGGAGGCGGTTGCTTCTCATAAGATCCACCATAGTGAATGTCTGAGGACAGCCTCCAAGATTCTCCCAGGAATAAGTGGACGAAGAAAGATATTCTAACGACACAGACATAATGGCCTTTCCATGATAATATAGGATATATAGCTCTCTTACAACACGTCACACGACAACATACGATATATCGCCTGGTTACAACTCGTAACGTGGTAACATGCGATATATCTCTGTTACAATATGTTACATGGTGACATAGGCTAAATAGCTGTTACAATACTTTCTAAAGTCTAAAGTCTGTGTCTGGGCTGAAGGAGGCTCATCAGGCCAGTGCTTCTCCCTGCTTAGTGGCGAGAAACGACTGACAGTAAGAATCACCCATCACAGGGTTAAACATCCAGCTATTACTGGTACTCATTTTCAGTAAACTGGAGCAACATGAAATGAAGTATCTTGCTCAAGAACACAACCCACAATGGAATCCAAGAATCCAACACCCTTACCACTAAACCGCGCGCATCCACTACACTACGTTACTTAGCAATATATATATATACGCTATATATACATATACGCTATATATATATATAACTTTCTGTTGCAATATACAATTTACATGCTAACAAAAACTATATAACTGTTTCAGTACGTTGCATGTTAATTAATACACGGTATATATATATATATATATATATATATATATATATATATATATATATATTATATTATATTTTGAGAATAAACTCTCAGTCGTTTACAATAATTAAGCTCCAGGAAAAGGGGCTCTTCCGAGCAGTTAAATACATTTAAAATATATGATAAACACGAAATGTGTTTATATTGCAACAGACAAAGTTAGCTATTAATGGAATAAACTAATTAAAGTGAATACAATTTGTCTGTCTCGATATAAGTCAATAAAGACAAGATTATAATGGCAACGGCCATGATTCCTGGACAGATTTAAATTTCAAAATTCAAACCTGTTCCGTAGACGAATTTGAACCTCGAAACCTAAATAAGTTTCGCAACGGTGGAATGTGAATTGAAAAATAAAGAGAATCGAAATGGAATAGAAATAAAAGAGTGAAATATCCAAATCTTCTGTGCTTATATACATATATATATATAGCGTATATATATATATATATATATATATATATATATATATATATACGCTATATATATATATATATATATATATATATATATATATATATACGCTATATATATATATATATATATATATATATATATATATATATATATACGCTATATATATAGATACGCTATATATACATATACGCTATATATATATATATATATATATATATATATATATATATATATATATATATATACGCTATATATATATATACGCTATATATACATATACGCTAATATATATATGTAACTCTGCTACAGTACATAACATACGCCACATAGCTCTGCTACAATACGTTACATGATAATATACGCTACATATAGCTCTGTTACAGTATGTTACACGTTAATATACGTTACATATCGCTCTGTTACAGTATGTTACATGTTAATATAGGCTATATATATTAGCTCTGTTGCCGTACGTTATATATTAATATACGTTATATATAATTCTGTTATATATAATTATATATATAATTATATATAATTATATATAATTCTGTTATATATAATTATATATAATTCTGGCGGTGGATTGGCAGTATCGGTAGAGGGTCGGACGCCATGTTTTCCAGCATATTTACGTCCCTTTACGATCTGAGTTCAAATCCGGCCGAAGTTGGCTTTGCCTTTCATCCTTACGGGGTCGATAAAATAAATACCAGTAATACACTGGCCTAAAGTAGAAACAGTTATATATAATTCTGTTACAGTATGTTATATGTTAATATACGCTACATAGATCTGTTACAATACATTATATGTGGTAACATATGATATATACATATATATATATATATATATATATATATATACGCCTGAGATCAGTCTCCAGCGCCTTCCCTTTAAGTCTTCTGTGTAAATAGGGATCCCAGTCATCAATTAAAAGCTAAACAATGCAGTACACCCTTTATAATTTCTATCATTTATGAAACTTATGAGGGTGTTTACACCAACAAAAGATCCATTGTAAATTTTGAAGCTGATATGCAGGCATAGATAAATAAATAAATAAGCAGCAGCAACGACAAATATGGAAAAGAAATAGACTTATCAGAAAATACAGCCTGAAGCATGAGAGGAAATTTCATTGGATAATCTCACGAAAGAAATAGGTAAATAGATGTTCGCTGTGCCATTCATAACAACCCACATTTTACTGAATTAGCTGAAATAATTCTCACAAAAGGCAACAGAATTCTTTGTATTCTTCTTGATTCCTGAGGCAAGTCGTTAAGGAGTTTCTATGTAATCTTGAAACGAACGAGTGTTGTGAAGGATCTGAGAAATTGAGCAATAATTTTTACCTGCAAACCTACAATAGCGTTCATTTCTAGTTCTTTATTGTTATCCTATTGGTTGCAACAATTCCTGCTTTCATTTAGTTGCTCAGTAAAATAAACACTTCAGTTTTTAGAAATGATATATTTATATCTCTATAGCAACATAGTAGCAATGCTGCCCACTGTTAATCGCTTTAAATACACACACGCAAACGCACACACGCACATAGCAACACACACACACACACGCACACGCACAAACACACATAGCAAACGCACACACGCACATATACACACATACGCACACATACACACACACAAACACACACACACGCACACATACACAAACACACACACGTGCACACACACGCACGCACACACTCACACACATACAAACACACACGTACACATACACACACACACACACACACACACACGCGTACACAAACCGACTGACACAGACACACACACATAGACACACACATATAGACACACACAAGCACACAGAACCACAGATACACACACACAGATAGACACACACATGTGGATGTGTGGGTAAAGAGTTTGGTTGGCAAGCACGTGGTTTCCGAACCTGTCCTGTGCAGTACCATAGTAAAAATATCTTTTACTATAAACCTGGGTTGACCAAAGCCTTGTGAATGAATTTCTGCGTGTACGTGAACATGTGTGCTTGTGTGCCTGTATGCATAAGTGCATGTGAGCGTGCGCTTAAATCTGCGTCAATCTTTAGGTACTGCGCGTAGTGCTCCCATGAAAAAGTGATCCAAAATGTAAGTAATCTAATCTAATCTAATCTAATCTGGCCGAGTTTACACTCGCAAATAAGAAGAACCAGGGCCGCCCCTAGGAGCATTGGATTTGGTGTACTACATATTGTTTCGGTTGCTGAATACAATCAGGGGTCGCTGCTTCTCCCGAAGGTCAATAGTTCTCTTCTAACTCGAGCGGAAGCGCCTTCCCATTGTCAATGTGCATTGATCATCTGCAAAGCCTCATTGTTCTCAGAACCACTACACCAATTTCTCGATGCGTGCAGCTGGAACTACTGCCACCCATTGATTTGGCAGGATTTTCTTTTTTTTTTAGATGGCCGTTGACTCTCATGAGTTCTTCCGCCCTTTGTCAGGTTTTGTTTTTTGTCCTGCGGGGTGTCCAAAATCACCCTCCTCACCAAGTAAACTTGGTGGGATTGCCGGTTTAGTCGCCGACGACCCGACCATGCGATAGGTTGTACTGGGTTACATGTTACCAGCAGCACTCAAGAGTGACCTGACGTAAAATGTAAGTACCAGACTTGAAAATAAGTACTCAGCATGGCGTCAGTCTAATAGATATAACAATTAAAAGAATGTGTACATACATACGAGGGGCTACTGAAAAGTTCCTGGTGTTGGGTACAAAAGAATTCAGGAGGATCAGTTATTATGATTTTATTCAACAGAAAATAAAACAAACATTACAGTACAATGTAGATATATATTTGTTAGTTTAACGCGTGATATAGTAGGAAAAGCATTGACCGTTTCAAGTGTTACTCCTTCATCAGAAGGTGGAATAGACTGAGAGAGGTGAGTGACAAGAGGACGAAATAGAAACATTTTTTTTTACAGAAAAAGCATGTGTGTGTTCATTGAGCCATATATATATCTATATATATAAAACTGAGGATGTGTGTGTGTGTGTATGTGTGTATGTGTGTGTGTGTGTGTGTGTGTGTGTGTGTGTGTGTGTGTGTGTGTGTGTGTGTGTGTGTGTGTGTGTGTGTGTGTGTGTGCGTGTCTGTGTTTGAATACCTAAAACTCGAGAAGTACCCAACCGATTTTTTTCAAACTTTACATGTGCATTCCTTATGTTTAAGAGAGTGTTATGCACATAAAATTCAACTTTTTGATCCTCTAGGGCCCGCATTAGGTGAAAACCTGCGTTTTTTAAAGCTTTTTAGGGGTCTTTTGAGGCGTTACGTCAGACCGATTTCCTTGAAATCGTAACTATGTATTAGTCAGTCTCTTCTTCATCCCGTGAGCAAATCCAACTTTTGTATGGCCTAGGGCCCGCATTAGGTGAAAACCTGCATTTTTCCTACTTCATCGAGGAAAATCTTAAAGATTATCCAGCCATCAGAGTATTCGGTTAATTTTCTTTACATATTGTCCAGGCATACAGTTTTTCCACGATTAGGTATGTTGGCGTCCCAAAATACCTTATCTCGTGCAACGCCGGGTACTACACCGGGGGTTATTTCCCTTGCTGGAAATAACACGTGACTACTATATATATGATATGCTGCACCTAGCGGTAACATTTAGCTTCTCGCCCCGTTCTTTGTTAGAACGAAAACCTGTTGATGAACTGAATCCTCTGTTCGATCATGAATACCACGAGCTTGCCAGTCACGTAAGTCTGATATTTGATTTCGGATTCATAGAAACACTTTAAACGTATAACATTTGATTTGTCCAGGTGTATTTTTCTCAACCTGTTAGTTCCTTCGTTACTTTGGTATTGTGTGTTGATTTTGCCTACCACAATGTTCAATTTGTCAAGCTATTTAAACGTATGTTATTACTCTGAGGACCTACCTTGTCGAGTGCTTTGCTAACTCATTCACATAGTAGGCCGAATTTGCTTGCACACCGCCAGAGATTCGATTTTACTAAGTATCCTATTATATATATATATATATATATATATATATATATATATATGTATGTGTGTGTGTGGGATAACAAGTTATCGTTTTAGGTAATCCAGTTAGAGGCTATGAGTGCTCTGTACTATGGATAGTTTTAACGTACGGCGTTGTGTGACTCAACAAGGGGTTTCCTTAGTCAGGTAGCGAGTTTACGCGAATTCCCATGTATGTCATTCTTGGAGTAATAGTAGAGAAAGAGTGAAGAATAACATGGTTGGCTGTTCAAAAAGGATTTTATTTACAGTACTAACAATTGTTTCATTGATCAGGTCTAAAGGCCGCTGATCACTCGCAATTGCGTCATTCGACCTTAAATACAGTGTGTGTCTCTGATCAAAATCAAATCATCGGAATACTCCGATGATTTGATCAGAGCACACACTGTATTTAAGGTCGAGTACGCAATTTCGAGTGATCAGCGACCTTTAGACTCACCTGATCAATGAAACAATAGTTAATACTGTAAATAAAACCCTTTTTGAACAGCCGACCATGTTATTCTTCACTCTTTCACTACTATATATATATATATATATATATATATATAAGGGTAAAGATCCTCTTCGGTCACGAACGACCTTCCAATTTTCACCTACCTAATATTTGTATCTATCTAGCTTCTATCGTACACGTTGTATTTGCTTAAGAACAATTTCTTACAATTGTTTCGTATATCATATATTAATGTTTTAATCATCCATCTTATTGAGTCATCTCTCCATCGAAGGTGAAGCATGCCACAAAGTTCTTGTTCCAGACATCTTGATCTCTCATAACAACAAGAAGATACTGTCGAGTGAGGCCAGTGTCCCCCTCCGCCAGAGCCCTGATGGTTGTGTTTGGACGTCCCACTCGCCGCTTTGCATGGTGATCAGAGAAGCAATTTCTCTGCAGGTTCATAATAGCGGGAAACATGTCCAATTTCGATGAAACTCGTGGCACATCACCATAAAGAACGTTGTTGGTAGTGTGGATTTGTCCCGGAATGTTGAACTCCACACGTAACATCTTGGTGTAGGAACCCTCAATTGTCATTGAGAGCGAGGGGAGGGGGGGGGGGGTGATTCCGACCCATGCAGTACGATGGTTTCGACCACAGCTTTGTACATTTTGGCCTTCGTAGATCTTTCCGGACTTCTTGTAGTGAATTTATTGCACTTTTTGCATGATCAATTCTGGTGGTCATATCTTGTTCAGTGTCAATGGAACCACCCAGATATATAAATCCTTGAACCAGTGCGATAGGTGAACCGCCAGAAGTATATAGTGGACTGAAAGTGGGTGGATTCAAATGCTTGAATTTAGTTTATGAAGCATTGAAAAACACCCAGTTCTTGGCAGACAATCTCGACACGATGGATGCGGTACTGAACTGATTCGATGGTATCTTTTAGAAGAGCTATGCTATCTTCATAGTCAAGATCAGAGAGCACATTAGCTTGATAACGGCGACTACGACCACTCTTGGTGGTTATACCGTCAGTATCTGTGATGGCAGTATGAAGGGCGTTGTCCAAACATTGCAAAAATGTACGGAGCATGTTGGTCATCCTGCAAGGCACCTATATCGATTGTAGACATGAAGGTTTCTCCTTCAACTGTAAGGACAACATCTGAGGTGTTCTTATACATCACACGAATAGCAGCAACTACACCAAGGGTAATTCCATAATCAGGAAACGTTTGGTACAATCAACTGAATTAAAGGCTTTAGGGAAATCAATAAATGTTAGAACTGCTTCCTTGTCATAATCATTAAGCTCTTCGACAATTTACATACAGCAAGAAGGTGATATGTTGTGGATCTACCTTTTTGGAAACCGTTTTTAGTTTGGACGAACAACTGCGTCGATAACTGGACAGATTCTGTTCAGTAAACAACTATTTGAATATCTTTGAAGCAACATGACTGGGAGATGTGCCTGTATATGCCTGTAAAGCGTAAATGAGCTTTCTTTGGAATTGGAGAAAAGCCTGATACGTTCCACGCCTAGGGTCTATTGCCATTTTAAGTTTCATTGCAGAACTTTCAAAGGACCTTCATCTTGGGGAGTTTCCAGAACTCTAGTGATAAGCCACCAAGAGCAAGATTTTAAACATTTTTCAAATGCCGGACTGCTGAGTTGAATTCATCTTGCGAGATCTCTTTGTTTGATTTTTATTAAACGTGTTGAAGATCTTATTAATGGGAATATTAGTTTCAGAAGTAGTTGGAGCATTTAGGAAGTTCTTGAAATGATACTCCTAGGTTGTGAGGAGATCTTCACCCACGGTAAAGTTGATTTCTAATAAAGTTATTTCTGTGGGGAGCTCATTATGACATGCTGGGAGAGCAGGATTTTCAAAGTAGAATATTATTTATGATTCTGTCCTCAGAACTGCCAAAAGTCGAACGTAGATTGTTCAGTGAATCTTGAATGGCTGGTACTGGCCATTTCTACGGTTGACTGGTGATGGTAGAAGCCATTGTCTGTTCTAGCATTCATGTCTTCCCAAATGAATAGATAGTGTGGTGGGACTTCGTCAATTGTGTTGCTCAACTTTTGATAGAAATGTACAGCCTCTTCAGTGAGGTGAATAACAAGAAATCACTGTTGTTTTCAGATTAAAGGTGGCTACAAGAATGTATTCATCAACTTTCCTGGTGGACAAAAGAAGAAGTAACAGTTTAGTGTTGACAGCGAGGGTTACACCACGAATAGAAGCTCCACGATTATTTCGCCCAGCAAATGTAAAGAGAGTTGTTGCTCTAAGGATATGAAGGACAATGCTAGGATCCGATTCACTGTACACAAGGCGATGTTCTTGAATGCAAGTAATTGATATGTTGTAATCATGCATTATTTTGTTGAGTTCAGCTCATGAAGAGTCAGATCCTAGTGACCTGCAGTCCAGAGTGGAAAATTTGAAGGAATGGTTTGGTCAAAAACGGTCTTTCGTCGGTCGAGGTTAAGAACATTGCGCCCTAATGGGTTAAAGCGAGGCCTGTCATCTAATGCTGATGCAGTAGCAGTATGTCATAATTTGAAGGGCTGAAAATCTAGGGTTTGAACTGTGGTGCTTGTACTAGACTTCAATTTGCTTTTTCTAATGGCCAGAATATATGCAGCTCACCACACCTGCACCGACCCATTGTTGAATTAATAGTAAATCATCTGCGAAGCCACTGGTGTTCACGATGCTGAGGAGCTCTTATTAAAATGATGGTCGCCGCACGAAATACTGCTTCTAGGAAACAAGCAGGATTTTTATCGAGGATTACTCCTCTAGATCCGAACTGTTCTGCTAGACTATCCCATGTTAACCGTATCAGAGGCACCCGTGGAGGATGTGACACTTCACCACGCAGGTAGGTTTTCGAAGTGAGAGAGGTTAAGTGCTCAGCTTGAATGAGCATATACCTGGGGACTACGGGAACATCACAAATGACAATCCAGTGAAAGCTACTACAGCTCGGCATACTCTTAAATTAACGTATGTAATAGTTACACACACATTTATATATGTTAATTAGTTATTCATAATATTCAAATATACTATAAAAAAATTTATTTTTATTTTTAAATCTTAATGTTAACCTTAAGTTTTAATGTATCTAGTTTAATTGTTATATGCTGCTAAAATATTTTTAATGATGTTCAAATAATTAATAGCGTTTGTCACATGACCCCATCAATGACCGCCATTGTTTATATTTTCATTAAAGATGTAGATCTCTGAAGGTACAACTTACGGGATGACTAAATAAAGTACCAGTAACGCACTGGGGTCGATATAATCTACTTTTCCCTCCACACGGGCCTAAACCAGAAACCATTGTGGATTGGCAGTATCGGTAGAGAGTCGGATGTCATGCTTTGAAGCATAGAGTTACGACCCTTTACAATCTGAGTTCAAATCCCGCCGAGGTTAACTTTGCCTTTCATCCTTACGGGGTCGATAAAATAAAGTACCAGTAATGTACTGGGTAATTTGCTGGCCTTGTGCCTAAAGTAGAAACAATTATTTTGTTTCTCATTTTTAATATTTCTCTGCACACAAGCTTCTATATCATACATTAAAAATACTTTACCAATACAACCCCCATAATACGCTTAGAAATATAACTTTTGGGGCAAAATTTACTCTCGCTGTTTAATCTTCTCATAAATACCAGTCAGACAAGGAGAGGGTCAGGGCGACCAGGTTTAGAAAATGCCCAAGAAACGCTGTATGCCAGTACGGTGTCCCTAAGACCCCACCAAAAGTTACGGGATAAAACAAGCAAAAATAAAAAACATATACCAGTCATGAACTGGTGTCATTTCAGCTGACTGCTTACATCTTTTGTATAATTCGTTTTACTTTTTTTTCTGCCCAACAAACCACCATTCCGTCTTCAGCGTATCGCCATTAAAAAGTCAGAACATCTGTCAAGTGAACATTTTTTATTGCTTTTTCACACCCACCTCTCTCACTCCACGTGATTTTACACACTAGCAACGCTCTATTTCAATATCTTCTTTTAATTATTTGGTCGATAGAGCAGTCAAACAAACGCCAAGCGTCACTATCAGATTAAAAGATGGCCACCGTGTTCCACGTAAACACGCAGGCCCACTTATACAAACACAGCCATAAAAAACATTCACACATGTACACAACCATAAACACGCACACACATATTCACGTATACATACAACTATAAACACACACACACATATTCACGCATACATACAACCATAAACACACAAACACATATTCACGCATACATACAACCATAAACACACACACACATATTCACGCATACATACAACCATAAACACACATACATTCACGCATACACAACCATAAACACACATAAAACCATACATACACACAAACACACATTCACTAATATAAATACACTCACATTCACAAAAAAACACACATTCCCTACCAAACAGTCAAACAGAGTCACAATCTTAAATACACACACACACAATCACAACCATGACACACACACACTCAGACACATACAATCAATCACAACCATAATACACACACATTTACAACCATAAATACACACGTCTGTCTATATAATTTACTCTCTTACATATAAAGAAACACTCAGATATCCGTTGATATGAAAACAGACAGACTCATACTGAGAGTGGCAGGATATTGTTGGCAGGTAATCATCGCAAGATGGCCGCCTGTTGGGCAGTGGGACTATTGTTTTTTCCGATCAAATGTAGCAGAGTGCTTGTATGTCAGGGAAATTGTTATCACTGCTGTCCACAAAAGCTTGCTGGTAACCACTAGTGAGCGATGTTAAGTACACTTGATTCGTATCACAGATAGAGACTACTGATTGGAAAACAACGATGATGTCATGTCATTTGTGCAAGTCTATATGAATATATAGTAAAGTACACACACAAACAAACACACACACACATACAAACACATACAGACACACACATACATACAGAGACACACACACACGTACACGCATATCTTAAGTGACAGGAAGTGAAGTATTGTTCAAATAAACGTTGACCAATACATTCGCACATCTATATACATCTAAGTGTGTGTATATATGTATATATATATATATGTATATATATATATGTATATATATGTATATATATATATATATATATATATATATATATATATATATATATATATATATATATATATATATATATATATATATATATATATATATATATATATATATATAAGTATGTATACGTACATACATATATGTATACAGACGTACAGTAGTATGTATATATATACATACATGCACACATATATATATATGTACGTATGGATTCACCGAACATTTATTATAATGCTCGGTGTGTTTGTAAACAAACATCCCGAATTAAGCCGTACAGTGCCTAGCAACCATTGTTGCTCATTTGTTCAACACTGACAAAGGAACGCTGTACTAGTTTCAAGCTTATTAGCCATCGTCAGCAACGTATACCTTCCTGCCAGATGATTGAACGTCTGAAAGTATATACTTTCCTTATGCATATTAACGGCTGAGCAGCCTAATTTGCATATCGAGTGAGTTAATCGGCTGGGCGCGCCGAAAACGATAAACGTAAAAAATGAAACGAAATTTCATTTCTCACTCTTAGTACGGCTGTTACTTAAATATAAGTATGTATACGTTCATACATATATGTATACAGACGTACAGTAGTATGTATATATATATACATACATGCACACATATATATATATATGTACGTATGTACGTTGCTAGACACTGTACGGCTTAATTCGGGATGTTTGTTTACAAACACACCGAGCATTATAATAAATGTTCGGTGAATCCATACGTACATATATATATGTGTGCATGTATGTATATATATATACATACTACTGTACGTCTGTATACATATAAGTATGTACGTATACATACTTATATTTAAATAACAGCCGTACTAAGAGTGAGAAATGAAATTTCGTTTCATTTTTTCCGTTTATATATTTATATATATACATATATATATATATATATATATATATATATATATATATATATATATATATATATATATATATATATATATATATATATATATATATATATATATATGTATATATATATATGTGTATATATATATGTATATATATATATGTATATATATATGTATATATATATATGTATATATATATATGTGTATGTATATATATGTATATATTTATATATAAAACTTGGAGGGACTAGCACCAAACTTTGGCATTGGGAGCTGGACCAACCGTCGAACAGGACGTCACTGTGTGGCGCCAAAGGTCCCGTCTTCCACATCTAGAATAAGGAGCAGATATTGCAATAGCCCTCAACTCTTCAACAGGCTGCCGAGGGATCTGAGAGATTTGCCTGACGTGGAGGTGGATGTCTTCAAGAAACATCTCGATACCTTGCTATCCAGGATCCCGGATGAACCCACAGCAAGGCACAAGGGAAACCTAAGGACAGCAGCAACAAACTCCCTCTTACACCAATGGCCGACCTGTACAGGCTGGAGATAAAATGCGTAGCAACAAGGGCGGTGCCCCAGCATGGCCTCAGCCAGATGGCTGAAACATGTAAAAGAGTAAAAGAGTAAAAAAGATATGTATATATATACGAGATATGCCAGAAAAGTTCCAGGACTGATGTCACAAAAGATTTATTTCAAACCCAAACTTCACACTAAGAGTTTTCTCCTTCAATTAATCCCCCTGGAGTCTAATGCACTTTTCCATCCTTTTCTGCCACGCTTCCATGCACTCCTCGAAGCATTCTTTCGGGATCCTCCGCAGTTCCGTCGTCACGGCCTTTTTGATGTCGTCCACGTCTTCAAAACGTGTCCTCTCCGGGTCGTACTCGAAGATCCATGACTCATCACCGGTGATGACTGTCCCTAGCAATTCTGGTTCGGTTTCATGACGCTCGAGGATGTCCTGGCACATCTGCATGCGTAGACCCTTCTGGTCATCGTTCAGCAGTTTTAGCACCATCTTCGCGCAGACTTTCCGCATGTCCAAATCTTCAGTGAGAATCTTCCAGACGCTGTCCCAATTCATGCTCAGCTCATTTGCCATCAGTCGAACAGTCAGCCGACGATCGCTACGCACCATCTGCCTGACGCGCTCAACGTTGACCTCAGTCGTGGTTGTTGAGGGCATTCCGCTCCTGAGTCATATTGCACCACTCAAAAA
>OZ024743.1:329809089-329824089 GCA_964016885.1 Eledone cirrhosa
AGAAGTGTTATAATTTAAGACCCTGTAATGATTTAGTATATTTCAATAGAAGTTTGTTAATTCAAATGTTTATTGCATTTTTATTTGTAGACAGGTGGGAAAATTTGCAGTCATGTTGAATTTAGACCTTGTGTGGCCCGGTGCATTTCAGGTTTAGGGGGCCCCTCACACACAAACAATTAGAATACACAGCAAACCCCCGATTTTACATATCAAAGTTAGCTTGGTGAAAATAATAGTAAAAAGAAAAGTTACACAGTAAATAGAAAAGTTACACATACAGGTATTAAATTAAAGAATTCTAACCATCCTAAAACCAAAAATCCCAGCTGAGGACACAAATAAATTGCTACGACCGTCGCTGGTGGGGACCCCCTCTGCACGGGCCCAGAGCAAGTGCGTCCTTGGCCCCGCATTAAATCCAGTCCTGATCACGGTGTTGGTTTGTACTTTGAAGGAATGTCTTGATAATGCGATTTCACGTTTTTTTTTAAATTCAAATCTTTATTGTATTTTTACTAGTGGACATATCGTTGTGGAAATATACAACATTACAGTAAGGACTTTACTTGTTAACGTGATGCAATCATATCGTTGTGGAAATATACAACATTACAGTAAGGACTTTACTTGTTAACGTGATGCAATCATATTGCTGTGGAAATATACAACATTACACTAAAGACTTTACTTGTTAACGTGATGCAATCATATCGTTGTGGAAATATACAACATTACAGTAAGGACTTTACTTGTTAACGTGATGCAATCATATCGTTGTGGAAATATACAACATTACAGTAAGGACTTTACTTGTTAACGTGATGCAATCATATCGTTGTGGAAATATACAACATTACAGTAAAGACTTTACTTGTTAACGTGATGCAATCATATTGCTGTGGAAATATACAACATTACAGTAAGGACTTTACTTGTTAACGTGATGAAATCATATTGCTGTGGAAATATACAACATTACAGTAAAGACTTTACTTGTTAACGTGATGCAATCATAGTGCTGTTTTATATGTCTGCCTAATGCAGTTTCATGGATTTCGTGTCGTTATTGGACATATCTTCTATGCAGGGTCAAATACTACACAGTCTCTCTACTACACTATATAGTATTTGTTTTTGTTTCTATTAAATCGACCGACAAGATCCAAAATCTCATTTGTGTGCCAAGTGGGATAGAACCCAGCAAATCGAACCAAAGAAGCGATGTTTCCATTGGTCCATCCATTGCTGATACTATCTACTGGTTGCAACTCCTGGTAAAAAGAGGTATGTGAGATAAAGTAGTAACTCCTGGCAGAAGGAGCAGCGAGCAATAATGCATTGCCCGGTCCGATTGTGAATCCAATTCTTTAATCACTAAACCACGCACTTTCACACATACACACACACACACGCACGCACACGCATACACGCACACACACGCGCACACACACACATACATACACACATACACACACACACACATACACACACACACATATATATATACGAACACATTAACTCTCATTTTTCCAGAAGCATAGTATTATCTTATATAAAATACAATAAAATATTGATACATCTAATATCGATACATTTGATTTTGAAGAGTGTATGGGATCCAAAATCAATTATGATAAATCGTAGTTCTTGACTGGTACTTACCTTATCGATTCCGGAAACTAGAAAGGAATAGTTAACTGAATTAGTATATATTACCTAACTAATGCTATTAATAACCCTCCATGATATTAATTAGTCGTGTTATAATTAAACAATCTATAGTGTTAGGTAATTATTACACAAAAACTTACAACAGAGAGAAGCTGCACCCTTGTAGCAGAATATTAATAGACACACGGCCAAAATAGGTTTTGATTGCTCAATAAAATCTGACGTCAACAAAGAAAGAAGCAATAGTGATTGTCAATAGAATAACTTCATGCAGGAAATAGAACCAAAACGTTAATGGATTTGGGAAATTTATTATTTCAAGTAAAACGTGGAGTACTAATGAGGAAATATAGAAAATGTATTTCCTTTTTCCTTTTCGTTTTCTTTCTGGAAGGGTCGTGCGGCGGAGTCCTCAAACACGCTTTCATTGGATCTTGTCTTCAATTGATCCGCCTGGATCACCAAGCGAGCCAAGACGAACTTATAGATATTATGCAAACATTTTTCTCGGAGTCTACTCCTCTGTCTTTTGCTGATTCTATTTGCCCGTAAAGTTTATTCTGTGACTCTTTCCTTAGACATTCTGAAGCCATCCCCTTAGTATTGGGGTTGGGATCTTTTTATCCGGAGAATTGATGAAGTAGTTAATTCAGTGATGACACTGTTTGATGGTTTCACGAGCAACTGGAACAGAGCTACTCTTATAACAGCTACTTCTTTAAGCAAACCAATAAAGTACACTTTATAGCTAATGTATTGAGTATTTTAATTGTGATTCCCTTGTCTTTTATATTCTAATGTATGCGTGTGCCACGCGCGCACGCGTGTGTGTACATACTGCACATGTGCAGTTGTATGCACACACACACAAGGATTAGCTGTGTCATTAGTAGTGTTAAATTGCAGGAAGATTGGAGAAAATGAGAGAGAAAATACAAAACAGTAATTGGTGCTAAATATGATTCCATCACTATTTTTAACATCATATAATTCGATAAAACGGTTTTACAAAATATTTCTCGTCTCCATTTATATTCTCATCTAGTAGGTTTAGGAGTCGCTGTAACGGCGTGGAGTTTAAGGCAATGTTAGTTAAGCAGGTCCTTTAGATCAAGGCTGACATAGAGCTAAATAACATCATCATCAGCAACAGTATCAATAGCAATACATCAGACTATAGGGATAGCAGGTCTTGTGGCTGAAGGCTGAGATTGGCCTAAATTACATTATCAAACCATCAATGGCATTACATCAAACAATAGTAATATATCTATCAACATCAAGTGTTGCACACATAAGACAGATGGTGTTATTTCTGACACACTTTACCGTTAACTATGCATTCACAAAAGGAAGACATTTTATTTTGTTATATTACATTAGGCAAAAAGCGTGTGGTTAGTGGTTAGAGAGTTGGGTTAATAATCGTGAGGTTGTGAGTTAGATTCAAAGACTGGGTAAAGCATATTCCTCTTGAGCAAGACACGTTATTCCACATTGCGAAGTTACTGGGGCCAAGCTGTATCGGCGTTTGCCTTTCCCTTTGACAACATGTGTGGTGTGGTGTGGGGAGACAGATGTACACAGATGATTGCTGGTCTTCCACAAAAACACCTTGCCTGTGCTTGTTCTTTGGAGAGGAACTTTCTAGATGCAAGTCCCAGGGCCATTCGTGACTGAATGAGGTCTTTACCCGATTTTTACGTGGAACATACTCCTAGAACATACTTCTAGCCCATACTTCTAGAAAATACTTCTAGCACATACTTCTAGCACATACTTCTAGAACATACTCCTCGAACATACTTCTAAAACATACTTCTAGAACATACTCCTAGAACATACTTCTGGAACATACTTCTAGAACATACTTCTAGAACATACTTCTAGAACATACTTCTAGAACATACTTCTAGAATATACTTCTAGCACATACTTCTAGAACATACTTCTAGCATATACTTCTAGCACATACTTCTAGCACATACTTCTAGAACATACTTTTCGAATATACTTCTAGAACATACTTCTGGAACATACTTCTAGAACATACTTCTAGCACATACTTCTAGAACATACTTATAGCACATACTTCTAGAACATACTTCTAGAACATACTTCTAGCCCATACTTCTAGAAAATACTTATAGCACATACTTCTAAAACACTTCTAGAACATACTCCTAGAACATACTCCTAGAACATACTTCTAGAACATACTTCTAGCACATACTTATAGCAAATACTTCTAGAAAATATTTCGAGAAAATATTTCTCGAAATACTCCCTTTTTGTAGGCGAAAATACTTCGACCCTGAAAAACGAAATTTCTGAAACACGTTTCACCATTACGTAAAGCACAGCTCCACCATTCTTCTGGACAGCACACCGCCAACAACCAACACCCCCATTCTACTGGAACACAGATCACCACCTCCACCACAATCACCCCCCCTCCCCAGCCATCATCACCATCTCCACCATCACCATGACCATCTCCACCACCACCACCCACACCACCACCACCATCACCACCACCATTCTAGTGGAACACAGATCACCATCAACACCACCACCATCATCATTATGTACATCCCTCTAGTAGAACACACGCTACAATCAACACAACCACCACCACCATCATCATCATCACACACATCCGTCGCTTGGAAAACACACAACCACCATCATTACGTCCACCATTCCAGTTGAACACATGCCACCACCACCACCACCACCGCCACCACCACCACCACCACCACCACCATCACCACCATCACCATCATCACCATCATCACCATTATCATCATCACCATCAGAACCACCACCACCACCACCATCACCACCACCACCACCACCATCATCACCACCATCACCATTATCATCATCACCATCAGAACCACCACCACCACCACCACTACCACCATCACCACCATCACCATTATCATCATGACCATCAGAACCACCACCACCACCACCACTACCACCATCACCACCATCACCATCATCACCATCATCACCATTATCATCATCACCATCAGAACCACCACCACCACCACCACCACCGCCGCCACCGCCACCACCACCACCACCACCACCACCACCATCATCCCCACCATCACCATTATCATCACCACCACCACCACCACCACCGCCGCCACCAACACCACCACCGCCACCACCACCACCACCACCACCACCAACACCACCACCGCCACCAACACCACCACCGCCGCCACCGCCACCACCACCACCACCACCACCACCATCATCCCCACCATCACCATTATCATCACCACCACTACCACCACCACCGCCGCCACCAACACCACCACCGCCACCACCACCACCACCACCACCACCACCACCACCACCGCCGCCACCAACACCACCACCGCCACCACCACCACCACCACCACCACCACCACCCATCCTACGCCATGTCGTCTGCCCATGGACATTATAGTAATTCACTAGTAAAGACCAAATATAAATATATAAAAACATAGTGTGGAAAAAACATTAACACTTTTTACTGAATTGATTCTACCACTAACAGCAGCAGGCTTGCACTTGTATTGGCTAATATTACTACACATACATTACACACACATAGACACACACATATATATACACACACATATGTAGACATATATATATATACATATACACACACACATATATATGCATATATATATATACACATATATTCATATATATACACATATATATACACACACATACACATATATATATATATATATATATATATATATATATATATATATATATATATATATATATACATATATACACTGTAAACTGGCGCATGCATTGGATATCACGCGCGCATACAGACACACACTTACACAGACACTTACATACACACGCACAGTTGTACACCCACATACATACACAACAGATTGGCAAATTCATTGGATTATATAACTACACACACACACACCCACACAGGTCTACTGAGCAATATAACTACAGAAACACATACATACAAACACCACATACACACGTGCACACAAATACACACATATACACACAAGTCAGGCAAAAATACTGGGCAATATAACTAAACACATGCACGAACGCATATATACACACACACACATACACACACACACACACACACACACACACACACAGACATACACACACACAGAAGACTGCGTGGTTATATTGCCCAGTGAATTAGCTACACACACATGCACATGCAAACATACACACACAGCAGGCTGGCAAATTCACTGGACTATATAACTACATGCACACACCAACGCATAGATAGGCACACACGCACACACACAAACAAGCACATATACACACACATGCACACGCAGACATTCACACGCAGCAGATTGGCTAATTCACTGGACTATATAACTACACACACACATACGCACAGATGCACACACGAAAGCATACACACACATACACACCCACACACTCACACACCCACACATGACCGCACACACACACACACGTTCGCACAGATACACGCACCGACACACACTCAGACATACACACACAGCATACTGATTAATTCACTGGACTATATAACTACACACACGAACACACAGCTACACACACGGACACACAGCGATACACACACACAGGCACTCACATACCCACAGATACACACAACTTCACTACATTCTATTGTAATAATATTTTGATGCTAGTCATGTGACCGTGACCTGTCGATAAAACTGAGAATATTTCCACTTCACAATAACAATAAATACAGCAATTCATTAAAAGACACAACAAAATATATAGAATAACAGTAGAGTGTTAACATAGGAAACAGAACAAAATAGTGTTTTTAATCAAATATATTTCTATAAATAGGTTAGGGCAGGGAGAGCGTGTTTGATATTCAACCCACACGTCCGACCCCACCACACCCTATCCCGGAACCACATCTCATTCTCTTATATAATTAGAAGAAATATTTAACCCAATATTTTACCCAAATGTTAATGACTGGAGAGAAAAGGACAATTTTCTCTACATATGGTGCACAGTATTATAATGTGTTTTGTTCTAATAATTAATACAGCCCGTGAAAGGGTGTAGCTTAGTGGTTAAGGCATTCGTCTCTCAATGGTAAAACCGTAAGTTCGGTGATCAGCATTGCGTTGTGTCCTTGAGCAAGACACTTTACTTCATGCTACACCAGTTCACTGAACTTGCGAAATGAGTTGTACGTACAATTCAAAGGTCAGCCTTGTCACACACTGTAAAACGGAACAATTAACCGAAATCTTCGCTGGGCTATATTTTCGAAAATGCCCCGGTCAACAACCCAAATTAAAATAGCCTTGATGTCTTCACCAAAAACAGCCATGGCGACGACTAGGGGTATATAAAACCAAGGACTTCTCGCTCACCCCTCTCTCCTGTTGTCCGAAACTGTCTGGCGCTGTTGCGGTCAACAAGACCGACTGCTAGAACCTGGTATGTCAATGGAGGTAAGTAATTTTACATCCTCAAATCTATCCATTTAATCTTATAAAGGACATTTTATTTTGTTATCTGTTATACATAAACATATTATGTCCACAATATTATAGTAATGCACTGGGTAATTGCTGACCTTGTGCCTAACGTAGAAATAAATATTATACAGACAGGAGTTATACAATGATGGAAATATGAAATAAAGATAAAAACAAAATTAAATAATGAAAAACAGGGTAGAGGTAAAGAAGGGCAGATCTGGCTGTATAGGAAAATAGAGAAAAGGACTATAAATGCCATAAAAGAGAGGGAAAGGAGGCAAAGAGCAAGCACTACTAGGCCATGAAAAAACAGGGGGAAGAGGAGAGGGTTACAGGCTGTATGTCTAGGGCGGGGCGCTGTTTCGGCTGCGGACAATGGTTAGCAACACTCACTGCAGAAGCTACCCCACTTCACGGAGCTCCTTCCTCAGACGGACTGCTGACCAACCGTACTGGGTTCGAGGTCGCCTGAGGTCACGCTATCTCACAATTCCATCACAACAAAATTCTGTTACTTGGTCATGTCATGTTATTGTTTGCCACATGAAATCGTTGTATTTCATGACAGAAAATAAAACATTTAAATTAGCGATCTTGCTCACTTGTAACTTGTACCAATGTGGTGGCAAAATCAGTCACACCACCTCAATCCCACCAGAAAACTTCACATTACTAAACAACAGAACGCTGCTGCCTATGGGAAAGTCAACAAATAATAATAATAATTGTTTCTACTTTTGGCACAAGGCCAGCAATTATCCCAGTACATTACTGGTACTTTATTTTATCGACGCCATAAGGATGAAAGGCAAAGTTAACCTCGGCGGGGTTTGAACTCGAATGGCAAGGGCCGTAACTCTATGCGTCAAAGCATGGTGTCCGACCCTCTACCGATACAGCGGGTTTCTGATTTAGGCACAAGGCCAACGATTTGTGGGGAGGCGAAGTCGATTAAATCGACCCCAATACATGACTGGTACTTTATTTTATCACCTCTAAGAGGATGAAAGGCAAATCTAACTTCGGCGGGATTTGATCTCAGAACGCAAAGGACCGTAACTCTATGACCCAAAGCATGGTGTCTGATGCTCTACCGATACTGCCAATCCATCGCCCTTAACATAACAATAATAATAGTTTCTGATTTAGGCACAAGACCAGCAATTTTGGGGGAGGTGAAAGTCGATTGAATCGACCCCAGTACCTACTGGTGCTTTATTTTATCGACCCCGTAAGGATGAAATGCAACGCTAACCTCCGCGGGATTTGAACTCAAAAGGGCTGCAACTCTATACCACAAAGCATATTGACCGACGCTCCATCGATACTGCCGATCCACTGCCCCTAATAAGGGTTTTTGATATAGGCACAAGGCCAGTAATTTGTGGAAAGACGAAAGTCGATTAAATCGACCCCAGTGTACTTTATTTTATCGACCCCGTAAGGATGAAAGGCAAAGCTAAGAGAACAACAATACAATATTTAATGCTATATCAATTTAATAGTTGACAGGGTTGGAAAAGGGTGAGAGGTAAAAGACAGACGAGAGTAACACAGAAAAATGTGGAAAAAAGAAGTGAAAGCTGATATTGTTTTTAGCCAACCATATATATATATATATATATATATATATATATATATATATATATATATATATATATATATATATATATATATATATATATATATATATATATATATTTATATATATATAAATATATATATAATAAAAGTATGTGTTCCTACATGTAAATAATACACATAGGGATACAAGTATAGCCCGACCGTATGCCAGTGTGGTTCAATGGCAAGTTAATAAATTAACAAGCCAGAACATATAAAGTTAAGTGAAATCAAATAAAGAAAAAATTTTAAAATAAATTTCAAAAAATTTACTGTACTTACTATATGTGCCTTTACCGCGGTTTCAGATCCCAAAACATATAGATAATCCAAGCGAGAAAGTGATCCTCGTCAGAAGGCTTTTCTCTCTCGGAGAATATAAAATTCTCGAGTTCAAAATACAAACTGGCGCCATACAAAACTGCCCCAGCTAATGAATGATGAAACAATTTTGTCTAGTGCCGTGTGCAAAGACTGAAAGCAAGGTGGACAGGTCAACGGGAATTTTATATTCTCCAAAAGAGAAAAGCCTTCTGACGAGGATCTCTTTCTCAATAGAATCCGCTTGGATTATCTATTTGCTTTGGGATCTGAAACCGCGGTAAAGGCACATATAGTAAGTAGAGTGAATTTTTTTAAATTTATTTTAAATTATCTTCTTTATTTGCTTTCCCTTGATTTTACACACACACACACACACACACACACACACACACACACACACACACACACACACACACACACACACACATATATATATATATATATATATATATATAAATATATATATATATATATATATATATATATATATATGGTATTATGATTGGTGTTCTGAAATAACGATGTATACATGATTGTATGTATGGTATATTTGACAATATAGCGTATGTTTAATTAACACATTTAGAAGACCATACGCTTTCAGTTTTATAGTAGTGACTATGTCACGTACTTCTTTTCGGCGAAAGAAGGGAGAAACGCTGACAGTCTGTTTCACGATAGTTGGCGTTTATAAGAGCCACGTACTCCCCTGTTTTCGCCGAAAATGATCGAGTATATATATATATATATATATATATATATATATGTGTGTGTGTATATGTGTGTGTGTGTGTGTGTGTGTGTGTATGTATATATTATGCGTATGTGTATGTGTCTTTATATCCGTGTTTTTGACATCTCGGTTTTATGTTTTGTTCCTTTTTTTATCCCCCCCCCTTTCCTTTCTTTTACTTACTCAGTTTTATGCGTGTGCATGCAAACAGGTCAATATGCGTGAGTATGTGTGTGTGTGTGTGTGTATGTACGTATCAAACGTATGGATGTGTAAGTGCGCGTGTGTATATAAGCATATATATTTTTGCGTTTCTTTTGTGAGACATGCGTGTCTGTGTATGTATGTACCCTTTTTTTGTCTTCTTTTCTTTAATTTTTTCTTTCTAAAATTTTTTTCTTTCTAATTTATTGTTACATTTTTATAAATATATCGAGATTGATACTTTCCTTTAATTATTACACTCCCTTACCTCTTTTACTTCCGCATCTAAGTGTACGAGTGTGCAGGCGTTTTATGCGCGCGCCTTCATATTCAAATATTTATGATGTAACTATTCTGTCTGTAGATTACAGACATTCAGATACATTTGCCCTATATTTTAGAATTACGCACACTTTTTCACTATACGTATACATGTGTGCATATACATATATGCACATCTGTGAGCGTATATACATATATATACACACACCTAACTATATTTCTTGATAGATTTTTATATATCTCAATTTCTAATTCATTTGTCTATATCTTTTTTTGATTTTCTTGATGAGTTTTTCTAAGTATTTACCCATGTTTTATATTGCCTCGTCTGACGAACGGATGAAGACGTTTATTTCGTATTCGCCTCATTCGGGAAACCTCTGGTAATGAGGTAATTATATTGTATTGATTTTTATACATTAAATTTTTGCTCTGATACTTACATAGAGCACTCTTCACTTCTATGACCTTTTCTGTTTCCAACGGAAATTTCAATACATATATATATATATATATACATATATATATATATATATATATATATATATATATATATATATATATATATATATATATATATATATTTATAGTAATAATAATAAATTTGAAGACTAAAATCCAAAGAGGGCTCGATAAGGATAAATATATATCAAATATATAAGAACCGTAGAGCAAATATTTATTAAAATAACAGATTAAAGTTTAAGCAAAGATTCTTTGCTTAAACTTTAACCTGTTATTTTAATAAATATATATATATACATATATATATATACATATATATATATACATATATATATATACATATATATATATATACATGTATATATACATATACATATATACACACACATATATATATATATATATATATATATATATATATATATATATATATATATATATATATATATATATATATATATATATATATATATAAATGAGGTAAATATCTCACTGAGTACTAAGTACCCATAGAGATATATAGGGTGTCTATAATATAATTGTTGTTCTATGGTACTATTTCGAGATACCAGAACTATAAAAATTGATGAGCAGAACAAACAAACATTAAATCATCCTTTAAATATATAAAAAAATGATTTAAATATCTCCCTGTTCATAATGCTATTACCGGCGGTTTCCGTTTACAAAAGATTAGAAATTCGGAGAATTTCCAACGGAAAGTAAACTTCATCAGATAGCTATTTCCTTTCTATAGGACAGATGTCCTACGGTCTGCAAATATAATGCCAACTACCAGCTCGTATGAGTTATGGCCGTTAAAGTGACCCACACGTGAACCGGCCGCTAGTGAAAGCGGGAATATTACAGACTTGTTGATGGCTTGGCTGCTAAAAAAATAGCAGTAAGCAACAACGAATTTTTTCTCTACATAGATTGGAGAATATATAAATATGATGTAAATATCTCACTGAGTACTAAGTACCCATAGAGATATATAGGGTGTCTATAATATAATTGTTGTTCTATGGTACTAATTCGAGATACCAGAACTATAAAAATTGATGAGCACAACAAACAAACATTAAATAATCCTTTAAATAAATTAAAAAATGATTTTCTAATCTTTTGTAAACGGAAACCGCCGGTAATAGCATTATGAACAGGTAGATATTTAAATCATTTTTTAATTTATTTAAAGGATTATTTAATGTTTGTTTGTTCTGCTCATCAATTTATATATATATATATATGTGTGTATTAGAAAGTGAGGTTTTTTTACAAAATGAAACAAAACAAGATGTCCTACACGAGTGAAAGTATAAGGAAAAAATATGAACTCGAAAATGCAACTGGAGTCTTTTTAAAAATATTTATTTGGTTCCTTTACCAGTTTAGCGATGGAGGGTTTGTGCCAGAAAAACCATAAACTCTCCATCCCAATTCTACTTTTGAAAAGCACAAGTACTGCTAAACCTGTAAAGGAACCAAATAAATATTTTAAAAAAGACTCCAGTTGCATTTTCGATTTCATCTTTTTTCCTTACTTATATATATATATATATATATATATATATATATATATATATATATATATATATATATATATATATATATATATATATATATATATATAAGGGACGACCTTGACATGCTCAACCACCTCCCAACAACACTCAATAACGAACATAACCTACTAGTAACCTTTGATGTCATCAATTTATATTCCAATTTCCCACACAACCTAGGTACAGAGGCAATGCAATTCTGGATGGAAAATTTCCCTAGTAAACTTCCACAGCGCATCCCTAAAGAATTTGTGTTGGAGGCACTCAAATTCATCTTGGAAACAAATTCTTCTAATTCAATGCCAAATACTACAGACAGACATCTGGGACTGCCATGGGCTCGAAAGTGGCATCCTCATACGCCAACCTTGTCATGGGATATTTGAAAACCATTCTCTACCGCAAAGTTCTAGACAAATACGGCAACCACTTCTACCAACACATAGAAAAGAACTGGAAGAGATATATGGACGACTGCTTCATCCTCTGGCATGAAAGTATAGATAGACTGTTTGAGTTCAAAACCCTTCTGAATGAGCTCAACACTAACTTACAATTTACAATGGATTACAGCCATGAACACTCCCTTTCCTCGACATCCTCATCAAGAAAACAAGCAACAAAATAGAAACAGACATATACTACAAACCCACAGACTCCAAACAATACCTTCCATTCAACTCGTATCACCCTAGACACACCAAAATGGCAATTCCTTATAACCTAGCCAGAAGGATCTGCAAAATAGTTTCAGATAAATACGCATGCTACACACGACTAGAAGAATTAAAAAACACACTTATCAGCAGAAACTACATAACCATCCCTAATCACCAATGAATTCCAACGTGCCCTAAAACTAGACATCCAGGAACTCAGACACCCCAAACCCAGGAGTGAACCGCAACAAAAAACTCTACCATACATCTCCACACACAATCCCCTCAACAATGAGGCATTCGATACCATGCTCCAGAACATTCCTTTACTAAAAAGAGACCCAAGAATGAACAATATCCTCCAAACACACAACATCATAAAGAGCAAAAGACCACCCAAATCCATAAAAAACATCCTCACACAAGCCAAAAATCCATCAAACCCTCACTATAAACCCTACAGTAACAAAATGCGGAAGGCCCAACTGTGGCATATGCATAAATCTAATAGAAGGTTCAACATTCCATTTAGGACAACGTTTCACAGTTAAACACAACTTTACATGTGCATCTGAAAACCTTATCTATGTTTTGACTTGCTCAGGTTGTCTAGAGCACTATATAGGACAGACAAAAAACAGCCTCCGTCAACGTATGACCGTCCATAAGTCACAAATTAAAATACAGGAATACAGAAAGATTGCATTTAGTGAACATATCGCCAACTAAGCTCTCAACCAACTTCCAAACTTTAAAATTTTCTCCATTTACAAATTCATAGACAACGCTACTTTCATCCAACGCACCAATAAGGAAACAGATTTCATCAATAAATTTCAACCAGTACTTAATGCCCTTAAATTCGGACCTTTCTAAAACTGCAACAAACCATCAAACATTTACAAGAGTTACCTCCCTCACACCCTACCAAATCCTTTTTCTTAAATAAATTAAATATCACCCACCAAGAATTGCTTCCCCCCTGCATATTAACTCTCTAAAAAAGGAAATCATATCAAACCACAGTCCACCATTTGCCTCCTTCACGGAACCATGGTTCAACTAAACACTCTTGTGATATTAACACATTTTGAACTGCTTAACTTCAATGACTGTGCTTGTAAATAACATTAACTTTTCTTCCACATTGACTTTTTACGTTCCACATTATGCACGTTTTTTTCCTTTTTCTTTTTTCTTTTCACTTCTTAAACCTTGTTTGTATATAACATTATTCTTTCTGCACCTTCTGTTTAACATGTGCGACACCACACTAATACATTTCACTATCATTTGATAATGCATATAAATGCAGAAACCGGTAATAGACAATAATTAAATATATAAATAGATAAATAAATGCCACTGTTAAATAATAAATAAATCAACTAATACCTTAACAATTCACACAAAGTAAAACATTTCGTTTTAATCATTTTCTAACCCAGAAAAGAGAGAGAGAGAAACAAAAAAGAAAAGAAAAATTTTTTCTTCCTAATAATCATCTCTTTCTCCCTGTTTTCATATATATATATATATATATATATGTAGATAAATCTACCAAAATATACGGTAGTGTCCAATCCGTATGAAGAACTCAATGTAATCCAAATATCCTGAAAAGAGAAGATGTATTCAAAATTTTTCGATGAAAAACACAGGAAAACAGAGTCAAGATAAATTAATAAAAACAATGAATAAAAACAAAGAAACAGTTCCTTATATTAAAAAATTCATCATTTTACGAACGTTTCTAGGATATATATGTGTGTGTTGGTATGTATATCATATAGATCTATGTAAAAGTTTTACAAACTATCAGAGGGAATATACATACCTACACATATATATGCTGTCTTCAGAAATTATTTCTGAAGACAGCATATATATGTGTAGGTATGTATATTCCCTCTGATAGTTTGTATAAATATGGTACATAGATCTATATGATA
>OZ024743.1:329826589-329829089 GCA_964016885.1 Eledone cirrhosa
GGAAAGCGGGTGGAGGCCAAAAGAGTCCACGGTGGTACTGCAGCGACATTGGTGTAGCTGGCAGATCCGGAGGCCGAGCCTCAGGGAAACGCCGATGCGCAGGCTATGGTTGTCTAGCTGCGTTCCAGTGGAGAAGGAGGGCAGGGCATGGAGCCAAGCACCACTGTGGGGTTTGGAGGCCGCACGAAACAAGCATGGCGGTGCTGGTCGTGCTGGCGCGTGTGCCTGTATGAGTCCAGGCTGCACTGGATGGCATCCCACGTGCGTTGGAGTGACTTGACGTCAACAGGGGGAGAAGGAGGTGGGACGTCTACTGGGCTAAGTCCCAGCCGGGCCCACGTCTCACAGGCG
Organism: Eledone cirrhosa; assembly: GCA_964016885.1. Lineage (NCBI taxonomy): Eukaryota > Metazoa > Mollusca > Cephalopoda > Octopoda > Eledonidae > Eledone > Eledone cirrhosa. The sequence continues at coordinate 329,826,941 of OZ024743.1, forward strand.
GCCTCACGTTCTCTGCTCCTTTTGGCTTCTGATGCAGACATCATGTCCGCCATCAGGTCCTTTCCAGCTAACAGCTGCGGAGGTGTTGATGTTCTCCGACCAGGCCACCTCAAGGAGTTGACATCTCCCCTTCTCCGCTGAGACCGGACGCCGCCTTCTTAGTGCAATTGTAGCGCTCACCAATAGGCTCATCCATGGTGTCCTGGACCCTTACGCCCGAGCCCTCATTTTTTCGGCCAGCCTCACCGCTCTCAGGAAGAATGAGGGTGGCATACACCCCATTGCTGAGGGCAATGTCTTCTGGAGGCTGGCTGCCAAGGTGATCTGCAAGTCTGTAACACACGAACTGGGTGAGGAGTTTAGTCCGGTGGCTGTGAGGGTGCCGCTCATGCAACCAGGCAGTTCTTCAACAGCTGCCCATCGGAACCGGCATCAAGGGACTCCAGGCACCTCATTGTCAAACTTGACATGAGGAATGCCTTCAACTCTTTACGCCGGGATCATCTGCTGGAGGCCTGCCTCAGCCGAGCCCCCTCTACCTACCCGCTGGCCTACCTGTCATATGGAGCCCCGAGCGTGCTCCTTGCTGCTGATACGGTCATACCCTCGGCTGCTGGGGTCCCAAAGGGCGACCCTCTGGGACCCCTCCTGTTCGCACTTGGTATTGACCACATCGCCCGGAGTATCACGGCCACGGCCCCTCTCAACGTTTGGTATCTGAGTGATGCTACGTTGGGCGGGCCCGTACGGACGGTCCGCCATGACCTTCAATCGGTGGTTCCTGCCCTGGCGGGAATCGGCCTCCAGGTCAACTTGGCCAAGTCGGAGGTGGTGAATGCCAGCCTCGATGCTGCGAGCTTTGCAGCCTCCGTCTTAGACGTGCGGTCCATTCTCCCCAAGGTTCAGGTGACCCCAAAGAGGATGTCCTCATCCTCGGGTCACCTATCCACCCGCCAGCCATCCGCTCCACCATCAGGTCCAGGCTTCAACAGCTCCATACTCTCACGAGCCGACTGGGCTTGATTGACGGCCACCCAGCTCTCTTTCTGCCGAGGAACTGCTTCGCCATACCGAAGCTTCTCTATACACTCCGCAGCGTTCCGTGCTACACCCAGACATCTCTCCTCGCTGACCTCGATACTTGTGTCCGGGCAGCAGCCGAGGAGATATGCAAAGTCAAGTTTGACGACATAGGGTGGCAACAGGCAACTTTACCTGTCAGGTATGGCAGCCTTGGCCTCCGGTTCCCGATCTCACTAGCTTTGCCGGCGTATCTTTGGACGGTAACCTCGTGCCGCGTCCTCGCCAACAGAGTTCTTCAAAACACAACAGAACCCTCTGTGTTCAGAGAACGTGAGGCCGCCTGTGAGACGTGGGACCGGCTGGGACTTAGCCCAGTAGATGTCCCTCCTCCTTCACCCCCAGTTGACGTCAAGTCACCCCAACGCACGTGGGATGCCATCCAGTGCAGCCTGGCCTTAGACGTTTATAGTTGTGTTTATTAATATTTTTATAGAAAAAAGAACTCAAAACTAAGCTCAATACATTCCATCTTCTATTGTCTTTTGGGATTCCATATTAAAGACATGTTGTTCTGTGAAATTAGTTGACTACTTGCTAATTATAATTTAAAGCAGTCAGACGTTAGAAAACCTAATTATTACAGAAGCACAAAGGACGTTAAATTGAATACCGTGTCGTATACTCATCTTTTATTCATGCAGTAGGATTCCCACACATCTCTCTCTCTCTCTCCATCTCTCTCTCTCTCTCTCTCTCTCTCTCTCTCTGTATATATATAAACATATATACTAGCCGAATTACCCGCGCCTTGCTGCGGTTCACACATTTTTTTTTTTGTAAGAAAATGATGATTGATTTTAAATCAGTGATATAATTTATGTAGAAAAACTCTGCATTTCAATATTACTCAATGTAAAATGTAATGCATGAAAAATTGGAAAACATTATTTTTTGTAATATATCAAATCAAAATTACATTATTAAATATTATTCTTATTTTGTTTTTTGTAAATATTTTTTTTCAAAATATCAATTCAAAACTTTTGTGAATAGGCATCATATCTTGTCATTTACTATGGTTTAAATTTCATATAAACCAAAGGGAAAAAACTTTCAGCGGGCGTTT
>OZ024743.1:329834089-329844089 GCA_964016885.1 Eledone cirrhosa
CACCTTGTCCGGGCTTGAACCAGGGAGAGGTGGAAATCCTTTGGTCATTCGTGACTAAAGGGTGTCTTTACCGTTTATGTGTGTGTGTAGACGTGCATGTGTGCGTGCGCTGCGCAAACTGGCATTACAAATGCTCGAAACTGCACGTAAACAATGTAGCGGACGAGGTACATTTGCAGCTGTCCGTTTTATGTAGCGGTGTTTATTTTCTGCTAATATTATATAAATATATATATATATATATATATTTTTGTCGGGCCAAGCTTCTGCCTGCTACTGGTACCATGTAATCTAGTACAATCTACTTCACGGGCGAGTGGTCAGAGATGAAACTGGCTCTCTCACCAGACCCTGGATTTGATTTTAGTGGATTAGATATATTAGATGATGGGCTCCTGTGGTCTACCAAAGTCCACTGACGAGATATTTCTCTGCCGTAGGCTTGTTGTTGCTAATTTAAAACGTATAAAGACATGGTAGCGTGCTCAATGAATTCGCTTCACAACTAATTGTTTTCTTTCTTTTCCTCCTCCGAGGGGTCTTTGGAGTAACGGTACTCAATAAAGTGGGTAGCTGATCACGCTTGGAGATCCAGCCGGATCAGTTGGAGATGGTTGCTTCTGACAGAACACATTGGAGGGAGTGGTTGAGGACTCAGTTCCCACTACCCTCTCAGGAATAAGTGGGCGAAGAAGAAGAAAAATAAAAATAAAAATAAAAATAAAAATAAAAATAAAAATAAAAATAAAAATAAAAATAAAAATAAAAATAAAAATAAAAATAAAAATAAAAATAATAATAATAAGAAGAAGAAGAAATTAGTTCTAGGTTCAATCCAAGGTGCTGCTTGGCGGGGATTGAACCCGGAACCAATTAGTTGTTAAGCGAACTCATTGACCACACAATCATGCGTTTATAGGTTTTACATTAGCAACAAGATGTCAGACATAGAAATCAATAGGTGTGATGTGGTAAATAATATCTGAATTAGTTTTAACAAAATAGACGAGAAGAGAAAATAACAACATGTTTTGTTGGTTTTTGTTTTTAATAAGTCGTTTGAAGTTTTTCCTGTGAATTATTAATTGAATGAAGCAGGTTTAAGAATGGTCAATACTTATATAACTAAGCAATATGATAGCCTTAGCAGATCGATTAACTAAACAATAAAATGAACTTATTGTCTCGAAACAAACGAGTTCATACGTCTTACTCTATACACACACTCTTTATCTGCGTAGTTTTCTTTTTCTCAACCTGTACACAATACGCACTCTCACATATATACACACACACAATGCACATGTACTCACATACATATATATACACGCACACAATACGCACTATTACTCTCACATATATACACACACAAAACAGGCACTTGTACTCACACACATACATACACACATACAATGCGCACTTCTACTCACACACACAATACTACTAATACCACCACCACCTATGCCACTACTATTACCACAAATACTGCCACTACTACTACTACCACTACTACTACTACTACCAATGTCACAACTACTACTACTACTACTACTACTACTACTACTACTACTACTACTACTACTACCACTACCACTACTACTACCAATGCCACAACTACTACTACTACAACCACAACAACAACAACTACTACTACTACTACTACCACCATCACCACCAATGCCACAACTACTGCTACAACAACAACAACATCAATAATAAGGATATTGAATATAATAGCAATAATTCCCTTATTTTATTTATTTCAAGTGTAAATCTGTTGAACATGAAAGAGAGGAAAAGGTCTGATGAGTGTTACAGAGTATATTATAATGAGAAGAGAGCCATTAATTACCATCTGGTAAATAACGGAACAACGAGACATTATTCCTCGCCAGTAATAATGGACATAGTAAAAGGAAATAGTGTAAAGAAGAATTTAATAGAAGCAGTAGTCCGAAAGACATTAAATGATCTGTTATATTTGGAGAGGGTCATGTTGTCCTAATATAGCCAGAAATAATAGTAAAACACACTCACTGTTTGGTTTAGTTTTCAAACCAAACCAAACAGTGTGTTTTACTATTATTTCTGGCTATATTAGGACAACATGACCCTCCGCAAATGTAACAATATCTGCTTTAACACATATTGTTGAAACAGATATTGTTTCAATAATATTTCATATGAAAAACCTTGCAAAACAAATACATCGACTTTAAATGACCAATTTGAACGATAAACGTCTGGATTAAAACTGAACTGTCTTGGGATTAACTCTCCTGCAGTGATCTAAAAAGTGAGACTGAAGCAGTTGATCTCGGCTCAAAACCAAGTTTTGAGTACTAAGTCAGTGACTCAAGTGCTACTTCATGGTGATGAAAGTGTAAAGAGCCGTTTTCGTGGAATTAAGACAAAAATTGTCATCGACAAAGTGAGTGTTGGTAAAATATTAGCTCAAAATGATTGACAAGGAAAACATGACAAGGTCTGTATTTACTGATCAATATGTCAAAAATATCAGATGTCTGATATGTGGTACCAGCGCCTGTACCAGAAAATGTCCCTCATGACAGATAAACCCAAGACATTCTAGGACTTCACTATCTAAACAGCTCGCAGATATGAACACAACAGACCTGGTAGTGATAGGTGGGAATATCCGATTATTGATGTTACCATCCCAGGAGACCAAGACTTGGCCATGAAAGAAATTGAAAATAAAATATTTAAGGTCAATCGGTATATATATACTTGGGTGGAAATCGGAATTGGACGAAGGTGGTTAATACCATTTCTACAACATCAAGATAATTCTAATTGTTATCGGAGCTTCACTTCAATACCACTGTAACAGAGGGTATCGCGAGCAAATAGTCCTTCAATCACAAACTACTCTCCTACTAAAGATTGCCCTGTTGGACACTGCACATATATTCAGTCGAGAAGAATCAAAATTCAAGAATAATGTAGGATATTGAATAATTTATAGTGTCGAGCATAGCACAATGTGGAGGCGAGTGGTCTAGTGGTAACGGTGTTGGACTCACGATAATAATGTCGTGGGTTCGATTTCTGAGCTGGGTTGTGTTGTGTTCTTGAGCAAAGCATTTTATTTCACGTTTCTCTAGTATACTAAGCCGAAAATTAGTACTAGCAATAGCTGATTGTTTAACCCTGCAATGGACTGGCATCCTGTCCAGGGGAGGGTCTTGTACTCTCAGTCGCTTCACGCCACGAAACTGGGATAACCTTTGGCCAGACGAACCTCCTGGCACGAAACAAAATTCGAACATAGCACAAGGATTTGAAGCATATAATTGATGTAAACGTTTAAGAATTGACAGAGGGCTGGAAGAAATAAATAAAGAAGAAGCACTGTTGAACAGATATATATATTCTAACTAAGAAATGATGGTAAAACTAGTCAAAACTTCATTAAAACTTTATTGAAATAAAAAAAAAGCATTTAATTATGTGTGACATGGATTAAAAGATATTGTCTTATTTTGAGAAAATACATCACTCTAATGCAGGCACGATCCCGTGACTCCTGAGTAAGTGGTAGGGGCGCCGTATTGACATACGTCGTTTGTAAGGCATTTTTAAACCTAGCAGAATACAGCAGATTTCTTCCAGAGAAGGATAGTGACAGTGACATAATAGAAGTGAGAAAGTGATGTAGAGGAAGAATCGACCCCAGTGAAATTTAATAGCTGGGAACTGCAGAATCTCGTCATGTATGTGAGAGTGTCTACTGTTCGTTTATGACCCGTCAGTTAGTGATTCGACAATAAGAGAACGATAAATACCAAACTTGAAATATATGTACGGGGGTCAATATGATCGACTAACTCCCTTCAAATTTGTGTCCCAGCATGGTCGCAGTCTAATAATTATTATTATTAGCATTAGGGCGGTAAATTAGCAGTATCGGTAGAGCGTTGGAAACATGTTTCATGGCATAGAGTTACGGTCTTTTCGTTCTGAGTTCAAATCCCGCTGACGTTAGCCTTTTTTTTTCACCCTTCCGAGGTCTATCAAATAAAGTACCAATAATGGACAGGGGTTGATTTAATCGACTTTCCCCTCCCCAAAATTGTTGGCCTGTCCCTAAATCACAAAGCATTATTATCACTGATTGCCAGTATCAGAAGAGGGTCGGACGCCATGCTTTCCAGCATAGAGTTACGTCCCTTTACGGTCTGAGTTTAAATCCCACCGAGGTTAACTTCGCCTTTCATCATTACGAGGTCGATAAAATAAAGTACCAGTAATACACTGGGATAATTGCTGACCTTGTGCCAAAAGTAGAAACAGTTATTATCACTGAATTTGATATGCTCACCCCCCCCCCTCATCCACAAAAAAAATTGTTGGTCTTGTCCCTCAATCAGAAACCATCATTATTAGTTGTCAATTGGCAGTATCGGTAGAGGGTAGGACGCCATGCTTTGCAGTAAAGAGTTACGGCCTTTGCCATTCTGAGTTCAAATCCCGACGAGGTTAACTTTGCCTTTAATTCTTACAGGGTCGATAAAATAAAGTACCAGTAATACACTGGAATAATTGCTGACCTTGTGCCCAAAGTAGAAACAATTATAAGTTGTCCTAGTGTTATTAGCACCACTGTGTACAGGAAATGATATCATTGAATTCCCTGTCACATTTCTTCCCAGCAATAAATTCTCTTTATTCTTTTTTAAGCATATACAAGGTATGAGACCACCAAATGGTGGTGACGTTGGCTGTGTTGTGGTATTGGTGTTGGGTTTAGCTGTGGTGTTGGTTGTATCGCTGCAGTATTGGTGTTGGCGGTGTTGTGTTGGTGTTGGTAGTGTTGTGTTGGTGGTGTTGTGGTATTGGTAGAGTTGTGGTGTTGGTGGTGTTGTTGTATTGGTAGAGTTACGGTGTTGGTGGTGTTGTGGTATTGGTAGAGTTATGGTGTTGGTGGTGTTGTGGTATTGGTAGAGTTGTGGTGTTGGTGGTGTTGTGGTATTGGTAGAGTTATGGTGTTGGTAGTGTTGTGGTATTGGTAGAGTTGTGGTGTTGGTGGTGTTGTGGTATTGGTAGAGTTATGGTGTTGGTAGTGTTGTGGTATTGGTAGAGTTGTGGTGTTGGTGGTGTTGTGGTATTGGTAGAGTTGTGGTGTTGGTAGTGTTGTGGTATTGGTAGAGTGGTGGTGTTGATGGTGTTGTGGTATTGGTAGAGTTGTGGTGTTGGTGGTGTTGTGGTATTGGTAGAGTTATGGTGTTGGTGGTGTTGGTAGAGTTGTGGTGTTGGTGGTGTTGTGGTATTGGTAGACTTATGGTGTTGGTGGTGTTGGTAGAGTTGTGGTGTTGGTGGTGTTGTGGTATTGGTAGAGGTGTGGTGTTGGTTGTGTTGTGGTATTGGTAGAGTTATGGTGTTGGTGGTGTTGTGGTATTGGTAGAGTTGTGGTGTTGGTGGTGTTGTGGTATTGGTAGAGTTATGGTGTTGGTGGTGTTGTGGTATTGGTAGAGTTGTGGTGTTGGTGGTGTTGTGGTATTGGTAGAGTTATGGTGTTGGTGGTGTGGTATTGGTAGAGTTATGGTGTTGGTGGTGTTGTGGTATTGGTAGAGTTGTGGTGTTGGTGGTGTTGTGGTATTGGTAGAGTTATGGTGTTGGTGGTGTGGTATTGGTAGAGTTATGGTGTTGGTGGTGTTGTGGTATTGGTAGAGTTATGGTGTTGGTAGTGTTGTGGTATTGGTAGAGTTATGGTGTTGGTGGTGTTGTGGTATTGGTAGAGTGGTGGTGTTGTTGAGTTATTAGTGTTTGCGGCGTTTGTGGTGTGTTGGAGGTGTGTTGGTGGTGTTTTTGGTGTGTTGGTGGTGTGTTGGTGGTGTTTTTGGTGTGTTGGTGGTGTTTGTGGTGTGTTGGTGACGTGTTGATGGTGTTTTTGTTGTGTTGATGGTGTGTTGGTGGTGTTTGTGGTGTGTTGGTGACGTGTTGATGGTGTTTTTGGTATGTTGATGGTGTGTTGGTGGTGTTTGTGGTCTGTTGGTGATGTGTTGGTGGTGTTTGTGGTGTGTTGGTGGTGTGTTGGTGGTGTTTATGGTGTGTTGGTGGTGTGTTGGTGGTGTTTGTGGTGTGTTGGTGATGTGTTGGTGGTGTTTTTGGTGTGTTGGTGGTGTGTTGGTGGTGTTTGTGGTGTGTTGGTGATGTGTTGGTGGTGTTTTTGGTGTGTTGGTGGTGTGTTGGTGGTGTTTGTGGTGTGTTGGTGATGTGTTGGTGGTGTTTGTGGTGTTTTGGTAGTGTGTTGGTCGTGTTTGTGGTGTGTTGGTAGTGTGTTGGTGGTGTTTGTGGTGTGTTGGTAGTGTGTTGGTGGTGTTTGTGGTGTGTTGGTGGTGTGTTCGTGGTGTTTGTGGTGTGTTGGTGGTGTGTTGGTGGTGTTTATGACGTGTTGGTGATGTATTGGTGGTGTTTGTGGTGTGTTGGTGATGTGTTGGTGATGTGTTGGTGGTGTATTTGGTGTGTTGGTGGTGTTTGTGGTGTGTTGGTGATGTGTTGGTGGTGTTTTTAGTGTGTTGGTGGTGTGTTGGTGGTGTTCGTGGTGTGTTGGTGGTGTGTTGGTGGTGTTTTTGGTGTGTTGGTGGTGTGTTGGTGGTGTTTGTGGTGTGTTGGTGATGTGTTGGTGGTGTTTTTGGTGTGTTGGTGGTGTTTGTGGTGTATTGGTGGTGTGTTGGTGGTGTTTGTGGCGTGTTGGTGATGTGTTAGTGGTGTTTGTGGTGTGTTGGTGATGTGTTGGTGGTGTTTTTGGTGTGTTGGTGATGTGTTGGTAGTGTGTTGGTGTGTTGGTGGTGTTTGTGGTGTGTTGGTGATGTGTTGGTGGTGTTTTTGGTGTGTTTGTCGCGTGTTGGTGGTGTTTGTGGTGTGTTGGTGATGTGTTGGTGGTGTTTGTGGTGTGTTGGTAGTGTGTTGGTCGCGTTTGTGGTGTGTTGGTAGTGTGTTGGTGGTGTTTGTGGTGTGTTGGTAGTGTGTTGGTGGTGTTTGTGGTGTGTTGGTAGTGTGTTGGTGGTGTTTATGGCGTGTTGGTGATGTATTGGTGGTGTTTGTGGTGTGTTGGTGATGTGTTGGTGGTGTTTTTGGTGTGTTGGTGATGTGTTGGTGGTGTTTTTGGTGTGTTGGTGGTGTGTTGGTGGTGTTTGTGGTGTGTTGGTGATGTGTTGGTGGTGTTTTTGGTGTGTTGGTGGTGTGTTGGTGGTGTTTGTGGTGTGTTGGTGATGTGTTGGTGGTGTTTGTGGTGTGTTGGTGATGTGTTGGTGGTGTTTGTGGTGTGTTGGTGATGTGTTGGTGGTGTTTGTGGTGTGTTGGTAGTGTGTTGGTCGTGTTTGTGGTGTGTTGGTAGTGTGTTGGTCGTGTTTGTGGTGTGTGTTGTTAGTGTGTTGGTGGTGTTTATGGCGTGTTGGTAATGTATTGGTGGTGTTTGTGGTGTGTTGGTGATGTGTTGGTGGTATTTTTGGTGTGTTGGTGGTGTTTGTGGTGTATTGGTGGTGTGTTGGTCGTGTTTATGGCGTGTTGGTGATGTATTGGTGGTGTTTGTGGTGTGTTGGTGATGTGTTGGTGGTGTTTTTGGTGTGTTGGTGGTGTGTTGGTGGTGTTTTTGGTGTGTTTGTGCTGTGTTGGTGGTGTTTGTGGTGTGTTGGTGATGTGTTGGTTGTGTTTGTGGTGTGTTGGTGATGTGTTGGTGGTGTTTGTGGTGTGTTGGTGATGTGTTGGTGGTGTTTTTGGTGTGTTGGTGATGTGTTGGTGGTGTTTGTGGTGAGTTGGTAGAGTGTTGCTGGTGTTTGTGGCGTGTTGGTGATGTGTTGGTGGTGTTTTTGTTGTGTTGGTGATGTGTTGGTGGTGTTTGTGGTGTGTTGGTAGAGTGTTGGTGGTGTTTGTGGCGTGTTGGTGATGTGTTGGTGGTGTTTTTGGTGTGTTGGCGGTGTGTTGGTGGTGTTTGTGGTGTGTTGGTGATGTGTTGTTGGTGTTTGTGGTGTGTTGGTGTGTTTGTGGTGTTTGTGGTGTGTTGGTGGTGTGTTGGTGGTGTTTGTGGCGTGTTGGTGATGTGTTAGTGGTGTTTGTGGTGTGTTGGTGATGTGTTGGTGGTGTTTATGGCGTGTTGGTGATGTATTGGTGGTGTTTGTGATGTGTTTGTGATGTGTTGGTGGTGTTTTTGGTGTGTTGGTGATGTGTTGGTGGTGTTTGTGGTGTGTTGGTAGAGTGTTGGTGGTGTTTGTGGCGTGTTGGTGATGTGTTGGTGGTGTTTTTGGTGTGTTGGTGGTGTGTTGGTGGTGTTTGTGGTGTGTTGGTGATGTGTTGGTGGTGTTTGTGGTGTGTTGGTGATGTGTTGGTGGTCTTTGTGGTGTGTTGGTAGAGTGTTGGTGGTGTTTGTGGCGTGTTGGTGATGTGTTGGTGGTGTTTGTGGTGTGTTGGTGGTGTGTTGGTGGTGTTTGTGGTGTGTTGGTAGTGTGTTGGTGGTGTTTGTTGCGTGTTGGTGATGTGTTGGTGGTGTTTGTGGCGTGTTGGTGATGTGTTGGTGGTGTTTGTGGTATGTTGGTGGTATTTGTGGTGTGTTGGTGGTGTGTTGGTGGTTTTTTTTGGTGTGTTGGTGGTGTGTTGGTGGTGTTGGTGGTGTGTTGGTGGTGTTTGTGGTGTGTTGTTGGTGTGTTGGTGGTGTTTGTGGTGTGTTGGTGGTGTGTTGGTGGTGTTTGTTGTGTTTTGGTGGTGTTGTGGTGTTTGTGGTGTGTTGGTGGTTTTGTGGTGTTGGTGGTGTTTGTGGTGTGTTGTTGGTGTTTGTGTTCTTGGTGATTGTAGCGGTGTTAGCGGTGGTGGTGTTAATGGCGGTGGTAATGGTGGAATGTTTTGTTTTTTGTGGTAGTGCTGTTCATGTGGTGTTGGTCATTTTGCTGGCTGTTGTGGTGGGAATATTGATTAGTGGTATTGATGATGATGATGTTTGTGATGCTACTGACAGTGTAGTTGTGGTGGTGGGGATGGCGTTAGTGTTGTAAGTGTTGCTGGTATCCATAGTATTGATGATGATGGTGCTGAAACCACTACTATCACTATGTTATTGATGAATACGATGATGATGGTGATACCATTACTATCACTACAACACTGGTTATGGTATAATGGTAATGGTATTGGTGATGGTAATGATGGTGGTGGTGTGGAGACCACTACTATTACCACTACATTGCCGGTAGTATAATAGTAGTGGTATTGGTGGTGGTGGTGATGATTGTGGCTTCGATACCACTACAGTCTACCACTACATTGCTGGTGGTATAATGGTAGTGGTATTGGTGGTGGTGGTGATGATTGTGGCTTCGATACCACTACAGTCTACCACTACATTGCTGGTGGTATAATGGTAGTGGTATTGGTGGTGGTGGTGATGATTGTGGCTACGATACCACTACAGTCTACCACTACACTGCTGGTGGTATAATGGTAGTGGTCTTGGTGGTGGTGGTGATGATGTCTGTACCATTGCAATCACCATGGTATTGGGGATGGTGATGATGTTGAGAACGGCGATACCACTACTATAACAACTATACAGATGATGATATAATCGTAGTGGTGGTGGTGGTAGTGTCGATACCACTACTCTCATCATAGTATCGATGATGATAATGATGATGATGATGATGCTGATGATGATGATGATGATGATGATGATGATGATGATGATGATGATTATGATGCTGATGCTGCTGATGATGAAGATGATGATGATGATGATGATGATGATGATGATGCTGATGATGATGATGATGATGAAGATGATGATGATGATGATGATGATGATTATGATGCTGCTGCTGCTGCTGATGATGATGATGATGATGATGATGATGATGATGATGATGAAACCATACTCACTACACTGAAGGTTAAATATAAAGAAAAAAACAAAAATATTTTTTTTTATTCTAGAAAAAAACAAAACAAAACAGGAAGAAGATAACATCCGCAAGTGGGAGGTAAGAAA
>OZ024743.1:329849089-329866589 GCA_964016885.1 Eledone cirrhosa
TGTCAGGACATCCTCAAGCGAATCAGAATGTTTTCCTTTTCTCCAAACTCAAGAGAAGGAAGCCTGCTTTCCGGATGTGGAAGCCATCGAGGACCGTGACGACTGAGCTGCGGAGAATCCCTCCAGGAGTTCATGGAGATGTGGTGTAGAAGGGTGGGAAGTGCGTTAGACTTGAGGGGGTTTATTTCGAAGGGGAAAACTTACAGTTTGTTGTTGAACATTTTTTTTGCGGCCAATGTCTTATTTCTGTTCTGACACACCACGTAAGTCAAAGTCTCTGTCGGTTTTGATATATATATTTACGCACACACACACACACACACACACACACACACACACACACACACACACACACACACACACACACACACACACACACATATTCTTCTCTGAATTTAAACCAGTGACTAACAAAATGACAAGACTTGTTTAAATCAAGACAGACCGAGGCGTTTGTAAATAATTCAGTGAACTAAGTTATTCCCCGCTATTCGCGGGGATTACGATCCTAGAGCATCTGCGAAGAGTAAAAATCCGCGAACATCGGACGTGGTCCATAAAAATACATCTAAACGTCAAAACATAACGTAAAATATAGGCCGGCAAATACGGTATATTGTTGTTAATAATTTAGCGTTAAAAGCGTGAAAAAATAAATATTGCCACGAAAAAAAGCCAGAAAAATCACGGAAGATATTTACGGTTCCGCAAATATGCAGTGGTTTCCACGAACAATTATTAGTTAGTTCTAAGGAAAATTTAGCGAATAACCGAGACCGCGAATACCAGTGGTACACTGTATACCTATGCATTTATACGATGGTCGACTGAAAAGTTCATAGGCTGATCAAGATACTCTCATGGAATGACCAAATGAGGTTTATTCTTCAATTACATTGCAATTATTAATAAGAGTTGAAAATGAATGCATGCAAGATTTCATAGCGTCAGCATCAGTCGTTCATAGTCAGCCTATGAACTTTTCAGCCGACACTCGTATATATATAAACGAGTTACTGTATGTATGTATATATATATATATATATACACATTTTTGTAGGTGTGAGTGCGCTTATGTGTTGTATACGTATCTGTGTGTATGTACATATATGTAAGTGTGTGCGCTCGTGTATGTGTGTGTGTATATATAAGTATCTGTGTGTATGTACATATATGTAAGTGTGTGCGCTCGTGTATGTGTGTGTGTGTATATAAGTATCTGTGTGTATGTACATATATGTAAGTGTGTGCGCTCGTGTATGTGTGTGTGTGTATATAAGTATCTGTGTGTATGTACATATATGCAAGTGTGTGTGCTCGTGTATGTGTGTGTGTGTATATAAGTATCTGTGTGTATGTACATATATGTAAGTGTGTGCGCTCGTGTAAGTGTGTGTGTGTATATAAGTATCTGTGTGTATGTACATATATGTAAGTGTGTGCGCTCGTGTATGTGCGTGTGTGTGTGAGTGTGTGTGTATGTATGTGTGTGAGTGTGAGTGTGTGTGAGTGTGTGTGTGTGAGTGTGTGCGTGTGTGTGTGTGTGAGTGTGTGTGTGTATGTGTGTGTGTGAGTGTGTGAGTGTGTGTGTGTATGTGCGTGCGTGTGTGTGTGAGTGTATGTGTGTGTGTGTGTGTGTGTGTGTGTGTGTGTGTGTGTGTGTGTGTGTGTGTGTGTGTGTGTGTGTGTGTGAATATTTTCATTTTAGTAAACTGAAAAAGAGAATGTTGGAGATAACTTGCCAATCTTCATTGTACCAGAAATCGATTGGATTGAAGGATGCGAGTCAGCTTGGTTTGTTAAATCTCTCCAATACTCAAAGGCTTGTATTCGAATTTCTGTTTAAATAATCCAGTGAAAGGGTAAAGATCTCCTTCAATTACGGAAGACCATTGGCTTTGCAACTAGAAAGTTCCTCACCTGAGGCACAAGCTAGTGTAAGGTGCTTTTGTAGAAAATGAGCAGTTGCCCATACACGCCGGTATCTCTTTCTAGGCCACCGATGTCGTCGAAGGGAAAGACAAAGGCCGTTACAGCATGGGACCAGTGACGTCGTAAAAGACACATATACTGTATATACATTTATATGCACTAGATATACACAATATATGATGTCCAAGGGAAAGGAAAAGGCCGAAACAGCTAGTCAAAAGTGGCGTATCAACGTAAAATAAATTGTCTTGCTCAAAGAAACAAGGCACCAGCTGGTCTGGGAATGGAACTTCAACCTCACGATTGTAAATCCAATTCTCAACCACTAAGCCACGCACCTCAGACAACCCAGTACACTTAACATAACCTGCACACATGAACTTATAGTCACGGTACAAGATTTGTGAGTTCTACATTAGCTCACAGGAGAGGTTTAAGTTTGTGTGTATATGTATGTTGATGTATTTGAATCTGTGCACATATACATACTTATATACCCACAGATATATAAATACATAAAAACATACATGCATGTGTGTATGTGTATACAAGTTCTTGTATATACACAAATGCATATATACATGTGTGTATGTGTATATACAAGTTCTTGTATATATATAAAAACATATGTATGTGTGTATGTGTATATATGCAAGTCCTTGTATATACACATCAAACATATGCATATATATGTATATACATATTAGCATATGTATATACAAGTTCTTGTATATACACATAAAACATATATGCAATATGCATGTGTGTATACAAGTTCTTGTATATACACAAAAGCATATATGCATGTATGTATGTGTACATACAAGTTCTTGTATACGTTTTTACGTGTGTGTGTCAGTAAATTTCATCTATATGTAATACTACGAGAAATTTCTACTTGGTTTCAACAGAATATATTTACATCTAAGTCTTTACCTCACTATATTCATATATAATTTACTTTTCCTAGATTTAGTTTCCGTTTTTATTTGATCTTGTATTGAAATTTATACGATATATTTTTGCCTAATCTAATTTTGTTCCTTATTCATGTCCACGACATTTTTTCTTGTTGCTGTTATGTATGCTAGACCCCTCCGTCGGTCACGACGATGAGTGTTATAGTTATTTGATCAACGAAACAGTCTACTTGTGAGATTAACGTGCAAGTGACTGAGCATACAACAGACATGTATACTCTTAATGCGATTATCAGGGAGAATCAGCATGACCCATTGTTTGATAATTTTGTTAATTATTGGTTTCATGTATGTTTGTACACAAACCAGCCCTCTTGTGTGTGTCTAAAGTCTGTTTTGAACCCGGAGGATCATCAGGCCAGTGTTTATCCCAGTTTCTGTGACGTGAAGTTATTGAAAATACAAGATTTTCCCTGAACAAGACTCATTTTCAGCTGAGTATTCTAGATCAACATGAAATGAAGTGTTTTGCTCAAGAACACAACACACAACCCAGTCCAGGAATCGAACCCATGACATTATGATCGTATGACCAACATCCTTACTACTATTCTATGTGTCTCCATAGTGTGTGTGTATGTAGTAATATATTGTGAAGCTGCATGGCTTAGGGGTTAGACTGTTCGGCTCACAATGATAAGGTCTAGATAGCTATTGTCTGCAACGCGTTGTATCCTTGAGCAAAGCAATTTATTTTACTTTACTCCAGTGCGCTGAGCTATCAAAAATAAATTGTACCTGAAATTTAGAGAACCATACTTCTCTCACACAGTGTTCCATTGAATATGCCTGAGAATAAATTTAAGGGTACACGTGTCGGTGGAATGTTCCTCAACTTATATATTAATTTCACGAGCAAATTGGTCTGTTGGTCATACAAATGGAACACTCCTCGTCACAGCTGACGGAGGTTCAACAATACATAAGTAACAAAATATATTTGCAATAGCAAAACAACTTCAAGAAGCCATTATTAAAATTGTAAAAAAATGAATACACGATTTATGTTTGAATATATTTATCTCTCCCTCTATCTCTATCTCACTCCATACATATCTCTCTCTCTGTGTTTCTCTTTCTCCCTCTATCTCTATCCCTCTCTCTATCTCCTCTCCTGATCTTCCCCTCTCTCGCTTTCTCTCTCTAAACATATGTATATATTATATGTATATAAAGAAGCTTTTTGTACATGTCAGCTAACAGTATGTGTTCAAATAACGTTTAAAAAATAAAAGGAAGTTTTTATTCATAGCTTCAAATGTGTGGGTGGTAGTGGGGTTGGATTAGATGTTACATTGGAATTCGGTACACCAAGTTCCTTTATAATCACCTAGCACAATATTTTTAAAAAATGTAATCAAATCAAATCTGATGCAGTCATATGTAATCAATATGTACTTCT
This sequence comes from Eledone cirrhosa, assembly GCA_964016885.1. Classification (NCBI taxonomy): domain Eukaryota; kingdom Metazoa; phylum Mollusca; class Cephalopoda; order Octopoda; family Eledonidae; genus Eledone; species Eledone cirrhosa. Next base: position 329,853,404 of record OZ024743.1, read on the forward strand.
AGAGTCGACACTATATATACGTCAGTTTACAAAGCTTACGTAAAAGCAACATAAGGTTAAACAGAAAATAAACAGTAGGTAATACAGTACAAGTGACAAGCTATTTATACTAAAGTAGTTATTAAAGAACGTTATATTACAACTAATATGTAACTTTGGCACAAACCACAGCATTCGCAAGAGAGAAAGCAAAGTAGTAGACTTACTGGGGGTCTTCCATTAAAGGGAAGTAAATAAATATATCATCACATGATCCCCGGATTCTGACATTTATAGTGAATAATAATATATTTTATTTGTTTAACTATGGTTTTGTTATGTCAACTATATTTTACAAACAGAAGTTATACAACGATTGAATATTAAAACAAGATTTTAAAAATTAAGTGATGAAAAAACAAGAGGGGAAGGGTAAAGAAGGGCAGATAAGTAATTTTGGTGCAAAACCTGCAACTTAGGATAGATCAATGTCAATTATATCGACCCCAGTACTTGATTGGTACTTTATTTTATAAACCCCGGAAAGATTAAAAATAATGTTGACCTCGACGGAATTTGAACGCAGAAGAGAGCTGGAGCATATGCCACAAAGCATTTTCTCCGAGGCTCTACCGATTCTGTCAATCCACAGTGAATAATAATTGTTTCTACTTTTGGCACAAGGCCAGCAATTATCCCAGTGTATTACTGGTACTTTATTTTATCGACCCCGTAAGGATGAAAGGCAAAGTTAACATCGGCGTGATTTGAACTCAGACCATAAAGGGCTGTAACTCTATGCTGCAAAGCATGGTGTCTGACTCCCTACCGATACTACCAATACAATAATTCTAACACTGGCGAAAGACCAGCAATTTGGGGGAAGAAAGTCAATTTTGTTGACCTCACTACTTAATTGATACTTTATTTTATCGATCCTGAAAGGATGTCAAGCCAGTTGATCTCGACAGGATTTGAATTCAGAACGTAAAAGGTCTTACCCAAAAGTCACATTTCATTTTGTACGACACTCTAACGATTCTGCCAATCTTCTACCCTTAACAATAATAGTAATAATAATATTACACTAGTTGTTTAACACCAGGTCAGTCCTGATAAGACAGAGCTATGATAAAAAGTATTTCATCTAGGTTAGTCCTATTTCTTTTACATGATTCATTATCCAACGTGTCCTTCCTTTAATAAGAGTATTTGTGAGAGAGATTTGACTATTATTTCTCTAACAGATAGATCAAGTACATGATCTCACCCCAATGTTTTCAGTTTTTATATAGGTTCGAGTCTACACATTTAGCAGGAAGGATGCAGCAATAGTCGAATATTTTTACCTGTTGCATACTTGATTCTCCGTATTATATTTTATCGAAAGGCAGTGGATTGGCAGTATCGGTAGAGGGGCTGACGCCATGCTTTGGAGCATATAGTTACGGCCCTTTATGGTCTGAGTTCAAGTCCCGCCGAGGTTAACTTTGCCTTTCATCCTTACTGGGTCGATAAAATAAAGCACCAGTAATACACTGGGATAATTGCTGGCCTTGTGCCAAAAGTAGAAACAATTATATTTTATCGAACCAGGGAGTGATGAAAACAATGTAGAACCCAGTTTGATTTGATTTGAAAACACAACATAAAAGGAAATTAAGGAGTTTAATATGGCACTTCAACGTTCTGTCGCTCTGTTGGTCGTTTATAAATAACTTAGCCTTCGAGCCAACAAGGTAAGATTCTACATGGTCACACATCTCGCTAGAAATAGCAGCTAAAACACTCGTATCACATTTAAAGAATTGTTGTATACGCTGGAGAATGTAGTTTCAGATACATGGTAGTCATGGATGGAACATGTGTCACTGCCGACGTTGGGATAAATAATAAAATAGCATTTATTTTACTACACGACGGATTATTTCCAAAGTAAGTTACATACTGTTTACATATACTTCATGACTGAATTACGACTGTCATACGCAATTGGTAGTATCGATAGAGAGTTGGACAATATGCTATGTGGCAGATAGTTACATTCCTTTACGTTCTGAGTTCAAATCCCACCGAGGTTAGCTTTGCCTTTCATCCTTACGGAGTCATTAAATATAGTACCAGTAACGCACTGGAGTCGATATAATCAACTTTCCCCTTCATCCAAATTGTTGGTCTTGTACCTAAATCAAAAATCATTTCTCTAATGGTTTTTGTTTTCTATGTAGTTCGACCAAAGCGGGGAAGTTGCCTTTGGGCTTTGACCGAGTAGAACCTCCTGGCTTTAACAACTAAAGTGAGAGGGAGATTGCCTCACCACTGGGCTGGCACTTCCTTTATCGATCTCGAAATGTTGAAAAGCAAATTAGACCTCATCGATATTTGAACTCAGAACTAAGAAGACAAGAACATATATATATCCAACGCCCTGGGATCTCTGCCAAATCGACCGATTGAGTATCTACAAAACAAGAGCCCTGCGAGGTGGAGTGGCTGTTTCAACGCGTCTCCCTCGCTGTCTTCCGGGGCAATATGTTCTCCATCCAATCGGCCGTGATCCGATCTAAAGGAGGAGGACAAGTTAGTTGGTGGTGGAGAATACTCGTTCGGGCGTCACTTCTACAACTAAAGTACATTTACATTTATACAACTGTGAACCTCAACCTTATAAATACTCTTATTTCCACATGTCAGAGTATGTTTGCTCACAGCTGCTGTAGTATAAAAGTATTCGTTAAGTAGTGAGGTTCATTCACTTGCCTTCTTCACCACCAAACTTATTGAAGTTGACTAAATTATAAACATCACTCGTAACCAAGCAAGGCCTGGCAGCATGTACCATGGGTTCGTTTAGGCTTCTGGTTACTCATGTAGTAACAAACGGACATACTGTCTCAGTTCTCTCGGTTCTCTAGCTGAACATCGAAGTAACGAGAGCTAGAAGGGGAGAGGGCTATATCAATATTAGACTGATACTTTATCGACACTATAGGGTAAATGGTAAAGTGTAAGTCAGCTGAATTTGAAGTGAGAGGGAAGACAGACGGAACAGATGTCTCAGACTTGGACAACTCCTAAAATCAACCCCGTTATACTTCATGACTATCTCTAGTTAAAACACACAGACACACACGAATCTCTATAGTTACAACAGACACACACAAATGTACCTCCACAATTATAACACACAGAGTAATGTACCTCTACAATTATAACACACAGACAAATGTACCTCTACAATTACAACATACACACTAATGTACCTCTAACATTATATCACACACACTAATGTACCTCTACAATTATAACACACAGACAAATGTACCTCTACAATTACAACATACACACTAATGTACCTCTAACATTATATCACACACACTAATGTACCTCTACAATTAAAACACACAGAGTAATGTACCTCTACAATTACAACACACATACTAATGTACCTCTACAATTAAAACACACAGAGTAATGTACCTCTACAATTACAACACACAGAGTAATGTACCTCTACAATTACAACACACATACTAATGTACCTCTACAATTAAAACACACAGAGTAATGTACCTCTACAATTACAACACACATACTAATGTACCTCTAAAATTATAACACACACACAAATGTACCTCTACAATTACAACATACACACTAATGTACCTCTAAAATTATAACACACACACAAATGTACCTCTACAATTACAACACACACACTAATGTACCTCTACAATTACAACACACACACTAATGTATCTCTACAATTATAACACACACACAAATGTACCCCTACGATTACAACACACATACTAATGTACCTCAACAATTACAACACACACACTAATGTACCTTTACAATTATAACACACACACAAATGTACCCCTACAATTACAACACACACACTAATGTACCTTTACAATTATAACACACACACAAATGTACCCCTACAATTACAACACACACACAAATGTACCTCTACAATTACAACACACACACTAATGTACCTCTACAATTACAACACACACACTAATGTACCTTTACAATTATAACACACACACAAATGTACCCCTACAATTACAACACACACACAAATGTACCTCTACAATTACAACACACACACAAATGTACCTCTACAATTACAACACACACACTAATGTACCTTTACAATTACAACACACACACAAATGTACCTCTACAATTATAACACACACACTAATGTACCTCTACAATTACAACACACACACAAATGTACCTCTACAATTACAACACACACACTAATGTACCTTTACAATTACAACACACACACAAATGTACCTCTACAATTATAACACACACACTAATGTACCTCTACAATTATAACACACACACTAATGTACCTTTACAATTACAACACATACACTAATGTACCTCTACAATTACAACACACGCACTAATGTACCTCTACAATTATAACACACACACAAAAGTACCTCTACAATTACAACACACACACAAATGTACCTCTACAATTACAACACACACACTAATGTACCTTTACAATTACAACACACACACAAAAGTACCTCTACAATTAAAACACACACACAAATGTACCTCTACAATTACAACACACACACAAATGTACCTCTACAATTACACCACACACACTAATCTACCTCTAAAATTACAACACACAGACTAATGTACCTCTACAATTACAACACACATACTAATGTACCTCTACAATGACAACACACACACTAATGTACCTCTACATTTACAACACACACACTAATGTACCACTACAATTACAACACACACACTAATGTACCTCTACAATTATAACACACACACTAATGTACCTCTACAATTATAACACACACACACTAATGTACCTCTACAATTATAACACACACACTAATGTAACTCTACAATTACAACACACACACTAATGTACCTCTACAATTATAACACACATACTAATGTACCTCTACAATTATAACACACACACTAAGTTAATGTACCTCTACAAGTATAACACACACACTAATGTACCTCTACAATTACAACACACACACATACTAATGTACCTCTACAATTACAACACACATACTAATGTAACTCTACAATTACAACACACACACTAATGTAACTCTACATTTACAACACACTAAGCTACTGTACCTCTACAATTACAACACACACACTAATGTAACTCTACAATTACAACACACACACTAATGTACCTCTACAATTTTAACACACACACTAATGTACCTCTACAATTACAACACACACACACACTAATGTACCTCTAAAATTTTAACACACACACTAATTTACCTCTACAATTACAACACACACACATACTAATGTACCTCTACAATTATAACACACACACTAAGTTAATGTACCTCTACAAATATAACACACACACTAATGTACCTCTACAATTATAACACACATACTAATGTACCTCTACAATTATAACACACACACTAAGTTAATGTACCTCTACAAGTATAACACACACACTAATGTACCTCTACAATTACAACACACACACATACTAATGTACCTCTACAATTACAACACACATACTAATGTAACTCTACAATTACAACACACACACTAATGTAACTCTACATTTACAACACACTAAGCTAATGTACCTCTACAATTACAACACACACACTAATGTACCTCTACAATTACAACACACACACATACTAATGTACCTCTACAATTACAACACACATACTAATGTAACTCTACAATTACAACACACACACTAATGTAACTCTACATTTACAACACACTAAGCTAATGTACCTCTACAATTACAACACACACACTAATGTAACTCTACAATTACAACACACACACTAATGTACCTCTACAATTACAACACACACACACACTAATGTACCTCTAAAATTTTAACACACACACTAATTTACCTCTACAATTACAACACACACACACACTAATGTACCTCTACAATAAAACACACACTAATGTACCTCTATAATTACAACACACACACACACTAATATACCTCTACAATTATAACACACACACTAATGTACCTCTTCAATTACAACACACACACAAATGTACCCCTACAATTATAACACACACACTAATGTACCTCTACAATTATAACACACACACAAATGTACCCCTAGAATTACAACACACACACTAATGTACCTCTACAATTATAACACACACACTAATGTACCTCTTCAATTACAACACACACACACACTGATCTACTTCTACAATTATAACACACACACACTAATGTACCTCTACAATTATAACACACACACACACACTAATGTACCTCTACAATTAGAGCACACACACTAATGTACCTCTACTATTATAAGACACACACTAATGTACCTCTACAATTACAACGCACACACACTAATGTACCTCTACAATTATAACGCACACACACACACACTAATGTACCTCTATAGTTACAACACACACACTAATTTACCTCTACAATTACAACACACACACAAATATACCTCTACAATTACAACACACACACTAATGTACCTCTACAAGTATAACACACATACTAATGTACCTCTACAATTACAACACACATACTAATGTACCTCTACAATTACAACACACATACTAATGTACCTCTACAATTACAACACACATACTAATGTATCTCTACAATTACAACACACACACTAATGTACCTCTACAATTACAACACAGACTAAGCTAATGTACCTCTACAATTACAACACACACACAAATGTACCTCTACAATTACAACACACACACATACTAATGTACCTCTACAATTATAACACACACACATACTAATGTACCTCTACAATTATAACACACACACTAATGTACATTTACAACACACACACTAATGTACCTCTATAGTTACAACACACACACTAATTTACCTCTACAATTACAACACACATACTAATGTACCTCTATAGTTACAACACACACACACACTAATATACCTCTATAGTTACAACACACACACTGATGTACCTCTACAATTATAACACATAATAATTACAACACACACACACACTAATGTACCTCTATAGTTCCAACACACACACTGATGTACCTCTACAATTATAACACACACACTAATGTACCTCTACAATTATAACACACACACAAATGTACCTCTACAATTACAACACACATACTAATGTACCTCTACAATTTTAACACACACACTAATGTACCTCTTCAATTACAACACGTTGTAATTGTAGAGTTACATTAGTAACTCTACAATTACAACACACACACTAATGTACCTCTACAATTACAACACACACACTAATGTACCTCTACAATTACAACACACACACTAATGTACCTCTACAATTACAACACACACACCAATGTATCTCTACAATTACAACACACACACACACACTAATGTACCTCTGCAAATATAACACACACACTAATGTACCTCTACGATTACAACACACACACAAATGTACCCCTACAATTATAACACACACACTAACGTACCTCTACATTTACAACACACACACACATGTACCTCTACAATTACAACACATACTAATGTACCTCTACAATTATAACACACACACTAATGTACCTCTTCAATTACAACACACACACTAATGTACCTCTTCAATTACAACACACACACACACTGATCTACTTCTACAATTATAACACACACACAAATGTACCTCTACAATTACAACACACACACTAATGTACCTCTACAATTATAACACACACACTAATGTACCTCTTCAATTACAACACACACACAAATGTACCCCTACAATTACAACACACACACTAATGTACCTCTTCAATTACAACACACACACACACTGATCTACTTCTACAATTATAACACACACACACACACACTAATGTACCTCTACAATTAGAGCACACACACTAATGTACCTCTACTATTATAACACACATACTAATGTACGTCTACAATTACAACACACACTAATGTACCTCTACAATTATAACACACACACACACACACTAATTTACCTCTACAATTACAACACACAGACTAATGTACCTCTACAATTACAACACACACACTAATGTACCTCTACAATTATAACACACATACTAATGTACCTCTACAATTATAACACACACACTAATGTACCTCTACAATTACAACACACACACTAATGTACCTCTACAATTACAACACACACACAAATGTACCTCTACAATTATAAAACACACACACAAAAGTACCTCTACAATTACAACACACACACTAATGTACCTCTACAATTACAACACACACAAATGTACCTCTACAATTACAACACACACAAATGTACCTCTACAATTACAACACACACACACACACACACACACGCGCGCACTGAGATACCTCTACAGTTATAACACACATATTAATGTATATCTAGTTATGACATACACACTCATTAATGTATATCTAGTTATTACATACACACTCATTAATGTATATCTAGTTATTACATAAACATTACTGTATATCTAGTTATAACATACACACTCATTAATGTATATCTAGTTATAACATACACACTCATTACTGTACCTCTAGTTATAACATACACACTCATTACTGTATATCTAGTTATAACATACACACTCATTAATGTATATATAGTTATTACATACACACTCATTACTGTACCTCTAGTTATAACATACACACTCATTACTGTATATATAGTTAAAACATACACACTCATTACTGTACCTCTAGTTATAACATACACACTCATTACTGTATATCTAGTTATGACATACACACTCATTAATGTATATCTAGTTATAACATACACACTCATTACTGTACCTCTAGTTATAACATACACACTCATTAATCTATATCTAGTTATAACATACACACTCATTAATGTATATCTAGTTATAACATACACACTCATTACTGTACCTCTAGTTATAACATACACACTCATTAATCTATATCTAGTTATGACATACACACTCATTACTGTACCTCTAGTTATAACATACACACTCATTAATCTATATCTAGTTATAACATACACACTCATTAATGTATATATAGTTATAACATACACACTCATTACTGTACCTCTAGTTATAACATACACACTCATTACTGTATATCTAGTTATGACATACACACTCATTAATGTATATCTAGTTATTACATACACACTCATTACTGTATATCTAGTTATGACATACACACTCATTAATGTATATCTAGTTATAACATACACACTCATTAATCTATATCTAGTTATAACATACACACTCATTAATGTATATATAGTTATAACATACACACTCATTACTGTACCTCTAGTTATAACATACACACTCATTAATGTATATATAGTTATAACATACACACTCATTAATGTATATCTAGTTATAACATACACACTCATTACTGTACCTCTAGTTATAACATACACACTCATTAATGTATATCTAGTTATAACATACACACTCCTTACTGTACCTCTTGTTATAACATACACACTCATTAATGTATATCTAGTTATAACATACACACTCATTAATGTATATCTAGTTATGACATACACACTCATTAATGTATATCTAGTTATGACATACACACTCATTAATGTATATCTAGTTATGACATACACACTCATTAATGTATATCTAGTTATGACATACACACTCATTAATGTACATCTAGTTATGACATACACACTCATTAATGTATATCTAGTTATGACATACACACTCATTAATGTATATCTAGTTATGACATACACACTCATTAATGTATATCTAGTTATAACATACACACTCATTAATGTATATCTAGTTATGACATACACACTCATTAATGTATATCTAGTTATAACATACACACTCATTAATGTATATCTAGTTATAACATACACACTCATTACTGTACCTCTAGTTATAACATACACACTCATTACTGTACCTCTAGTTATAACATACACACTCATTACTGTATATCTAGTTATGACATACACACTCATTAATGTATATCTAGTTATAACATACACACTCATTAATGTACCTCTAGTTATAACATACACACTCATTAATGTATATCTAGTTATGACATACACACTCATTAATGTATATATAGTTATAACATACACACTCATTACTGTACCTCTAGTTATTACATACACACTCATTACTGTACCTCTAGTTATAACATACACACTCATTAATGTATATCTAGTTATTACATACACACTCATTACTGTACCTCTAGTTATAACATACACACTCATTACTGTATATCTAGTTATGACATACACACTCATTAATGTATATATAGTTATAACATACACACTCATTACTGTACCTCTAGTTATTACATACACACTCATTACTGTACCTCTAGTTATAACATACACACTCATTAATGTATATCTAGTTATTACATACACACTCATTACTGTACCTCTAGTTATAACATACACACTCATTACTGTATATCTAGTTATGACATACACACTCATTAATGTATATCTAGTTATGACATACACACTCATTAATGTACATCTAGTTATGACATACACACTCATTAATGTATATCTAGTTATGACATACACACTCATTACTGTACCTCTAGTTATAACATACACACTCATTACTGTACCTCTAGTTATAACATACACACTCATTACTGTATATCTAGTTATGACATACACACTCATTACTGTATATATAGTTATAACATACACACTCATTAATGTATATCTAGTTATAACATACACACTCATTAATGTATATATAGTTATAACATACACACTCATTACTGTACCTCTAGTTATAACATACACACTCATTAATGTATATATAGTTATAACATACACACTCATTAATGTATATCTAGTTATAACATACACACTCATTACTGTACCTCTAGTTATAACATACACACTCATTAATGTATATCTAGTTATTACATACACACTCATTACTGTACCTCTAGTTATAACATACACACTCATTACTGTACCTCTAGTTATAACATACACACTCATTAATGTATATCTAGTTATAACATACACACTCATTAATGTACCTCTAGTTATAACATACACACTCATTAATGTATATATAGTTATAACATACACACTCATTACTGTACCTCTAGTTATAACATACACACTCATTACTGTACCTCTAGTTATAACATACACACTCATTACTGTATATCTAGTTATAACATACACACTCATTAATGTATATATAGTTATAACATACACACTCATTACTGTACCTCTAGTTATAACATACACACTCATTAATGTATATATAGTTATAACATACACACTCATTAATGTACCTCTAGTTATAACATACACACTCATTACTGTATATCTAGTTATGACATACACACTCATTAATGTACCTCTAGTTATTACATACACACTCATTACTGTATATCTAGTTATTACATACACACTCATTAATGTATATCTAGTTATAACATACACACTCATTACTGTACCTCTAGTTATAACATACACACTCATTACTGTATATCTAGTTATAACATACACACTCATTACTGTATATCTAGTTATTACATACACACTCATTAATGTACCTCTAGTTATTACATACACACTCATTACTGTACCTCTAGTTATAACACACACACTCATTACTGTACCTCTAGTTATAACATACACACTCATTACTGTACCTCTAGTTATAACATACACACTCATTAATGTATATCTAGTTATAACACACACACTCATTAATGTATATCTAGTTATAACACATATTAACGTATCTCTGCAGTTACAATGTACATTAATGTATATCTACAGTATATATACAGTTATAATACATTAATATATTTCTACAATTATAGCACACACACATCTTTATAGATATAACACACACACAGTCATCTCTATAATTATCACACACAGACACACACATCTCTATAATCGTCACACACACATCTCCATAAATATCACACACACACATCTCTATAATTATCACACACACATCTTTTTAGATATAACACACAGACAGTCATCTCTAATATTATCACGCACAGACACACACATCTCTATGATTATCACACACACACTAATGTATGTGTTTACATCCACACATCTACTCTGATGTAATCCTCTCCGAAATGACGGCGTTTATGACTGCCGTTAAAAGTTAAATAAGATATTGTTTTGACGCCTTAAACTATTTGACAGTTGATACCTTACTAACAGTAAAAGTAACATGCTGCTTTGCTATAACAACCATTACACATGGAAATAAGAGCAAATTGGCTGCTTTCTGCTCCATAATCACCACTAACATGTTAAACTAATTAAGAAAACAATAAAACATCAATCAATACCCAACTACATGCTTGTGTTAAGCAGTCAGTCTTCTCACTTTCAACACCTCTCTCTCTTCTCTTCATAAAATATGGTGCTTTAATAATGTTAAAAACATTTGTGTTACATTCCTATATGTTGTATAGTGTATCCGCTGGATCTCCGTCACTATTGACGAGTGTTCCTGTTGTTTGATTAACGGGTGAAAAAAAACAAAACATTCTCGTGAAGTTAATATTCAAATGATTGAAGTATAAATATTGTAAATTCACGTCTACCCATAACGTAATTGGCAGAACGATTCACCGAAATACAGTGACAAGGCTGCCACCTTTGAAATACACGTACTTTCGGGCCCCAAATAATAGTTGTGTGGGGTGGAAAATCGGTAATTTTTCTAGGCTGTCTCCGTTGATTTTTTAAAAACCAGAATTAGTCGTTTAGTTTACATATTGAGACCCCCGACCCAACCTATTTATTTGATAACGTATGGGATTTCTACTAATGTACTTTTGTCATGTAAAATGCTTTGTAATGTATAAAGAAAATTGATTGACGCAGGAATGCTACAACTTAAAATAAAATTTGGATGGAGATAGATTAGTAAAATTTAATAAGTTGGGGTTGGAAGAAATTTGAAAAATTAATAAGGGGAGGGAGGGTATTATTCCAGACCCGAAAATACAACTCATTTTTGCCAGCTGAATGGACTAGAGCAAGGTGTCTTGCTCAAAGACACAATGTGCCGCTGGTAATGGAACTCATTACTTTAGGAATGGAAGGTTAGCACTGTAACAACTATATCACGTGATTCCTAT
>OZ024743.1:329871589-329876589 GCA_964016885.1 Eledone cirrhosa
GGCAAAGAACTGAAAAATACGAAGATAATACGTCATTATTTTGAGCATTGTAAACAATTACACGCAAAGACAAAACCACGTTTATGGTATAAATGAATTCGTAGACTAATATTCTATTAGGTGGTTCGTGGAGACGGTCTCTGGCAATGAACGGAAAAAACGAAGATAATACGCCATTATGTGGAGAGGTGAGAACAGTTACACGCAAAGGCAAAACCACGTTTATGGTATAACTGAAGTGGTAGACTAAAATTCTATTTAGGAAACCGAATGATTCTCGGCTTCAGAGTTAAGAATAATTGTTTCTACTTTAGGCTCAAGGCCAGCAATTACCCAGTACATTACTGGTACTTTATTTTATCGACCCCGTAAGGATGAAAGGCAAAGTTAACCTCGGCGGGATTTGAACTCAGACTGTAAAGGGACGTAACTATGCTAAACCCTTCAGAGTTAAGAATAATGTAAATAAATTATAGTTATACCATAAACGTAGTTTTGCCTTTGCGAATAATTGTTCTCTTCGCTCCACATAATGACGTATTATCTTCGTTTTTTTCCAGTTCGTTGCCAGGGATGGTTTCCACGAACCAAAGTATCGTCTTCCTGTCTTCCTTCGGTTGCAACGTTTTTCGAAATATTTACTTCTGCGTTCACAGATTGATTTTTTTTAGTTTCAGAAGACCCCGTTAAGGGTGAAAGTAGCGATTCCTTGCTTAAAATTTAATCTGTTATTTTAATAAATAAATATATATATATATATTTATTATATATATATATATATATATATATATATATATATATATATATATATATATATATATATATATATATATATATATACATATATATACATATATATATATATACATATATATATGTATATATTTATATATATATACATATTTATATATATATATATATATATATATATATATATATATATATATATATATATATATATATATATATATATATATATATATGTATATATATATATATATATATATATATATATATATATATATATATATACACACTGATAAATGTAAACACATTTATATATAGATATATGTAGTACTTTCACACTTAAATGAGAGAGAGGGCAAATGAGGTTCTAGATTGATGTTAGAGAGAGGAAAGAGTTAGTGTGGAGAAATGAAAACTACTTTGTTTTCTCTTATTATATAATGGATATTGCAGTGATTTTCTCAGAAATAGTTCCACGTGACTTTCTAACGAGAACATTTGATGTTGGCGGTGGCGGGTTATTTCTTCCCCAGAAACAAGCCATTCTTGGAGTCTGGTAATATGGCGGCATATTGGCAGACTCGTTACGGCGGCTTCACATTAAAAACTCCTCGGTATTTGTTCCGTTTCAATGCATCAATGCACTCTGAGTTCAAATCCTGCCAATCTCAACTCTGCCTTTCATATCCTTTTTTCTGGGGCAGTGGGCACCATTCTCTCTCTATTTCTCTTTATCACACCCAATCACCATCTCTCGCTCTCTCTTTCTCTTTATTCCTCTTTTTCTTTCTTTGCACCTCTTTCTCTCTCTCTCCCTCTCTCTAAAGAGAGAGAGAGAGAAAGAGCAACCAGCTGTGTTCAGACCTGGAGAAGGAGGGACATTACCAGGTTTGAAATGCCCAACTCGGCACTCCAATGATTCCATCAGGAATTGAGTGCATTTATTCTTTATTCTGACATTTCATCTTGTTGAGGAAGATAAGCATATCATATGAAATACAAGCTACCTATGACCCCCTCGCCTGTCCTTGCAGTCGTACTATAACTCTTTAGAGAGTAAAGTGCTGTGAGAGAGATTTAGCTCTCATTGCTTGGTTGGCAGACTTAATTTGTTTTAACTTAATCCCATGGTCCTAGGGTCACTACGTTGGAGTCCATTGTAGATTTTAGGCAATCAGCTTTTTCGTACGGCAGATCCAACTCTATTGCAGGTGTTTCGGCGATTACCTGGTCATCGGGTGACTATGGAGGGTCCACTCTATAGCATGTATTTGGGCAAGATCTTCAGATTGAGGATAAATTCTCTCATCTGTCTTGTGAATTGTAAAAAAAGAGGTACGGCCTCTGCCCCTTTTCTCCTGATTAAACCCTACGAGGTTTGTGTCAGTATTGTATTATATGAGATAGAAATGACTGGGAAATATTGGTTATAGGTTTATGTTAACATAGGTGTCAAACAAGAAAGCCACCAGCACCACCACCACTACTAATTAATTATAGGTAACATTATAGAAATATAAACATCTGATAGGTGAATGGAATTATAAGAACCAAGGTATTTCATTCCGTAAAATAACAACTGGAATGAGAAATGTTTTCAGGTGTTTAAATAGTTCACAACACATGTTCATATTAAACACAAGTTAGCGATATTAACTGGATCAGTTCACACCGGTTGATGCTAAACACCAATTATAGTGATGTTAACTAGTTCAATTCACACCTGGTCATGCTAAACAACAATTACAGTAATGTTAACTGGGTCAATTCAATTTACCAGTGTAACCAGCCGAGGGAGCCTCTATAAAATCCTTAAGGTGGCATGAAGCGGATGGGATCATTTTGTTGGTAACTTTATCTGTTAGAAATAGCTGTCAAATCTCCCTCAATTCATAGTAGAACTATTTAGTAAAGAAAAGATTTCTTCGCCCATTTATTCCTGAGTGTCTTGAGGGCAGAGTCTTAAAATACTCCTTCTAACGGGTCCTGTAAGAAGCAACAGTCTCTAGTTGATTCGGTTGGATCCCCAAGCGAGACCAGCCGATTTCATGGGGATTATCCAGCCATCTTGCTCAAGGTTTACCCCCTGGATCTCCTGCCTGTTGGTTTTGCCTATAAAATCTTTCCTGAGATATTCTAATCACATTCCCGTAATATCGAATTGAAGATAGCTAATTTGGTTTTTACACCTACCTCCCTTCTGATTGCCGAATGCTGAAGCTGGCGCATTACTACACCAGCTCTTGCAATTCTTGCACTTAATTCAGCCTCCTGCCTTCCATCATACGGCCCTAGCTACTTGAACGTCTCCACCTGCTTTAGTGGAAGTCCATTCACATGTAGATTCCACTGCGCAGGCTTATCGAGAGGACGAGTGTCTCAGTCTTCGATGTCCTGATTTTCATTCCAGCTATGCAGCACTCAGCATCAAACCTATCAAGTACAAGTTGCAGCCTACATCTGTCGAGTTAAGTAACACCATGTCGTCTGCAAATTCCAGCCGACTGATTTTACAGCCGCCAGTCGTGATACCACTTCCAACCCGGCTGCGCATGTCAATCCTGTTCATGAAAATATTGAACAGAAGAGGTGACAGTACGCATCCTTGGCGGAGTCCGAATCGCACATTGAATGGTTTTGATTTAGCATCATTTATCCGAACACAAATACCTGGGCATTCGCATAGAGACATCGGGGCAACAAGAAGCTGACCAACAATTCTATAATCCTACAGAACCTTTCATAGCAGGTTTCGTGGTATACTGTCATATGCATTTTCGAGGTCTGCAAAGCAAGAATACACCTCCTGGCAGTACTCACACGGTTTCTCAAAGACCTGCAGCAGTGTGAATATTTGGCCGGTTGTGCTGCACCGGGCCGAAAACCACACTATTCATCAGATAGCTTGGATTCCACAATAATTTTAAACAAAAGGAACTCTGGATGACATAGTTTTAAGATAGAGTGTGTCAAAGACAAACTGACGAGATGCGAACGAGAAACACACGGGTAATAGGCTAGCTCGGTCTTCGGTAATCTGTGTGGGGGTGAGAGTGTGGGGGTGAGAGTCAAACAATAACAACATCAACAATAATGGTTTTTTGATTTAAGCACAAGGCCAACAATCCTACTAATAATTGTTTCTACTTTTAGGCACAGGCCAGCAATTACCCAGTGCATTACTGGTACTTTATTTTATCGACCCCTTAAGGATGAAAGGCAAAGTCAACCTCGGCGGGATTTGAACTCAGATCGTAAAGGGACGTAACTATGCTGGATAGCACGGCGTCCGACCCTCTACCGATACTGCCAGTCCACCGCCCTACACTCCTACTAATAATTGTTTCTACTTTAGGCACAAGGCCAGCAAATACCCAGTTCATTACTGGTACTTTATTTTATCGACCCCGTAAGGATGAAAGGCAAAGTCAACCTCGGCGGGATTTGAACTCAGATCGTAAAGGGACGTAACTATGCTGGAAAGCATGGCGTCCGACCCTCTACCGATACTGCCAATCCACGTCAATCTATCATAAGTGTCATTTCCATAAAGACTCTTAAGTTTCGTTGCTAGGTATGCAAAGTAAAGGACATGGAATTAAATGTCCTCCCTGCTTAGAAACAAAAGGTGAAACCTACTGAAGCAAAACGAATTCTCCTATTCAGGAAGTCTGTGGTATAATGGGTTAATAATTCAGCCATTTTGAATTCTTTGGCGGCAAAATTACATGCATGTAATTAGCGCGTAATTAAGAGTGTGCAGTGAATAAATATGTAAATTTGCGTCGACATGTAATTAAAGAATGTGTAGTGAAATATACGTATTTTGTCATACCTAATTATGGATGTATAATTAAAAATATAGAAACATTGTTACTTGAGAATGCGTATAATTTCGTATATGTAATTATGTAACTAATTATAGATGTTTAATGAAGGATAAGTATAATTAGGACATGCAATTAGGCGTTCGATAAGAATAAGTATCAGATATATTGGTGATCTATCATTGATATTCACGCCCCTCTCTCATCCAAGTGTTGATTTTCAGATTCTTTGAACCCTATATGTCTCATACATTTGACAATTAGTTTTCTAATTGTACTCACAGCATGGAGCAATGGGTAAGAAGTTTGCTTCGTAATGATTATTAGGTCCCGGGTTCAATCCCACTGCATGATGACATATTGGACAGGGGTCATTTGTAATAGCCTCAAGTTGGCCCATGCCTTGTGAATGAAACAAGCTAGACG
>OZ024743.1:329881589-329896589 GCA_964016885.1 Eledone cirrhosa
CGTGCATACATACATACATACATACATACATACATGGTGGCTGCCAACTCGTTTTCGAGTACGGCCACTACTTTATATCCATGTAGGAGAACCCCTACCGATGCGCTGAACGAGTGTGACTTTTTAGTCTAGCCAGCGACTTGAAAACTCTGGTACAAACACTACACTTGTGACAATTATTGACACATAGTGCTTTGCATTTGATACCATGTGACGACAAGTGCAGAGAGATCTCCAGATATAAAGCAATGCCTGTGCCGTGAAGCATTTATAGTGAGCAAAGGCACTGCACAAAGCCAGTTCCACTCTCTTAACGAATATGATATTTACCAAAAAGAAGAACAAGTCAACATCATTGGATACCATCAGGGTTGCAGGTGTTATATCAGAGTTTTCCTTCTCCTAGAATTCTGCCTTGACAAAGGCTAAGGGGTCATCTCTCATACATACATACATACATACATACATACATACATACATACATACATACATACATACATACATACATACATAAGGGGTCATCTCCCATACATACATGGTGGCTGCCAATTCGTTTTCGAGTACGGCCGCTACTTTATATCCATAAAGGAGAACCCCTACCGATGCGCTGAACGAGTGTGACTTTTTAGTCCAGCCAGCGACTTGAAAACTCTGGTACAAACACTACACTTGTGACAAATATTGACACATAGTGCTGGGCCCATGGTACCCTGTGACGACAAGTGCAGAGAGATCTCCAGATATAAAGCAATGCCTGAGCCGTGAAGCTTTTATAGTGAGCAAAGGCACTGCACAAAGCCAGTCCCACTCTCTTAACCAAGATGATATTTACCAAAAGGAAGAACAAGTCAACATCATTGGATACCATCAGAGTTGCAGGTGTTATATCAGAGTTTACCTTCTCCTAGAATTCTGCCTTGACAAAGGCTAAAGGGTCATCTCTCCCAGTGATTTTGGATGGCCATTGACTCTTAAGAGCTCCTTTGCCCTTTGACAGGTCTTATTTTTAGTCCTGCAGGATGTCCAAAGTCACCCTCCTCACCAAGAAACCTTGGTGGGCTTGCCAGTTTAGTCGCCAACGACCCGACCATGGGTCAGGTTGTACTGGGATACATGTTACCATAAATTCCATACATACATACATACATACATACATACATACATACATACATACATACATACATACATACATACAGTGGCTCACAATGTGTTTGCTGTGCCTGTCCTAACATCAACGTTTGGAATACTCAATTGGATGATAGACGAAATTCGAGCAACTTCCACATCAACAGTGGCATAGACCGCCTTTACTTGAAACGTAAGCAGGGAGGCAGAGGCCTAACATCAGTTCAGACAGCATTTGAATATCGCATCATATCCCTCCGACAACATCTACGAAACTCGAAGCGTAGGAGCCCGTCTCTCAAGCAAGTCTATCTGCATGAAACAAATAAGATCATGAGAGTTGGGAAGGAACTCCTCGAGACATATTCCCTGTGTGATAATCAAAAACTCACTCAGGGAAGTCGCTCAGCAGTATCGCAGTGAATCCATGGATGAAAAACTGCATGCTTATTAGCAAAAAATCATGCATGGATATGTTGCCAGGAAGCTCCAGAGTAAGAGTAATATAGATAAGGCAAGTAGTCTATCTTGGACCAACAACCGCTATATTGGCTCCCACTTTGAAGGATACGCTTTTGAAATCCAAGAACAGGAAATCAACAGGAAATACCTGATTCACAAAAGAGATAGGGATGCATGCAAAACACCTAGATGTGATAACAAGTGCAGACTCTGCAGAATTAACATTGAAGATGTCACCCATAAAATAAGCAGCTGTCCAAAGATGTCATCGCGGTACTATCTACCTATGAGTCATGATGTAGTGGCCAAAACACTGTACAATGCAACCCGTAGAAAAGATAGCCCCGATAATAAACACATTAAAAGCTACAGCAATGTGGAAGACATACATATACATAATATGAAAGAGTACTGGTGGAATGTTCCAGTAAAAACCCCAATAAAATGCAGGCATAACAGACCAGATATTATGATATGGGACAGGGAGAAGAAAACATGCACAGAAGTGGAAATTAGCTGCGCAGCAGATGCCAATATAATATCAAAGATTAGCGAAAAGGAGAATATTTATGCAGAACTGATGAGAAATCTGCAGATACTCCACCCTGATTACACCTTCAGATTTATGCCTGTGATTATTGGGGAACTGGGATATGTTAGTAACTGCCTCAATACAAATCTTGAGAAGCCGAGCTTCACAGGAACAGAAAGAACACAACTAGTTAGGAAATTACAAGTACAATCCATTAATGGAACAGTAGAGATATAAAATATTCCAAAACCTTTGCATCTAATAACTACATATACACATGTACAGATACTAAGCATACACACACGCACACATACAACTCAAAACATATACATCCACACATACAATAACATCCATATTTACACAGGCATACATACATATCTACCTAGTTGATGTGTAAATTCCAATCACAGAGTCTTGTGTCTATGTTAGAAACCGACTCTCTCTCTATTGGTAAACATTTGTGAAATTATAAAACCAGAAGAACATACATTCATACATACATACATATATATATACATACATGGTGGCTGCCAACTCGTTTTCGAGTACGGCCACTACTTTATATCCATGTAGGAGAACCCCCACCGATGTGCTGAACGAGTGTGACTTTTTAGTCCAGCCAGCGACTTGAAAACTCTGGTACAAACATTACACTTGTGACAATTATTGACATATAGAGCTGGGCCCATGGCACCATGTGACGACAGGTGCATAGAGATCTCCAGATATAAAGCAATGCCTGTGCCATGAAGCTTTTATAGTGAGCAAAGGCACTGCACAAAGCCAGTCCCACTCTCTTAACGAATATGATATTTACCAAAAAGAACAAGTCAACATCATTGGATACCATCAGGGTTGCAGGTGTTATATCAGAGTTTTCCTTCTGCTAGAATTCTGCCTTGACAAAGGCTAAGGGGTCATCTTTCCCGGTGATTTTGGATGGCCATTGACTCTTAAGAACTCCTTTGCCCTTTGACAGGTTTTGTTTTTAGTCCTGCAGGATGTCCAAAGTCACCCTCCTCACCAAGAAACCTTGGTGGGGTTGCCAGTTTAGTCGCCAACGACCCGACCATGAGACAATAGTTCCATGACAATAGTTCCATGTAACTGATTTTCACAAAAAGCATTCCTGGTCAGATATATATTCAATTAAGGTTAATAGTATGAAATAGATATTACAGGTCATTCTTAAATTGAGGAATTTATGTGGAGTGGTGCTACTGAAATTTATGGTTGGAGTAGAAAATTTACAAATAAAAAGACTTATGTAGGTTGGCTTGCACTACACTCAGACCCACACCCACAGACACACACACACACATCCACACATACAAAATGTGGGGTGATAATAATTAAAATAATGGTTAGAGTCCAATACTTAGATAGTTTAGAAAATTCAGAAATAAAAGGTTTATGCTGGTTGACTTGTACATACAGTCACACCTACCCCCTCAGACACTCACACATCTACACACACAAATCCATACAGGTGTGTACATATATATATATGTATGCATGTATGTACGCACAAGTATACATATATATATATAAAATATATATATATATACACAGAACATACATATATATAAAATATACATATAAAAATATAAAAAATATATATATACATAAAATACACACATACATAAAATACATACACACATAAAACATACATACATATATATATATAAAATACACATACACATACATATATTTATAAAATATATACATATATATACATATATATAAAATACACATATATACGCTTATAAAAATACATATATATATACACATGATATATATATACATATATATATAAAATCAGGTTCAATAAAACGTGGTTTAGATGACTCCTAACCAGTAGAGGATCCGTTGGACCATCCACCATAGGGACCACAAATTATGGGTGGTTGTTGTTGTCCATTGGTCATTGGTACGGGGTGTAGGGGACCTACAAGGAGGGGGGGGGGGCGTTGTGGGAGGCCGTAACCGGGGTTTATCCATATAGCTTGAGGAAAGTTCCCGTCCTTATGTGTCTGCAGGCACCGAATAAGTCGGTCCTTCTGTTTAATAGCTTGGTTCCGCCATGAACAATCTCGAGTGTCTCACTAAGACAGAGGTTGCAAATACCAGAACCGCCTCTGTCTGGGGGAACCTTTCTAACCACGGACCAGACCAGAGAGTGCGGGGTCTTTTCAAGTTTGAGCTTCCAGATCAATTCAGAAAGGGCCGTACATTTCCTCTTATCTATTCTGTTAAAGGATTGGCGATGGTTATACCACCGACCTCTGAAGCTCGTCCCTGTGGATCCTATGTAGTGGTGCTCCGAGTTAGGAGTTCTGACCTTGCACCTGTAGACCACGTTTTTCGGTTGATATGTATATAGATATATATATATATATATATATATATATATATATATACATACCTGTTGAAGAACTGAATCCTCTGTTCGATCATGAATATCACGAGCTTGCTAGTCACGTAAGTCTGATATTTGATTTCGGATTCAAAGAAACACTTTAAACATATAATCGTTTGATTTGTCCAGGTGTATTTTTCTCAATCTGCTAGTTCTATCGTTACTTTGGTATATTATTGTGTGTTAGATTTTGCTTACCACAATGTTCGATTTGTCAAGCTATTTAAACGTATGTTATTACTCTAAGGACCTGCCTTATCGAGTGCTTTGCTATTTCATCATTTCATATAAGTAGGCCGAATTTGCTTGCAAACCACCAGAGATTCGATTTTACTAAATTTCCAATTATATTATTCTCCTAGATTTAATAATTAACTAATTAATTTAATTAGACAATTCTGTTGATTGGTTAATTATTTATGTTTGTTTTATAACATCTAGTCGGAGCTTATCATGATGATTAGTGGAAATTAAAATATTTCCTTTGTCTAACAATGACCCGCCAAAAACCGGGGGTTATTTCCCTTGCTGGAATTAACACGTGACAGCTATAGATACGATACGCTGCATCTAGCAGCAACATTTAGCCTATCACCCCTGTTCTGGGTAGAACGAAAACCTGTTGAAAAACTTAATCCTCTGTTCGATCATGAATACCACGAGCTTGCCAGTCACGTAAGTCTGATATTTGATTTCGGATTCAAAGAAACACTTTAAACGTATAATCGTTTGATTTGTCCAGGTGTATTTTTCTCAACCTGTTAGTTCTATCGTTACTTTGGCATATTATTGTGTGTTAGATTTTGCCTACCACAATGTTCGATTTGTCAAGCTATTTAAACGTATGTTATTACTCTAAGGACCAGCCTTATCGAGTGCTTTGCTAACTCATCATTTCATATGAGTAGGACGAATTTGCTTGCAAACCGCCAGAGATCGATTTTACTAAATTTCCAATTATATATATATATATATATATATATGGATAGACAGACAGACAAATAGAGTGAAAGAGACAGAGGGACAGAGTGACAGGCGTAACTAAATAGATTGTCAAAAAGAATTAAGTACATCCAACAGCTGCACATCTTAAATGTTAAAGAAAAGTGTAGATAGCGATATAGATATATTATTTTTCATATATTTATATATTTTCCTCCGCTGTGACCCGTTTGTTTCTTTCTTACTGCTTCCCCTTTCTCTGTATCTCTCACTTCCTTTTACCCCTCTGCCAGTCACTCTCTCTGTTAGCCTCTTCCTCACACTTTCACTCACTCTCTGCTACCCCCTCTCCTACTTCCTCCCGTTTGACCTGTGCGAAATTCTTTCCTCACTCACTTCGACCAGGTCGAATGGTCTTTATTCTCTCTCGTCTACGATTTCACAGAACTTATGTTCATCAATTTCAGGGATTTGATTCCTTCTTCCTCACTTTTCGTTGCATTACCATCTTTGTTTGTTTACTGTCTCGCTCGTTCCCCCTATTTACGTGTCCCAACGACTTTCTTTAGACGTTGCTCGCACCAACCAGAGGTATATGGTCTTTAAAGCGATGAAATACCAATGAAGGCTGGAAGATCACTGATGAAGGACTAACTTTATTCATATATATATATATATGTATATATAGAGAGAGATAGTTGTAAGGAGATGAGGTAGTGGCTGGAGAGAGTGAGGGGCAGTGGGGGCAGAGAAAGAGAGGGGAGGATGATTATGAGAGAGAGGGGCGGGGGAGATAGAGAGAGAGGGATGATGATGAGAGAGTGTGGGAAAGGCAGAGTAAGCGAGAGCGATTGACGGATGTGATATTCTATAAATACACAAAGTAAAACACCTTGTTTACTTGTATTGAGTCGGTAGCTGATGTTGGTGGCTTTACTGGAGACAGACATACTGTGGTAGGTTTAAGGTAGAGATAGAGGTAGGTAGGTGGGTGGGTAGTAGTGAGGGAGGTAGGGAGGTAGGAGGGAGAGTTAGGTAGGTGGGTAGGTAGGGAGGTAGGGATGGAGGTAGGAGGGAGAGGGGTAGGGAGGTATGGAGGTAAAGGGAGAGGGGTAGGGAGGTATGGAGGTAGGAGGGAGAGGGGTAGGGTTGTAGGTAGAGATAGAGGTAGGTAGGTTGGTGGGTAGGTAGGGAGGTAGGAGGGAAAGGTAGGGTGGGAAGGAGGGAGGTGGGAGGGTGGGAGTTAGGGAGGTAGAGATGAGTAGGTAGGTATATGGGTAGGTAGGTAGGTAGGTAGGTATGTAGGTAGGTTATAGGACATGTCTCTGTGTGTGTGTGTGTATGTTTGTATATCTATCCGTGTGTGTGTGTGTGTATGTTTGTATATCTATCCGTGTGTGTGTGTATGTTTGTATATCTATCCGTGTGTGTGTGTGTATGTTTGTATATCTATCCGTGTGTGTGTATGTTTGTATATCTATCCGTGTGTGTGTGTGTGTATATGTTTGTATATCTATCCGTGTATGTGTGTGTATGTTTGTATATCTATCCGTGTGTGTGTGTGTGTATATATCTATCCGTGCGTGTGTGTGTGTGTGTATATGTTTGTATATCTATCCGTGTGTGTGTGTGTGTGTGTATGTTTGTATATCTATCCGTGTGTGTGTGTGTGTAGGTGTGTATGTGTGTGCCTGTGTGTGTGTGTGTGCCTGTGTGTGTGCCTGTGTGTGTGCCTGTGTGTGTGTGAGTGTGCCTGTGAGTGTGTGCCTGTGCCTGTGTGTGGTAGTGTGTGTGCCTGTGTCTGTGTCTGTGTGTCTACATGTGTGTGTGTGAGTGTGCCTGTATGTGTGTGTGCCTGTGCGTGTTTGTGCCTGTGTGTGTGGTAGTGTGTGTGTCTGTGTCTGTGTGTGTGCCTGTGTGTATGTGTGTGTGTGCCTGTGTGTGTGTGTGTGCCTATGTGTGTGTGAGTGTGCCCGTGTGTGTGCCTGTGTGTGTGGTAGTGTGTGTGTCTGTGTCTGTGTGTGTGCCTGTGTGTCTGTGTGTGTGTGTCTGTGTGTGTGTGCCTGTGTGTCTGTGTGTGTGTGTCTGTGTGTGTGTGAGTGTGCCTGTGTGTGCCTGTGCGTGTTTGTGCCTGTGTGTGTGGTAGTGTGTGTGTCTGTGTGTGTGCCTGTGTGTCTGTGTGTGTGTGACTGTGTGTGTGTGCCTGTGTGTCTGTGCCTGCGTGTGTGCCTGTGCGTCTGTGTGTGTGTGTCTGTGTGTGTGTAACTGTGTGTGTGTGCCTGTGTGTCTGTGCCTGCGTGTGTGCCTGTGCGTCTGTGTGTGTGTGTCTGTGTGTGTGTGAGTGTGTCTGTGTGTGTGTGCCTGTGTGTCTGTGTGTGTGTGTCTGTGTGTGTGTGAGTGTGCCTGTGTGTGTGTGCCTGTGTGTGTGGTAGTGTGTGTATCTGTGTGTGTGCCTGTGTGTCTGTGTGTGTGTGACTGTGTGTGTGTGCCTGTGTGTCTGTGACTGTGTGTGTGCCTGTGTGTCTGTGTGTGTGTGTGCCTGTGTGTGTGGTAGTGTGTGTGTGTCTGTGTGTGTGCCTGTGTGTCTGTGTGTGTGTGACTGTGTGTGCCTGTGTGTCTGTGTCTGTGTGTGTGCCTGTGTGTCTGTGTGTGTGCCTGTGTGTCTGTGTGTGTATGTAGATTCATCTGTTGCTACGTTAGTGCAGGTGCGTTTATCTTTTTTGTTTGACATATTTATGTTTACGCAGGTGTGTGTGTTGATGTTTTTGTACAGGTATGTATCAGTGTGTGTGTTGTAGTGTCAGTATGTCTGTTGTAGTGTCAGTGAGTGTGTTGTAGTGTTAGTGTGTGTGTTGTAGTGTCAGTGAGTGTGTTGTAGTGTTAGTGTGTGTGTTGTAGTGTCAGTGTGTCTGTTGTAGTGTCAGTGTGTGTGTTGTAGTGTTAGTGTGTGTGTTGTAGTGTCAGTGTGTGTTGTAGTGTTAGTGTGTGTGTTGTAGTGTCAGTGTGTGTTGTAGTGTTAGTGTGTGTGTTATAGTAGTGTAAGTGTGTGTGTTGTAGTGTTAGTGTGTGTGTGTTGTAGTGTCAGTGAGTGTGTTGTAGTGTCAGTGTGTGTGTTGTAGTGTCAGTGTGTGTGTTGTAGTGTTAGTGTGTGTGTTGTAGTGTTAGTGTGCGTGTTGTAGTGTTAGTGTGTGTGGTGTAGTGTTAGTGTGTGTGTGTTGTAGTGTTAGTGTGTGTGTTGTAGTGTCAGTGTGTGTGTTGTAGTGTTAGTGTGTGTGTTGTAGTGTTAGTGTATGTGTTGTAGTGTTAGTGTGCGTGTTGTAGTGTTAGTGTGTGTGTTGTAGTGTTAGCGTGTGTGTTGTAGTGTTAGTGTGTGTGTTGTAGTGTTAGTGTGCGTGTTGTAGTGTTAGTGTGTGTGTTGTAGTGTTAGTGTGTGTGTGTTGTAGTGTTAGTGTGTGTGTTGTAGTGTCAGTGTGTGTGTTGTAGTGTTAGTGTGTGTGTTGTGGTGTTAGTGTGTGTGTTGTAGTGTTAGTGTGTGTTGTAGTGTCAGAGTGTGTGTTGTAGTGTTAGTGTGTGTGTTGTAGTGTTAGTGTGTGTGTTGTAGTGTTAGTGTGTGTGTTGTAGTATTAGTGTGTGTGTTGTAGTGTTAGTGTGTGTGTTGTAGTGTTAGTGTGTGTGTTGTAGTGTTAGTGTGTGTGTTGTAGTGTTAGTGTGCGTGTTGTAGTGTTAGTGTGTGTGTTGTAGTGTTAGTGTGTGTGTGTTGTAGTGTTAGTGTGTGTGTTGTAGTGTCAGTGTGTGTGTTGTAGTGTTAGTGTGTGTGTTGTAGTGTTAGTGTGTGTGTTGTAGTGTTAGTGTGTGTTGTAGTGTCAGAGTGTGTGTTGTAGTGTTAGTGTGTGTGTTGTAGTGTTAGTGTGTGTGTTGTAGTGTTAGTGTGTGTGTGTTGTAGTGTTAGTGTGTGTTGTAGTGTCAGAGTGTGTGTTGTAGTGTTAGTGTGTGTGTTGTAGTGTTAGTGTGTGTGTTGTAGTGTTAGTGTGTGTGTGTTGTAGTGTTAGTCTGTGTTGTAGTGTCAGAGTGTGTGTTGTAGTGTTAGTGTGTGTGTTGTAGTGTTAGTGTGTGTGTTGTAGTGTTAGTGTGTGTGTGTTGTAGTGTTAGTGTGTGTGTTGTAGTGTTAGTGTGTGTGTTGTAGTGTTAGTGTGTGTGTGTTGTAGTGTTAGTGTGTGTGTTGTAGTGTTAGTGTGTGTGTTGTAGTGTTAGTGTGTGTGTGTTGTAGTGTTAGTGTGTGTGTTGTAGTGTTAGTGTGTGTGTTGTAGTGTCAGAGTGTGTGTTGTAGTGTTAGTGTGTGTGTTGTAGTGTTAGTGTGACATATCCTTCAGTCACCCACTTTCAGCACAGCACAGAAATGTCTAGGATGTGACAACTGGAGACAGAAAATGTGACATCGAACGGCAGCTAACTCTTATGTTATTATATCGACCCCAGGAAGGTTGAAAGACAAAGTTGACATTGTGATGTTTATAAGTACTAGCAGAAAACTACCCTTCGGGTGGTTTTCTGCTAGCCTGTGTAGTGTGTATATTGATATTATACGCAAATATATATACATGTAGATATGATACATCAAATAAAATCGTAATTGACATTATACACAGAAATTGAACGAAGACTGCGTTACACTGTCTTATGTAATCAGTAACGTAATCCATTGACGGAAATATATGACTGTTTATTTAAGCGATCGCAAACCGGAAGTGTTGACATTTGAACATTTTAAAGAAGTGAATCTTAAAATAAGCGACAAAATTATTTATAATTAATCAAGAATAACGAAATTTAGTAGATAAATTATGTAATATTCATTCATTATGGGCGGTGGATTCGCAATATCGGTAAAGGGTCGGACGCCATGCTTTGACGCATAGAGTTACGGCCCTTGCCATACTGAGTTCAAATCCCGCCGAGATTAACTTTGCCTTTCATCCTTACGGGCTCGATAAAATAAAGTACCAGTAATCTACTGGTTAATTGCTGGCCTTGTGTCAAAAGTAGAAACAATTATTTATTCAAAGTAATCCAACTTATTTTACAAACGGGATAAAAATATATTCTGGAAGCTGTCCCGCACTCTTCCCTTTATTATAGTTTAGATAGCTGTGTTTGTGTGTATACATATATATATATATATTTGGAAGTACAATATATGATTAAAGGTCTACCAAATATAAACAAAATCTTTGAGTACATGGAAGCCATGTAAAGATTCAACAATATAAACTTCTAGCTGTTTTACAGCTTTCTTTGTTTCTTCCCTTTTTCTTTTCTTTTTTTGTTGTCTTCTTATCCATAATCTGCCCCCCCCCCTCCGTCTTCAATATTTGAAATTTTAATTTTTTTCTGTTATTTTCCCTTTATATTTTTATTATTTGTCTCACCAACTCGTTTTGATTACCAACTGTAAGGAGTACTGGATACTTCCCCTAGTCAGTGATGGCTTACTAGCTCTATACAGACGTTTAAATTGATTAATGAAATAAATAAATACATATTTACATATATGTAAGCACCACCATATGTGGATTTAGTGTGTAAGTGTAGATATGTTTGTGTGTATGTTTAGATATATTTGTGTGTATGTATGTATATTTATGTACATGTGTAATTGTATACATATATATATATATTCCATCCACCACTTTATTCTGTCAATTCCACCAGCCCTTTTTCTTTAACCCCTTATAAACCCACCTTCACATTCATCACCCCCCCCCCCCCCCCCCTCACCCACACACACACACACCAACATTGCTACACTGACCAGTTAAAATTCTATGGCTATACCAATAACCATCCGTACCATCTTCTTTCACATAACAGACTCTCTCTGAACCTGAGCTGGTCGAAATCGAAATAATTGTAATATGCAATCTATATATTAATTTCAACAATGTCATTATTCCGTGTGTCATAATTCTCGATTATCATTGGTTCATAGGTTTCAACGACTCCGCCCACCTCAACGACGCCAAACTTAAATTAATATGCATAATGCCAATGAGGGAGTGAAAGGGGAGAGTAAGAAACAGAGACGCTGTAACTATTACCATGTGTGCGTGTGTATGTACGTGCACGTATGTTTATGTGTGTGTGCGTGCGTGCAGCGTTCCACAGAAAGTAAAAGCAATTCGACTTTATCAAGCAGTGAACTACAACGGCGACGGCGTGCAGTCAGGAATGAAGAAAAACGGGCCGAACAGCGCCCTCGGAACGTCGAACTTCAGAGGCGAAGACGTGCCGCCATGAATGAAGAGGAGCTGGCTGAACAACGCCAACGAAACACTGGAGCCAAGCAGCGACGGCGTGCTGCGATTGTTGAAGACGAACTGGCTGAGCATCATCTTTTATATTAATTATCTATATCTATATCTACATATAATATAAAAGATTGGAACTTCCATCATCTTTTTGAGAAATGTGGACCAACCACGTCTATGCAATGATACACATTTTACAGTCAGGCAGAAGATGAACCATCTCCTAGAGGTCACTATTCTAGGTGGGAGCACCTAGAATTGTTCATATACTATGCACAAACGGTACACCGAAGAATCTGGTATATCTGGAAGATTTTTTTTACTGTTTTTTGTATCACACAGACACTACGGACTCGCCTCATACTGTACCAGACAAACATCCAATACAGTCATTTTCTCTTTTACCTGTCTTCTCTTATAATCTGTTTACCCAGGCAAAGCTGGGTACGTCAGCTAGTAAAGTTAATTTATGAAACAAAACAAATTTAACTTCGTTCCTGCCTACTGGTATTATACTGTGCACGTTTCAGCCACCCTAGCCATGGAGTACACTGAAGTATAAACCTACACGAGACGGAAACGGGTAACGGCTTTGAATGCTTTAACTGAGTAACCACCTGTAAATATAGTTCCACACATTTGTACCATATATATATATAGTTCGGAACTAGCTGTCGAAATGGACGGAGCTCAACCGCCGGGGGCCTGAATCTTTTCATATTACCCACTCTACTACCCCAAATATCGAGTACTCTGGTAGATAAGCAACCAATCACATTCTTTCTAACTTGACCACGGCCATATTGCGGGTCTTAGCCATTTTAAAATCTAATTTTGGCGCGATCACTTTGGAAAACTAAGTGTCTAATTTTGAGTTTGTCTCCTGATGAATCCGAACTCAGTAGATTTCCTATTAATTGGATATCTAAAAATACGGATGAAACCATGGTAGAGATATAGTTACGGTATGTACACATTTCTTCTAAGTTTGAATTTACACCTAATTGTGTATGGTTGATTGTATATTTAGTCAGTTTCTACATGCTGTCGAAATGTTGGATAAATACTCTATTGGGGCCACCGCAAAGAGGCCACTTTCGGTTATTTGTCGGAGATTTCTTCATAGGAGCCTTTATCCTTATAGCTTGGTCTAATCTATTTTTTATATGGTTGATTATGCTGATTTGGAGAGGAAATGGTATATATTTTATTTATCTAATAATTCTAAAGACACGATTTATGATATATATATATATATATATATATATATATATATATATATATATATATTCATTTTATTAAGGCTAAATAGTGAATCTTGCAGCTCAGGAGTTTCGCCTATTTAACACAGGGTTATGACACTGGGATAAACAGGCTAAACACCAGTAACAAGAGTCACTATTTAGCCTTAATAAAATGAATATTGAAACTCTACTTCGGTATTGAGTACTTCTTTCACTCAGCCATCAACCACATACGGATATATATATATACGGGAAATTCTTGAATTGAGCTCTGCCGTCGGGGTCATACTCTTTCCTATTACCCACTCTATTACCCTAAGTATTGAGTACTCTGGTGCGTTAAGGTCCATCTGGTTCCTTACCACACCTCCTTCTTTATATATATATATATATATATATATATAAGTATGTATACGTATATCATAATGCGCCCGGCCGACTAACTCACTCGATATGCAAATTAGGCTGCTCAGCCGTTAAGATGCATAAGGAAAGTATATACTTTTAGACGTTCAATCATCTGGCAGGAAGGTATACGATGTTGACGATAGCTAATAAGCTTGAAACTAGTGCATCGTTCCTTTGTTAGTGTTGAACAAAAGGGCAACAATGGTTGCTAAACACTGTACGGCTTAATTCGGGCTGTTTGTTTACAATCAGACCGAGCATTATAATAAATGTTCGGTAAACCCATACGTACATATATATATATATATATATATATATATATATGTGCATGTATGTATATATATACATACTACTGTACGTCTGTATACATATATGTATGTACGTATACATACTTATATTTAAGTAACAGCCGTACTAAGAGTGAGAAATGAAATTTCGTTTCATTTTTTCCATTTATATATATATATATATATTAAAATAACAGATTAAAGTTTAAGCAAAGAATCGCTGCTTTCACCCTTAACGGGATCTTCTAAAACTCTAACTTGTTTCAGAAGATCCCGTTAAGGGTGAAAGCAGTTATTCTTTTCTTAATCTTTAATCTGTTATTTTAATAAAAATTTGCTCTACGGTTTTATATATTTTTATATATATACTATCCATATTGAGCGCTCTTCAGATTTTAGTCTTCACAATTATTATTATTACTATATTTATATATATACATATACATACATATATATACATGCATATATATATATATATATATATATATATATATATATATATATATATATATATATATATATATAGTTTTGCGAGGTTTTTGATATGAAATCGTGTGTCGAAACAAATATTGTTATACTTGGGAGGGTAATATTTGTGTAATATTGCCAGAATTAATAACAGAACACACTCACTGTTTAGTTGGTTTTCGCACTAACAAGTTTGATTTAGAACGTAGCACAATGGAAAGCACCCAGCAGATAGCTAATTCCATACACCACAGTATAACTGTAACTATCGACTACCCTTCCAAATACCATAACAATAAACTACCTGTATTAGACACGGAACTCTGGATTAACACTATAGACGAGAGAGCCCAAATTCTCCACTCACACTATGCTAAACCCATGGCCTCCAAATACCTGATACTCAAAAGCTCAGCAATGTCCAGTAGTGCTGAGTTTAATATTCTGATCGCAGACTTGGTACGAGTGATGAAGAATATGTCCCGCATGTGCGACCCAACAGAAATGGAAAGACACATCCAACACTTCATCAACCGCATGCAGTTCTCTGGCTACAACCAAAGAGACAGAATCAGAGTATACGAAGGAGCCATGGAGAAGTATAAGACCCTCATAGAACTGGACATGAAAGGAATTTGCCCATTATACAGGAGCAAATCATGGAATAGCTTAGATAGGACTAGACATAAGATAGGGAAAGCCACCTCATGGTACGACAACCAGAGATTCCAGAGTGTCATGTTTGTGGACGCTACCCCTGGAGGGAAATTAGCTAACCAGTGTAGAAAGGCCCTGAGAACGACCCACT
>OZ024743.1:329904089-329906589 GCA_964016885.1 Eledone cirrhosa
GTGGTTAACTTTGCCTTTCATCCTTACGGGGTCGATAAAATAAAGTACCAGTCACGCACTGGGGTCGATTTAATCGATTTTGCCCTCCCCCAAAACTGCTGGCCTTGTGCTAAAAGTAGAAACAATATTATAGGTTAGGATGCTGAACAGTGAAACTAAACCGTTTTGATAGCAATATACAAAGTTATTTTCCTATTTTGCTATCGAAACGGTTTAAGGTTGATGGCTGGACGAAATGGGGTTCTTCCAACGGGTGATGGAGTTACGTTCCTCGATAGAGTGCGTAGCTCGGAGATCAGAGAGTCACTTCAGGTAGAAATTCTTTTCTGAATTAAGAGATCATAACTCCGATACTATGTTTCTACTTTTGGCACAAGGCCAGCAATTATTCCATTACATTACTGGTACTATATTTTATCGACCCTATAAGGTTGAAAGGAAAAGTTTACCTCGGCCGATTTGAACTCAGATCGTAAAGCACCATAACTCTATGCTGTAAAGCATGGTGTCTGACACTCTACCGATACTGCCAAACCACCACCCTTAACTCCAATACTATGGGCATTTGATTAGAATGTCTCAGGAAAGAGTCACTGGACAGATTTTACGGGCCAAACCAACCGGCAGGTTACCCAGGGGTAGACACCGAGCAAACTATTTGGATAACATCCATGAGTTCGGCTTGTTTCACTTGTGGATCCAGAATCTGGATGTATTGGAGACAGTTCTAACAGAACTCGCTGGAAGGCCTGTTTTAGAACTCTGCCCTCACGATCCTCCCAGGAAGAAGTGTATGAAGACGACTCGTGATATTTTCCTCTTTCTCTTCTCGTTCATAAGACTTTGACCCGAAACGTAAGATTCTTTCCTTTTCTTACCATATGACAATCTTAGTTTCCTTGTACATACTTTTGTACGTTTTTTTGCCTATAATCTGCCCGCCATGTGTCGTCAGTTTTTACCTGTAAAGTACCTTATCTACCGGCCATATGTCTTCAGTTTTGTACCTGTAAAGTACCTTATCTTCGTGCCATTTGTCTTCAGTGTTTACCTGTAAAGTACCTTATTATAGTTCACATTTCATTCACCTGCCTGTCTTCTTTTTCATCATTTTTCTCTCGTTTCATTTGCGTTGTCTTCTTCTTTTACCATATATACACAATATATATATATATATATATATATATGCAGAAGTTTCACCTCCACTTTGTTCTTATTACACACACACACACACACACACACACACACACACACACACACACACACACACACACACACACACACACACACATAACACACACACACACACACACACACACACACACACTCACACATACATATATATACAGGGTGTTTCAAAAATTTTAATATCATTTGAGATGTAAATATCCCAGAAACTACAAGGTCTAGGACAACGAGACTAAGCAGGCTCCATGTTGAGTAACACAAGATTTATTCCTCAAAACATGTCCACGTTATAACATTAATTCACAACATATATTTCAATGTGACAACCTTGGGATCAGGCCATTGATATCAAATTGTTTTAAACACCCTGTATATATATATGCATGTATGTATGAGTGTACGTGTGTGTGTATGTACGTATATATATATATGTGTGTATGTGTGTATGTATATATGTATATCTATATATTATGTCAGGAGTCCAGTTGGTGCTACTGGTAACATGTATCCCAGTACAACCTGTCTCATGGTCGGGTCGTTGGCGACTAAACTGGCAACCCCACCAAGGTGTCTTGGTGAGGAGGGTGACTTTGCACATCCTGCAGGACTAAAAACAAAACCTGTCAAAGGGCAAAGGAACTCTTAAGAGACAATGACCATCCAAAATTACCGGGAGAGATGACCCCTTAGCCTTTGTCAAGGCAGAATTCTAGGAGAAGGAAAACTCTGATATAACACTTGCAACCCTGATGGTATCCAATGATGTTGACTTGTTCTTCTTTTTGGTAAATATCATCTTGGTTAAGAGAGTGGGACTGGCTTTGTGCAGTGCCTTTGCTCACTATAAAAGTTTCACGGCACAGGCATTGCTTTATATCTGGAGATCTCTCTGCACTTGTCGTCACATGGTACCATGGGCCCAGTACTATGTGTCAATAAGTGTAGTGTTTGTACCAGAGTTTTCAAGTCGCTGGCTGGACTAAAAAGTCACACTCGTTCAGCCCATCGGTAGGGGTTCTCCTACATGGATATAAAGTAGTGGCCGTACTCGAAAACGAGTTGGCAGCCACCATATCTATATATATATATGTGTATATATGTATATATATATATGTGTGTTTGTGTATGTGCGAATAGAGGATTAAGATGTGGTAATTAGGTATCTATATGAAAGAGAGAGAGAGCAACGTGTAGATGTAAATTAACAGGTATCGCCGTGAAGGAAGAAGAAATTAAATCAATGATATTAAGAAAATTAATTAAACATAAGGTTTAGAATAATCCCCTTGATAATTTATCCTGTATTAAGGAA
>OZ024743.1:329921589-329927879 GCA_964016885.1 Eledone cirrhosa
CTGAACATTGCGATACTAGAGCTAGGATTTGTCATAAAACTGTCACATTAGTAGCAAATCGCTTTAAGGACTCTCCTACTACGACGTTTCTTGTCTAGCTTCACAAACACAGCCTTTCCCCCATTATTTCTCTTCTTTTTCTGCTTCTCTTTAAAACTAAAACTATGTATGGCTGTATGGACTTTCATATGTTTTATTGTCTAATCACTTCCATAGAATTGACTTATTGAATTATTGTCACAGTTTATACAAGAATAGCAATATATCTTCGTCGATTTCGACGATGACTATTCCATTTATTCGATCAACAGAACCTCCTCTTAGTGAATTAACGTGTAAGTGGCTTAGTATTCTATAGACACGTGTAAATTCAACGGAATTCTTAGGGAGATTCTCCATGATAGAAGGTGCGACAAGAGTGCTCCTTTTGAATTACAGGTACGGTCCATCTGCCGGGCTACCAAATAGTTTCCACCAATTCAGTTTCACTCCCTAGGCATGGACCGACACCGAGGGTATGCTAAATGACATTTGCCCAAGATGTCACGCAATGAGATCAAACCCAGGACCTAATAGTTACGAAGTGGACCGTTAAAGCATTCTGCAATGTTGCGCTCATCATTTATACAGGAAAAGGTTAATAACTTTGTTACACAATCTATGTATCATTAATGTAACACGAGACACTAGCGTGTTATTGAAATATTATTGAATGCTCTTTACTTCTTCTTCGCCAATTTATTCCTGGGAGGGTCGTGGGGACAGAGCCCTCAAATATTCCTTCCAGCATGTCCTGTCAGAAGCAACCGTCTCCAATTGATCCGACTGGGTCCGCAACCGAAACCAGCAGAGCTCATGGATATTATCCAACCATTTGAGATCTATCCCTTGGTCTCCCACCGGCTGGTTTTGTCCGTAACATCTGTCCATCGATTCTTTCCTGGGACATTCTAACCACACGTCCATGGTATCTCTCAATTTGGGGAAGTAGCGGCTCTACCTGGAGCGCTTCTCTCATCTCCGAGCTACGCACTCTATCGAGTAACGTTACTTCAAAAACATTTCAGCCGCTTGTATTCATGATCATATTCTTCCGGTCATTACCCAAGATTCATGACTGTAGGTTAGGGTTGGCACGAATACCGAATAGAAGATAGCGAGTTTGGCTTTTACGCCTAACTACCTTGGATGTTCCACCTTGAAAATAATTGTTTCTACTTTTGGCACAAGGCCAGCAATTACCCAGTGTATTACTGGTACTTTATTTTATCGACCCCGTAAGGATGAAAGGCAAAGTTAACCTCGGCGGGATTTGAACTCAGCTTGAAAATAATACACGTTAGTTGGTTTCTGGATACTTCTCCAAGTACATGGAATAGTTTGAGTAGTAATAATTCAAGATAAGAGCCATTCGATAGAACCTATTTGAGCTCAATCCTCAAATGAGACCCTACTATCTCAATAAAGGAAAAGACACATGAAAACAATGTAGTCATAGATAGTTGTAAAAAGAAGGGAGCTCACAGCTGCAATTTTTTTTATCATAGGTTTGCACGAGCCGTATTGACTAGGGGTTAAATAACAGCAGCAACTAGTTAATCGTAATCATCAGTAAACACACACACACACACACTCACACACATACACACATACACAGACATACACACTACCTATTATATATCCCCTCCCCCTCGAGACAACGATATCTCTCTGTGGCTCCTTAATGACTCAAACAGTTCCAATTTTAGCTCCGCTATAAAACAAACTGTAAAGTAATAAGTTGCAATAAATAAATAAATAAGTATGAACGACTTTGTAATTGTTGCTGTGAAAAATGTTGTTAGCAGCTGTCAGAGGTGGTTTTTATAGGAAGAGGCCAGTTAATGTCTGTGTAAACAACTAACGATCATTGATGCACATGATACTTTTTCTTACTCTACTATTGGCGCCTGCAATTGAGAGAGGGAAGAGAGAAGACGGACAATTAGGGAGGTAGAAAAGGGAGAGAAAAATACTGTCATTTTAACTGGGTTAATTATGATTTACAACTAGCTTCAAATCTATTTACAATTTCTTTCTTCAACCGACGATGGTGTTTTATTTCTCTACAAGTTATATTTCTCTAGGCTTATTCAATTATACAATCAATTTTTTTTATTCATCTGACACAAATGCAATAAACACTGCCCGCTATTTGACTTCTGCTCACCAGTTGCATACTTCACTAAATGATTCGTTTTACTGGCTTCACTAATGTAACAGTTTTGGCACAATATCACAGGACAGCAAGTTGACGAATCAATCATCAGATATATAATATTTTTCACTCCTTACAGTAATGAAGTTCCCCATTAAACCACTACGGTGAGGTCACCAGACTCTGAGGGTTTTCAATATTTTAAATTTAGTCGTTCACATAACGGTAGCTTAGTGTCTGTAGTGCTAATGGGACCATGTACTCATCCACAGTTACGTTGACACTCACACATCTGGTCTGTCCAAGAAATTTTAACTGGTCAAGTTAAATCACTCTTCTGGGTGGATTGGAGCTTTTTTAGGGTGCATTTCTTTATAAATTCATTACTTATCAGCATAATAGAATTACTTTTTGTTTTATTTTGTCTTTTATTGGTTAGTAAATGTGGCAGGCAGTGTACTCTCGGGTTTTGAATAATCCCCCCCCCCCCCCCCCCGCTTATCAAATTCCGCTAATTTAACGCTGGCGAAATTTTATTTTAAGTGGTAGCATATCTGCGACAACTCATTTTCTTCAGATATTAAAAAACATTATACATGTAAAATACATTACAAGAAATCTCATACGTTATAGAATTAATAGAATGAGTTGGTGGTTTCAATATGTAAACTAAATTACTAATTCTGGTTTAAAAAAACAAAACATAGACAAGCTAGAAAAATCACCGATTTCCCCCTCCTCCCAGCTTATGACCTCGCTTGTTACACCCCTTTTATTTGGGAGCCGAGGGTATGTGAGCATTGTTTTCAGGAGCTTCGAGAAAGAAGTGCTCTCCAATTAGATATCTGGCATGATTGTTTGCATAAGAGTAGGCTCAACAGGAGGTATTCAATGATCAGAAGGTGGCGATGGTAGTGTTAAAGTGGGTAGCGTATTATATATACAAATATGGGAGCCATGGTGGCTTTTGAACTCAGAATGAAAATACCACATACATCCGGCTTAACGCTCTAGCTTCTCTGCCAATCTGGTGGCGTATGCCGTATATCTACGTTAAATAAAGGATACAAAACAAAGTCGATCTCGGCAGGATTTGAAACCAGAACGCAAAGACCTGGAACAAATATCATAACCATATGATGCTCTAACGAATTTCACCAATCTGGGAAATGTTTTGAATACTTCTAACAGAATGAATTGTTAAATAAATGCACCCAATAACTAACTTATAACCTTATCTTTTTTGGTAGCAACCTGCCATAAACCGCCTCTGGCTTTATGAAACAAAACCATCCATTTTAAAGGATTCCGAGTTAAATTAAAATCTTCCAACATAATTTGATATAAGAACCCTTTAAGTTAATTACAAACACAATCTTAATATTGAAATAATCAATAATTTTACTTAATTCCTGCAAATTCTTCATTAATTCATTCAAATATAGCGTATCTCGTTAGAAATAATGTCATAAAAGGGTTCAAAATGGGTGACTTGTTAATCATAACAGTAAGAGGGAAAGTAAAATACGATTGAATGACGTTCATGCCTTTCCCGACAAAGCAACTGCCATGGTATATCTGCAGTTTTGACTCAAATGTAAATTTATTTCTATTTATCTAGCACGTGTAAATTTAATAATATATTAAATAATATTAATGCACAATCGAGCGTGTATTAACATATCTACGATGTGATGTAGATATTATTATAGTTTATGAATCATAAACCTTGCTGTCAAAAGCAATATGTGTAGATACACTTTATTATTCTCTTTGTACCGAGTAAACGCAACAGATTGCTTTTATATTTCACACTTTATTGTCTGTTCATCAGAAGACAAATACCATGTACTAAGAGACCTCAGAGTAGCTGCTACTAACGTCAAATACAATCTAGAATTGAGATGAAATGGTTATAACATGCATTGAAGTGGCAACAGGAGACTCAGGGGCGGACCTTGAGCATGATGGTTAGATAACATCCATGATCGCTTGGGCATCCAGTCTGATCAGTAGGAAACAGCTGCTTCTGACAGGACCCGCTGAAAGGAGTGTTTGAGGACTCTGCGCCCACGGCCCTCTCAGGAATAAGTGGGTGAAGAAAAAGAAGAAAACGGAGAGGATAAAGTGTTCTGCTGACCTCAGTATTAATACAATACTATGAACAACTTCATATTAATTTCCGGCTGAAACGTAAAACCACCGACTTGTAAGGAGTGAACAGTGTGATTATGGAATGTTCATGCCTCTCTGAAAAGCGGTAGCAATAAAATTGTTTCTACTGTTGGTACAAGGCCAACAGTTTGAAAAACGAGAGGAGAAAGTCGATGAAATTGACCCCATTGCGTTACTGGTACTTTATTTTATCGACCCCTTAAGAATGAAAGGCAACATTGAAGTCGGTAGGATTTGAACTCAGAACGTAAATGAACGTAAATATGCCGCAAAGCATGTTTTCCAACACTCTACCGATTACAGCAAATCCCCAGCCCTAACAGTATAATTGCAATGGAATAGATGTAACTTGGAATTGAATCTGAGCCATGTGTATACTCTTTGGTCTCGAATAATCATCCATCTGCTTATTAGTTTTTCAGGTTTTTTCCACCACCTCAAAGCTTATTAAATTTTACTAATCTATCTCCGGTGTAATTTTATTTTGAGTGGTTGCATTCCTGCGACAATTAATTTTCTTTAGACATTAAAAAACATTATACATGACAAAAAAAAGTTCATTACTAGAAATTTTACGTTATAAAATAAATAGGGTGGGTTCGGGCCTCAATATGTAAACTAAACGACTAATTCTGGTTTTTCAAAAACAATCAACGGAGACAACCTAGAAAAATTACCGATTTCCACCCCTCCTCCTTATTCCAATCCCCTTCCTTACTCCAACCCCTCCCTTATTCCATCCCCCACCCACAATTATTCCACCCCACCCCAGCTTATTCCAACACCCCCGATTATTCCAACCACCCTATTATTTGGGACCTGAGAGCAGGCACGTTGTTAACTTCATTTTGCACTGTGTAGTCCACCCAAAGGGTCGAGGTATATCCCCTGTTGATGTAGCATCCTCGAATAGTGAAGGGGTTCATATGCTCCCGAGTTCGATTCCACTGCGTGGCATCCTGGGTCAAGTGTCATGTACCAGTCACACGCTAATTTCCTTCAATTATATTTAACAACTGGAACACACATCTTTGAAACCGACGAAGATCCATCATATCGTCAGTGCATAACTCCACTTCCATGTTGATCAAATATTTTTCAATCCCACAATCCCTCACATTGACCTTTTTAATGTGTTCTTCAAAAGATGTCTCTCCCACTATGACCTTTATATACTTCATAATATTATAGCAATAACATAACTACACTGACCTTTATTCCATCATGGATTCACATCTTATCGATTCGTTTCCACGCAACATGGTGGTTGTTGGCTACCAATACAAATAGCTTAATGTACGTAATCGATATATTTATATACACATTTATTTACAAATGAAACATCAAAGCACTGAATTACTACACTGTTAGATGGAACGATACTCTGGATGGCTGATTTATCATGACTGCTTTTAATCAAAACAATTTTTATATAGCTTGTCTCATATATGGAAGGAGGTATGCTTAAAGTGAGAATGTTTATTATAATTCTTTAGTTCTGTACCAGGTGGTGAATTAGCAGAGATGTTAGAGCGTAGAACACAATACCTAACAGTATTT
Source organism: Eledone cirrhosa (assembly GCA_964016885.1). Lineage (NCBI taxonomy): Eukaryota > Metazoa > Mollusca > Cephalopoda > Octopoda > Eledonidae > Eledone > Eledone cirrhosa. Next base: position 329,927,522 of record OZ024743.1, read on the forward strand.
GTGCCAGCTCTGTCTTCTAAGTTTAAACCCCACCGTAACCCTTTCAATGTGGTGGGTTAAGGCTATTGTTAAAAGGTCAGCTGCAATGATTTGTGCAATTTATTCCAGTTCTTTGCCTTCTGAGTTCAATTCCGTTGAATCAGTGCGGTACAATTTGTGGTGTTGTTGGCTCTTTGAATTACAGGTAGAATCTGCCCGATTAGATTGTACAGTTTCATTGTACAGTGTAGACCAGGGGCTATAATAAAGACATTTCATCAAGATGGCAGGAAGTGGTGTCCAGTGTGGATTCCTACGAGTCTCAAGAGAACTATTTAACCCCTCAGCCACAAGTGTACATAGGATACCGAGCAGTGTA
>OZ024743.1:329928079-329935579 GCA_964016885.1 Eledone cirrhosa
ACAGTGTACATAGGTACCGAGTACATAGGATACAGTGTACATAAGATACCGAGTACATAGGATACCGAGTACATAGGATACAGTGTACATAGGATACAGTGTACATAGGATACCGAGTACATAGGATACCGAGTACATAGGATACAGTGTACATAGGATACCGAGTACATAGGATACAGTGTACATAGGATACAGTGTACATAGGATACAGTGTACATAGGATACCGAGTACATAGGATACAGTGTACATAGGATACCGAGTACATAGGATACCGTGTACATAGGATACAGTGTACATAGGATACAGTGTACATAGGATACGAGTACATAGGATACAGTGTACATAGGATACCGAGTACATAGGATACCGTGTACATAGGATACGTGTACATAGGATACAGTGTACATAGGATATCGAGTACATAGGATACAGTGTACATAGGATACCGAGTACATAGGATACAGTGTACATAGGATACCGAGTACATAGGATACAGTGTACATAGGATACCGAGTACATAGGATACCGAGTACATAGGATACAGTGTACATAGGATACCGAGTACATAGGAACAGTACATAGGATACCGAGTACATAGGATACAGTGTACATAGGATACCGAGTACATAGGATACAGTGTACATAGGATACCGAGTACATAGGATACCGTGTACATAGGATACAGTGTACATAGGATACAGTGTACATAGGATACCGAGTACATAGGATACAGTGTACATAGGATACAGTGTACATAGGATACAGTGTACATAGGATACCGAGTACATAGGATACAGTGTACATAGGATACAGTGTACATAGGATACAGTGTACATAGGATACAGCAGTGTACATAGGATACCGAGTACATAGGATACAGTGTACATAGGATACCGAGTACATAGGATACCGAGTACATAGGATACCGAGTACATAGGATACAGTGTACATAGGATACCGTGTACATAGGATACCGAGTACATAGGATACAGTGTACATAGGATACCGAGTACATAGGATACCGAGTACATAGGATACAGTGTACATAGGATACCGGTACATAGGATACAGTGTACATAGGATACCGTGTACATAGGATACAGAGTACATAGGATACAGTGTACATAGGATACCGAGTACATAGGATACAGTGTACATAGGATACAGTGTACATAGGATACAGTGTACATAGGATACCGAGTACATAGGATACAGTGTACATAGGATACAGTGTACATAGGATACCGAGTACATAGGATACAGTGTACATAGGATACAGTGTACATAGGATACCGAGTACATAGGATACAGTGTACATAGGATACCGAGTACATAGATACCGAGTACATAGGATACAGTGTACATAGGATACAGTGTACATAGGATACCGAGTACATAGGATACCGAGTACATAGGATACCGAGTACATAGGATACAGTGTACATAGGATACCGAGTACATAGGATACAGTGTACATAGGATACAGTGTACATATGATACCGAGTACATAGGATACCGAGTACATAGGATACAGTGTACATAGGATACAGTGTACATAGGATACCGAGTACATAGGATACCGAGTACATAGGATACCGTGTACATAGGATACAGTGTACATAGGATACCGAGTACATAGGATACCGAGTACATAGGATACAGTGTACATAGGATACCGAGTACATAGGATACAGTGTACATAGGATACCGAGTACATAGGATACCGAGTACATAGGATACGAGTACATAGGATACAGTGTACATAGGATACGAGTACATAGGATACAGTGTACATAGGATACCGAGTACATAGGATACCGAGTACATAGGATACCGAGTACATAGGATACAGTGTACATAGGATATCGAGTACATAGGATACCGAGTACATAGATACGAGTACATAGGATACAGTGTACATAGGATACCGAGTACATAGGATACAGTGTACATAGGATACCGAGTAATAGGATACAGTGTACATAGGATACAGTGTACATAGGATACCGAGTACATAGGATACCGAGTACATAGGATACAGTGTACATAGGATACCGAGTACATAGGATACAGTGTACATAGGATACCGAGTACATAGGATACAGTGTACATAGGATACGAGTACATAGGATACAGTGTACATAGGATACCGAGTACATATGATACAGTGTACATAGGATACAGTGTACATAGGATACAGTGTACATAGGATACCGAGTACATAGGATACAGTGTACATAGGATACAGTGTACATAGGATACAGTGTACATAGGATACAGTGTACATAGGATACCGAGTACATAGGATACAGTGTACATAGGATACCGAGTACATAGGATACAGTGTACATAGGATACCGAGTACATAGGATACAGTGTACATAGGATACAGTGTACATAGGATACAGTGTACATAGGATACCGAGTACATAGGATACAGTGTACATAGGATACAGTGTACATAGGATACAGTGTACATAGGATACCGAGTACATAGGATACCGTGTACATAGGATACAGTGTACATAGGATACAGTGTACATAGGATACAGTGTACATAGGATACCGAGTACATAGGATACCGAGTACATAGGATACAGTGTACATAGGATACGTGTACATAGGATACAGTGTACATAGGATACAGTGTACATAGGATACAGTGTACATAGGATACAGTGTACATAGGATACCGAGTACATAGGATACAGTGTACATAGGATACAGTGTACATAGGATACAGTGTACATAGGATACAGTGTACATAGGATACCGAGTACATAGGATACCGAGTACATAGGATACAGTGTACATAGGATACAGTGTACATAGGATACCGAGTACATAGGATACAGTGTACATAGGATACCGAGTACATAGGATACCGAGTACATAGGATACAGTGTACATAGGATACGAGTACATAGGATACCGAGTACATAGGATACGAGTACATAGGATACCGAGTACATAGGATACAGTGTACATAGGATACAGTGTACATAGGATGCCGAGTACATAGGATACCGAGTACATAGGATACCGAGTACATAGGATACAGTGTACATAGGATTCCGAGTACATAGGATACCGAGTACATAGGATACAGTGTACATAGGATACCGAGTACATAGGATACAGTGTACATAGGATACAGGGTACATAGGATACAGTGTACATAGGATACCGAGTACATAGGATACAGTGTACATAGGATACCGAGTACATAGGATACCGAGTACATAGGATACAGTGTACATAGGATACAGTGTACATAGGATACAGTGTACATAGGATACAGTGTACATAGGATACAGTGTACATAGGATACCGAGTACATAGGATACAGTGTACATAGGATACCGAGTACATAGGATACAGTGTACATAGGATACCGAGTACATAGGATACAGTGTACATAGGATACCGAGTACATAGGATACAGTGTACATAGGATACAGTGTACATAGGATACAGTGTACATAGGATACAGTGTACATAGGATACGGAGTACATAGGATACCGAGTACATAGGATACAGTGTACATAGGATACAGTGTACATAGGATACCGAGTACATAGGATACCGAGTACATAGGATACCGAGTACATAGGATACAGTGTACAGAGGATACCGAGTACATAGGATACAGTGTACATAGGATACCGAGTACATAGGATACAGTGTACATAGGATACAGTGTACATAGGATACCGAGTACATAGGATACCGTGTACATAGGATACAGTGTACATAGGATACCGAGTACATAGGATACCGAGTACATAGGATACCGAGTACATAGGATACAGTGTACATAGGATACCGAGTACATAGGATACAGTGTACATAGGATACCGAGTACATAGGATACAGTGTACATAGGATACCGAGTACATAGGATACAGTGTACATAGGATACAGTGTACATAGGATACCGAGTACATAGGATACAGTGTACATAGGATACAGAGTACATAGGATACAGTGTACATAGGATACAGTGTACATAGGATACCGAGTACATAGGATACCGAGTACATAGGATACCGAGTACATAGGATACAGTGTACATAGGATACAGTGTACATAGGATACAGTGTACATAGGATACCGAGTACATAGGATACCGAGTACATAGGATACAGTGTACATAGGATACAGTGTACATAGGATACAGTGTACATAGGATACCGAGTACATAGGATACAGTGTACATAGGATACAGTGTACATAGGATACCGAGTACATAGGATACAGTGTACATAGGATACAGTGTACATAGGATACAGTGTACATAGGATACCGAGTACATAGGATACAGTGTACATAGGATACCGAGTACATAGGATACAGTGTACATAGGATACCGAGTACATAGGATACAGTGTACATAGGATACAGTGTACATAGGATACAGTGTACATAGGATACCGAGTACATAGGATACAGTGTACATAGGATACAGAGTACATAGGATACAGTGTACATAGGATACCGAGTACATAGGATACAGTGTACATAGGATACCGTGTACATAGGATACAGTGTACATAGGATACAGTGTACATAGGATACCGAGTACATAGGATACCGAGTACATAGGATACAGTGTACATAGGATACCGAGTACATAGGATACCGAGTACATAGGATACCGAGTACATAGGATACAGTGTACATAGGATACCGAGTACATAGGATACAGTGTACATAGGATACCGAGTACATAGGATACGGAGTACATAGGATACAGTGTACATAGGATACCGAGTACATAGGATACAGTGTACATAGGATACCGAGTACATAGGATACAGTGTACATAGGATACCGAGTACATAGGATACAGTGTACATAGGATACAGTGTACATAGGATACGAGTGTACATAGGATACCGAGTACATAGGATACAGTGTACATAGGATACAGTGTACATAGGATACAGTGTACATAGGATACCGTGTACATAGGATACAGTGTACATAGGATACCGAGTACATAGGATACAGTGTACATAGGATACCGAGTACATAGGATACAGTGTACATAGGATACCGAGTACATAGGATACCGAGTACATAGGATACCGAGTACATAGGATACAGTGTACATAGGATACAGTGTACATAGGATACCGAGTACATAGGATACAGTGTACATAGGATACCGAGTACATAGGATACAGTGTACATAGGATACCGAGTACATAGGATACCGAGTACATAGGATACCGAGTACATAGGATACAGTGTACATAGGATACCGAGTACATAGGATACCGAGTACATAGGATACAGTGTACATAGGATACCGAGTACATAGGATACCGAGTACATAGGATACAGTGTACATAGGATACCGAGTACATAGGATACAGTGTACATAGGATACCGAGTACATAGGATACCGAGTACATAGGATACCGAGTACATAGGATACCGAGTACATAGGATACCGAGTACATAGGATACAGTGTACATAGGGTACCGAGTACATAGGATACCGAGTACATATGATACAGTGTACATAGGATACCGAGTACATAGGATACCGAGTACATAGGATACCGAGTACATAGGATACAGTGTACATAGGATACCGAGTACATAGGATACCGAGTACATAGGATACCGAGTACATAGGATACCGAGTACATAGGATACCGAGTACATAGGATACATTGTACATAGGATACCGAGTACATAGGATACCGAGTACATAGGATACAGTGTACATAGGATACCGAGTACATAGGATACAGTGTACATAGGATACAGTGTACATAGGATACCGAGTACATAGGATACCGAGTACATAGGATACCGAGTACATAGGATACAGTGTACATAGGATACCGAGTACATAGGATACAGTGTACATAGGATACCGAGTACATAGGATACAGTGTACATAGGATACCGAGTACATAGGATACAGTGTACATAGGATACAGTGTACATAGGATACCGAGTACATAGGATACCGAGTACATAGGATACCGAGTACATAGGATACAGTGTACATAGGATACAGTGTACATAGGATACCGAGTACATAGGATACAGTGTACATAGGATACCGAGTACATAGGATACAGTGTACATAGGATACCGAGTACATAGGATACAGTGTACATAGGATACCGAGTACATAGGATACAGTGTACATAGGATACAGTGTACATAGGATACAGTGTACATAGGATACCGAGTACATAGGATACAGTGTACATAGGATACCGAGTACATAGGATACAGTGTACATAGGATACCGAGTACATAGGATACAGTGTACATAGGATACAGTGTACATAGGATACAATGTACATAGGATACCGAGTACATAGGATACAGTGTACATAGGATACAGTGTACATAGGATACAGTGTACATAGGATACCGAGTACATAGGATACAGTGTACATAGGATACCGAGTACATAGGATACAGTGTACATAGGATACCGAGTACATAGGATACAGTGTACATAGGATACCGAGTACATAGGATACCGAGTACATAGGATACCGAGTACATAGGATACAGTGTACATAGGATACAGTGTACATAGGATACCGAGTACATAGGATACAGTGTACATAGGATACAGTGTACATAGGATACAGTGTACATAGGATACAGTGTACATAGGATACCGAGTACATAGGATACAGTGTACATAGGATACAGTGTACATAGGATACAGTGTACATAGGATACCGAGTACATAGGATACCGAGTACATAGGATACCGAGTACATAGGATACCGAGTACATAGGATACCGAGTACATAGGATACAGTGTACATAGGATACCGAGTACATAGGATACCGAGTACATAGGATACCGAGTACATAGGATACAGTGTACATAGGATACCGAGTACATAGGATACCGTGTACATAGGATACCGAGTACATAGGATACCGAGTACATAGGATACAGTGTACATAGGATACAGTGTACATAGGATACCGAGTACATAGGATACAGTGTACATAGGATACAGTGTACATAGGATACAGTGTACATAGGATACCGAGTACATAGGATACAGTGTACATAGGATACAGTGTACATAGGATACAGTGTACATAGGATACCGAGTACATAGGATACCGAGTACATAGGATACCGAGTACATAGGATACAGTGTACATAGGATACCGAGTACATAGGATACCGAGTACATAGGATACCGAGTACATAGGATACCGAGTACATAGGATACAGTGTACATAGGATACAGTGTACATAGGATACCGAGTACATAGGATACCGAGTACATAGGATACCGAGTACATAGGATACCGAGTACATAGGATACCGAGTACATAGGATACCGAGTACATAGGATACAGTGTACATAGGATACAGTGTACATAGGATACAGTGTACATAGGATACCGAGTACATAGGATACCGAGTACATAGGGTACAGTGTACATAGGATACCGAGTACATAGGATACCGAGTACATAGGATACCGAGTAC
>OZ024743.1:329940579-329950579 GCA_964016885.1 Eledone cirrhosa
ATTTCCCTTTTCAGGGTTTATTCCTACACAATTTATTAAGTTTTCATAATGAAAGATAAGAAGGAAAGGGGTAAAGAAAGGCAGATCTGGGTGTAATAGGACAGTAGAGCAAAGGACTATAAATGAGAAGAAAGGGAGGTGAAGGGGAGAGGGTGATAGGCTTTATGCCTAGGTCGGGAAGGTGTCTAAGTTGCGGATAAAACTGCAAAGGCATTTCTGCGGACAAGGGCCAGCGACACCCGCTGTAACAGCCAGCCCAGATCGCGGGACTCCTTTCTCAGACGGGCTGCTGATATTCTGATTTTATGGTTGAGCCTGACTCTGCGGGGTCTGAGGACGTATGAGGTCTTGACGGCGACAGGTGCAAATCGGCTTATAAGCCATTCACTAACACTTCTTAAGATGGTGATAGAACAGGCATAGATGTGTCATGAAGGAGTTCGCATTGCAACCACGCGATTCTGGGTTCAATTTCGCTGCGTGACACCTCAGGTACGTGTCTTCTACTGAGATCTTGAATTTGGGGGAGAGAAAGTGGAGAAGTCCCAGAAAGTGAAGAAGCCCCTTGTGTGTGTGTGTGTGTGTAAAGATGTAGGGTAGTCTGATGGCAATAAAAATGCGATCGCAAGTTTCTTGTCACTAGTATTTCAATATCAAGATACGAAAGAGTTTGAAGTGTTTATATCTCTATATACATACACTGTTGGTTAAGAATATCTCTATCTATCTGTTGCTCTTCTTGCGTATGAGGCTGTTGTATCTTCGCCTGATTGAAATCACTGATCAAATTCTTTTCTGAATGTAATAGCAGGAACCGGTCGCTCTCCGACAGGTTTGCGGTCGTACCCTTGGCAGTGGAGACTTCTGGTGTCCTCGGCCCTAGGGATACCTCCCTACTAAACCACCATAGGCGCTGAGCTGCCAGCCGCAGTTGCGAGTCTCGCGAGTTGGAATGGCTTTTCCAGCGCGTCTCCCTTGCCGTCCTCCGGGGAAACGCCTTCTCCATTCTATCCGCCGGGGCTGTGGGGAGGCCACCAATATGATTGACTGACTTGTCATTTTATCAGTCAACTGTTGCTGTCGTTAACATCTGTCAGTCTCTTCATAATCACCGCCAGAAAGAAATAATTTCAGCGCCTGATCACTCATTACTGATGAGTTTCCAGGGCCCACCACGAGGAGGTCTGCAACCTGTCCCCCCTTCCCTCGCTGTCTCCCTGCCTGTACTGTATAGCTTTGAAGCAATGTACTCTTGGGTCTCGAATAATTGTCCTCATCCCCGCTTGTTAATTTTTCAGATTTTTCCCACTCCCCACCCCTCAGCTTATGAAATTTATCTAATCTATCTCCTGCGAAATTTTATTTTAAGTGGTAGCATTCCTGCGACAATTAATTTTCTTTATACATTAAAAAAAAAAAACATTATGCATGACACAAAAAGAACATTACTAGAAATCCTATACGTTATAAATATATATGATGGGTTGGGGATCTCGATATGTAAACTAAACGACTAATTCTGGCTTTTAAAAAATCAACGAGACAACCTAGAAAAAGTATAGACGCCACTCCCCCCCCCCTCCTTATTCTAAAGCACGACCCCTATTATTTGGGACTCGAGACAAGGTTTTTACATCTATTTACATTCTATAGCACAGTATAGCATTGAAGCCATGTATATACAGACACGGTGTTTATCTACCTATATATATCTATCTAGGGCGGGTAAAATTCCCGAGATCCATGGACGAGACGAGTTCTCTCCAGGCTCTCTGTCCATCATCATCGCTGCCATGTCCTGCGTCTCCAAGAGGTCAGTGTCTGTCCTTAGGGCATCAACATATGTCAACCTCGGTCTTCCTTTTCCAATGTGTCCATGCAGGGGCCCCCACAGGAGCACAGAGTGCAGTGTCAACCCTGGATGTTGGTGAGCATGTCCAGCTAACCTCAGTCTCCTCTGTGCTATTTTCGAGCTGACATCTGGGAGTCTATATATATATATAGTGTTGGCTAAACTCTATAGATATATTTCATAGTACAGTATAGTATCGAAGCAAAATACAAATACAGTGAATATAAAGGCATGATTAGATTTGGCTTTATACAGGGTGTTCACTGAAATCTCTCGAATCTATCAGAATATAACTATGTTAACGCTCTAGTAATCAATCGACTGTGATGTCAATGTTTACGAATGACATTGTGAACGACTGGACATACTGTATCGAATAAGGTGGAATTACTGTATCGAATAAGGTTTCCTCCAGTCTTAATGACCAGATATAATATAATAAACTAAGAAATAATTAGAAGTTTCACATTACTAACTCATAATTGCTTGAATAATTACGTGTTATTATCATATTGAATTCATAATTAAGTAGTTACCAAGAAATATGGGCATAAAATCTCGGTGAGTTATTTCAGTAATTAGTTATAATGTCTAAGTGGGCGTCACTGTATGATGAAGCCGTCTGAACTTTGAAGAGAGATGGATGAGTGGATTTCTTTGTTTACCACTTAGTCAGGAGGAAGCGTAGCGATGGCCATGACTCTTTCCTTAAGCCTTCTCGACTTGTTGGATGTCAAGAGAAAGGTCATCTCAAACCGTAGGTCTGGTCCAAATGCTTGTAATAGTGTAAAATTTACTAAAAGCACACCATAGGCGCTGAGCTGGCCAGACGCAGGTGTGAGCCCCGCGAGTTGGAGTGGCTTTTCCAGCGCGTCTCCCTTGCCGTCCTCCGGGGAAACGCCTTCTCCATTCTGTCCGCCGGGGCTGTGGGGAGAGAAGAATATGTTAGTTGAATTCAGTTACTTGTCATATTTCAATAGACAGATAACCGGGTTGCACCGCTTCCATAGAAAGTTTCCCTCCGAAGCACGAGCCCGGGCACACACATATATCTCTATTACTTAATTACATATATACATATATGCATACATATATACTACATGGGCGGTTAAGTCTACCACGTAAGACATCCATGACAGGATTTGAACTCAGTATTTAAACTTTAAATTGCTAAGTTATTATTTGAATATGTTGTTATATTCATAATTAATTGTTATATTCATAATTAATTACCAAGAAATATGAAACAAATACCGCAAGATGTCCTATCGAATGCTCTAACGACGTCACCAATCAGCTGCCCCTGTACACTTACTTTATTTATCGGCCTAAGAAGGTTCAAAGACCACGGACAGATTTGAACTCAGAATACCAGAAGCCGAAATAAACACCACATTGAACTTTTTTCATCGACATAATCCTTGTACTAGTTGTCCACTTGTGAGAAAACAAGGTTCAATTCACCCTAGAAATTCCTTATATATATACAGTTCAAACAAGCAAGATTTCACCGGTTAATAATGATCATTTTGAGCTAATGTCATTCTTCAACGAATACATTTGTATTAAATGAATCAAAGTTGTTAGTTTGCTGTATTCGTGGTGAGGTAAGATGTAGAGAAAGTTGTTATCGATCGTTAGTTAAAGTTGTAGTAATTGATTAACGTAACTGTCGGACATATTGAATAGAAGGAATTATCTGTGGGCCCAAGTCCATTGATAATTCGATAATGTGATGTTATAAGTCTTCGATTGCTTTCAGCTATATGACAACAACAGCAACATCGTTCTATTACGTCCGTTCTCAGTGAATTTACATGTGTTCTGTTCGCTTCAATTGGCGTGAAATGTTTTTATAGCTGCCGTACGTTGAGAAAGAAGTCAGATGTGATTGTAGTTAACAAATAATATTGTATTAGCTGCAGAAGAAGCTTCGTGACACTAGCCAGAATTTTATAGAATAGAAAATTAATAGTCTTCACAGTATTACTATAGTCTAACTGCAGTCGTCAGGTTATTTTAGGTCTTGAGTTCGATCCCATAGCCTGAAAATTCCGATAAACGGAAAAAATGAAACGAAATTTCATTTCCCACTCTTAGTACGGCTGTTACTTAAATATAAGTATGTATACGTACATACATATATGTATACAGACGTACAGTAGTATGTATATATATATACATACATGCACACATATATATATGTACGTATGGATTCACCGAACATTTATTATAATGATCGGTGTGTTTGTAAACAAACATCCCGTATTAAGCCGTAGTGTCTAGCAACCATCGTTGTTCGTTTGTTCAACACTGACAAAGGTATGCTGTACTAGTTTCAAGCTTATTAGCTATCGTCAGCAACGTATACCTTCCTGCCAGATGATTGAATGTCTGAAAGTATATACTTTCCTTATGCATATTAACGGCTGAGTAGCCCAATTTGCATATCGAGTGGGTTAATCGGCCGGGTGCACCGAAAACGATAAACGGAAAAAATGAAACGAAATTTCTTTTCCCATTCTTAGTACGGCTATTACTTAAATATAAGTATGTATACGTACATACATATATGTATACAGACGTACAGTAGTATGTATATATATATATATACATACATGCCGTACTAAGAGTGGGAAATGAAATTTCGTTTCATTTTTTCCGTTTATCGTTTTCGGTGCACCCGGCCGATTAACCCACTCGATATGCAAATTTGGCTACTCAGCCGTTAATATGCATAAGGTAAGTATATACTTTCAGACATTCAATCATCTGGCAGGAAGGTATACGTTGTTGACGATAGCTAACAAGCTAGAAACTAGTACAGCGTTCCTTTGTCAGTGTTGAACAAACGAACAACGATGGTTGCTAGACACTGTACGGCTTAATTCGGGATGTTTGTTTACCAACACACCGAGCATTATAATAAATGTTCGGTGAATCCATACGTACATATATATATGTATGCATGTATGTATATATATATATACATATAACTGTACGTCTGTATACATATATGTATGTACGTATACATACTTATATTTAAGTAACAGCCGTACTAAGAGTGAGAAATGAAATTTCGTTTCATTTTTTCCGTTTATTTATATATATATATATATATATATATACATTTTTATATATATATGTATATATATATATATGACGAAGGAAGAGTGGTAAGGAACCAGATGGACCATGAGTCCAGAAATAGCTGTCGAAACGGCTTGAGCTCTGCCGTCGGGGTCAAACATTTTGCCATATATATATATATATATATATATATATATATATATATATATATATATATATACATTTGGACGTGCGTCTACATGTGAAAATACATATCTCAGGAGCTTCCGATTCCAGAGTCAAGAACGAACATGAAACTACCAAGACTGGAGGTGAAGTGTATTTCCTAGGATCTATCAACCATAAACAAGATCTTCCAAGTCATGGACTTTACGGAAAGGTTCAACTGCTAAAACATTGAACTGCTTTATAGCTATGCTTAATTTCATCATGTTCTTATTTTTGCTTGTTCCCCCTCCCCTCTCTCTCTCTTGTTTCTTAGTTATAATGGCTATTAGATACATTTTCCGGTCTGTCATGACATATCTGGGCATTTAAATTGATCATATATATATATATACATTTTCCGGTCTGTCATGACATATCTGGGCATTTAAATTGATCATATATATATATATATATATATATATATATATATATATAATCAAGGTTTAGGAAATAAGAAAAAAATTTTAAAATAAATTTTAAAAAATTCACTGTAACTGCTGTTGAAAAGAAAGACTCTCGTCAGAAGGTTCTTTTCACTCGGAGAATATAAAATTCCCGAGTTCAAATTACGAACTGGCGCTATTCAAAATTGTTCCCGAGATGAGAGTGAATGATATACAAGCAATTCTGTCCAGTGCCGTGTGTAAAGATAGAAGGTAGAGGCGGGAAGGTCAATCCACTGCCACTAGAAATAGCAGCAGTCAAAACGACCAAAATGTTATCTCGACCAGGGGAGATTAATAATAATAAAGTATATATCCCTACATGCAAAATACATATAGGGACACATGTATTATCCAACCATATGCCAATGTGGTTCTATGGCAGGTTAATAAATTAACGAGCCAGAACATATATAATCAAGGTTTAGCAAATAAAAAAAGTTTTAAAATAAATTTTTAAAAAGTCACTGTACCTGCTGTAGTTACCCTTACCGTACGGTTTCAAGTCTCAAAAATAAATTGTTAGTCCTTAGGAACATCCATTGAAAAGAAAGACTCTCGTCAGAAGGTTCTTTTCACTCGGAGAATATTAAATTCCCGAGTTCAAATTACGAACTGGCGCTATATATATATATATATATATATATATATATATGATCAATTTAAATGCCCACGATCATATATATATATATATATATATATATATATATATATATATATATATATATATATATATATATATATATATATGATCAATCTAAAAGCCCAGATATGTCATGACAGACCGGAAAATGTATATATATATATATATGAGAGAGAGAGAGAGAGAGAGAGAGAGAGAGAGAGAGCGTGTGTGTGTGTATGTGTGTGTTAATTTCTCTAGTAACTCTATACCGAGCTTGTCGTTTGGACTAAGTGCTCTACTAACAACAGATATAACCTCCCGGTTTTTTGCCACTATCTCTCTCTCTCTCTCTCTCTCTCTCTCTCTCTATATATATATATATATATATATATATATATATATATATATATTATATACATACATATATATACTTATAATTTATGTTTATACACGGAATAAAAGCGCTACCCATAATATATTATATATATATAGATTCGTGAGTTTACCTTAAAGTACATTAAACTGGTGAACCGCCAAGGTTGGCTGCTTTCATATCTGAATAGGAAGTATAGGTTAAACTTCACACACCATTAAATAAGTGGCTTAATTGTCTTCAATACAAAGAAATGTATACTTGCCTAATAAACTGCAGCATTTTGTTAGGATGTATTGTAATCTTTGAAATATTCGTCTTCATCTCTTTTTCTTTTAGAAAATAGACGAATGTGTCTATCTCATCTGGCAGTCTGTCTGTCTATCTCATCTGGCAGTCTGTCTGTCTGTCCCATCTGGTAGTCTGTCTGTCTATCTCATCTGGCAGTCTGTCTGTCTATCTCATCTGGCAGTCTGTCTGTCTATCTCATCTGGTAGTCTGTCTGTCTGTCCCATCTGGTAGTCTGTCTGTCTGTCTCATCTGGCAGTCTGTCTGTCTATCTCATCTGGCAGTCTGTCTGTCTATCTCATCTGGTAGTCTGTCTGTCTGTCCCATCTGGTAGTCTGTCTGTCTGTCTCATCTGGCAGTCTGTCTGTCTATCTCATCTGGCAGTCTGTCTGTCTATCTCATCTGGTAGTCTGTCTGTCTATCTCATCTGGTAGTCTGTCTGTCTGTCTGTCTATCTCATCTGGTAGTCTGTCTGTCTCATCCAGCAGTCTGTCTGTCTATCTCATCTGGTAGTCTGTCTGTCTATCTCATCTGGTAGTCTGTCTGTCTATCTCATCTGGCAGTCTGTCTGACTATCTCATCTGGTAGTCTGTCTGTCTATCTCATCTGGTAGTCTGTCTGTCTATCTCATCTGGTAGTCTGTCTGTCTATCTCATCTGGCAGTCTGTCTGACTATCACATCTGGTAGTCTGTCTGTCTATCTCATCTGGCAGTCTGTCTGTCTATCTCATCTGGTAGTCTGTCTGTCTATCTCATCTGGTAGTCTGTCTGTCTGTCTGTCTATCTCATCTGGTAGTCTGTCTGTCTCATCCAGCAGTCTGTCTGTCTATCTCATCTGGTAGTCTGTCTGTCTATCTCATCTGGTAGTCTGTCTGTCTATCTCATCTGGCAGTCTGTCTGACTATCTCATCTGGTAGTCTGTCTGTCTATCTCATCTGGCAGTCTGTCTGTCTATCTCATCTGGTAGTCTGTCTGTCTGTCCCATCTGGTAGTCTGTCTGTCTGTCTCATCTGGCAGTCTGTCTGTCTATCTCATCTGGCAGTCTGTCTGTCTATCTCATCTGGTAGTCTGTCTGTCTATCTCATCTGGTAGTCTGTCTGTCTGTCTGTCTATCTCATCTGGTAGTCTGTCTGTCTCATCCAGCAGTCTGTCTGTCTATCTCATCTGGTAGTCTGTCTGTCTATCTCATCTGGTAGTCTGTCTGTCTATCTCATCTGGCAGTCTGTCTGACTATCTCATCTGGTAGTCTGTCTGTCTATCTCATCTGGCAGTCTGTCTGTCTATCTCATCTGGTAGTCTGTCTGTCTGTCCCATCTGGTAGTCTGTCTGTCTGTCTGTCTGTCTCATCTGGCAGTCTGTCTGTCTATCTCATCTGGCAGTCTGTCTGTCTATCTCATCTGGTAGTCTGTCTGTCTATCTCATCTGGTAGTCTGTCTGTCTATCTCATCTGGTAGTCTGTCTGTCTATCTCATCTGGTAGTCTGTCTGTCTATCTCATCTGGTAGTCTGTCTGTCTATCTCATCTGGCAGTCTGTCTGTCTATCTCATCTGGTAGCCTGTCTGTCTATCTCATCTGGTACTCTGCCTCTCTGTCTGTCTAGCTCATCTGGTAGTCTTCCTGTCTGTCTGTTTCGCTCATCTGGTAGTCTGCCTGTCTCTATCTCATCCAGCAGTGTGTCTATCTTGTATGTCTGTCTGTCTTTTACCACGTTTCCTAATTATAATAAGAAACCTCAAAATAAAAAGTGTAAAAATAGTATCTAGAATTTTCTTTGGCAATAATACTTTATTTTCCTTGCAATATAGGACCCACCATTTGGTGTAGCAATGGACGAGGGTTCCCTTCCAATTTGACATTTCAGCTTCAGCACGATAGTCTATTTATCTTCCATACTTTGTGAAATTGACCACCGTCGGTTTTGTCGATGAATGTTCCAGTTGTTTGATTAAATGAAAAAGCTGCCCTTGAGCCCTTGAAATAATATGTACCCTTGAAATAATATGTACCCTTAACAAAATTCTCAGGGAGATTCAGTGTGACGCAATATGTGACAAGTTTGCTGGTTTGAATTACAGGCACAGTCCATCTGCCGGGCTTAGAAAAGTTTTCCTGTACCCAGTTTCACTCACAAGGTATAGGTTGACACGAGGCTATGTAAATGTCACATGACCAAGCTGGCAAGCTGCCACACAATAGGAGCGAAACCGGGACTTAATGATTGTTGTTTTGACTTCCGTAATCTGCAACCGGAAACAACGTGTATGTAAACATTATAACAGGTTAACCAGCAATTTCTCTATATGAAATATATACTATACAGCAGAGTATATTATTTTGCTAAATAATATACTCTGCTGTATAGTATTGGTAGAGGGTCAGACATGCTTTCCAGCGTAGTTACGTCCCTTTACGATCTGAGTTCAAATCCCGCCGAGGTTAACTTTGCCTTTCATCCTTACGGGGTCGATAAAATAAAGTACCAGTAATACACTGTAATTGTTGGCCTTGTGCCAAAAGTAGAAACAATTATTTTGCTAAATAATGCTGAATATGTGGAAGATGTATAGAAATAGCGTAGGCATGTGGAATAGCAGTATACTTTAAATGTATATTTTAGTTATTAGAATATTGTGTAGGCATTAAGGATATATCGTAATATCATATTACAGAATTGTTGACATGGAGACAGGAAAATAGAAATGTTTCGACCGATAAAGATCATATTAGTCATTGAACTTCTGTATTTGATACTCCATTGACTTTTACAATACCTATAATCTGCAATATTGTGTAACTTTCGGAGATGTCAGAGGAATGATCTCTGATATTTAATCTAATCACTTTAACCACCATTTTGTTGGTGACTTTCGTGTCTTGGAGCGACAAAATCTGCTTTACAAAAGAGCTCATCCAATTCAAAAGAAAATGCTGATTTGCCATTTGTGCTCATTGATATAGGAACGGTATTTAAATTTGGAAATCTAGCCATTTGTCATCTTAATCTCAAATATGGAAGATTTCTTGACCAGTTCAGACATAACTAGCAGTTTGATTTTACTAAAAGCTTTCGCAAATACGAAATTTCCATAGAAGCTGATTCCATACAAATGTTTTATTAAATC
>OZ024743.1:329953079-329960579 GCA_964016885.1 Eledone cirrhosa
TTAAGCTGATCTATCAGATTTACTACCTATTCCCGTCTGCTATTTATATTATCGATCTCTATTTGTCTAACAGCTATGTGATCGGACGTAAACAACACTGTAAACGTAAACAATAACACAATATCGACAAACACACACACACACACTCATATATACACGCACATACACACACACACTCATACACACACACACACTCATACACACACACTCATACACATTCATACACACACACATACATACATACACACACACACACACACACACTCATACACACACAAGCGCACTCATACACACATACACACATACACACATACACACATACACACACTCATACACACACACACTCATACACACACGCACACACTCATACACACACACAGATACACATACTTACTTACGCGCTCACATACACCAACTTACACAGTTACATATACATACACCTACTTACCCACAAACACATACATACGCAATCATACTCACACACACACATGTATACGAACATATGTATACACCCAAACACACACACATATACGAACGTACATATACACGCCCACAACACACACATACGAACGTACATATAGACCCAAACACACACACATATACAAACGTACATATAGGCCCCCCCCCCCACACACACACACATACGAACGTACGTATAGACCCACCTACACACACACACATACGCATACGAACGTACGTATAGACCCACACACACATATATACGAACGTACATATACGGCCAAACACACACACATATATACGAACGTACGTATAGACACACACACACACATATATACGAACGTACGTATACGGCCAAACACACACACATATATACGAACGTACGTATAGACCCACACACACACATATATACGAACGTACGTATACACCAAAAACAAACACACACACATATTTTGCATTCTGATCTTGTGATCTCAGTAGAAAAGAGATCAGGAAATATTCAGGTGTGATAATATAATTGTTTCTACTTTAGGCACAAGGCCAGCAATTATGCCAGTGCATTACTGGTACTTTATTTTATCGACCCCGTAAGGATGAAAGGCAAAGTTAATCTCGTCGGGATTTGATCTAAAAATGGAAAGTACCGTTTAATGGTGCTCGCTGTAATCAATACTGTAATCAATACTGCTTTGTGACAGCTTGGACAAGTGGTTTCTAATATAACGGCCCATTGACCATTGACTTGTGAGTGAAATTTGATAGACAGAAACTGCAGAAACCCTGCCTTAATTACTCCTTCTCAATTAAATCCTCCTTTTCCATCTAGAGTCTTACTTTATTTATACTGTATCTGCTATTGAAACATTAGTTCTTTGATTACCCTGTGATAAACAGGCGAAATTCCAGAGTAACAAGACTCTCTATTTAGTCTTAATAAAATATTAAAAATCTACTTCGCTCAGCCGTCAAACACATACGGATATATATATATATACGTGTGTATATATATATATACGTGTGTATATATATATATAAATATATATATATATATTTCGTTTCTGAATTTATTGGCAACATGACCCTCCCAAAGTATAACAATATATATATATATATATATATATATATATATATATATATATGTAGGAGGTGAGTTTTATTGTAGTACAATAAAGCAATGCAGATATCGGATAAGAAGCACTCTACAGTTTGTAGGACTGGAGTATACATAATATATAAGAACAAACGATGGTTAAAAGAGTTCCATGTATTTTATTATGCGCATTTCAAAAACAAATATCATCATGCAATAATATTTGTGTTTTCATCAGATAAAACAGGAAGACATTCATATCATGTCTTCCTGTTTTATCTGATGAAAACACAAATATTATTGCATGATGATATTTGTTTTTGAAATGTGCATAATAAAATACATGGAATTCTTTTAACCATCTTTTGTTCTTATATATATATATATATATATATATATATATATATATATACATAATCGGAGAAAGCTAAAAGCGATACTCCGGCCAAATTCCAACTCACTCAACAAACATTAGGAAATACCTGAGTATATTTCCAATTAAACGTTTGGGGTGCTAACTATATTGTATTGTGTGGATAATTGGCTGTATTATTTTATATGAGATATATCAAATATATCATTTCCCAAACGACTCTTTTCATTATAAGATTTCTACAAGTTGGGTGAAATTATATCAAGTTATGTAGAAGCTTGTATAAGATCAACAGATACTTATTCAAGTGGTCCCTTATAAATCTTCAGTGGGTGCCCAATAACATTAATATTGATAACCAAATCAACATCAATATTTAGCGATAACCACCATCAGTGCTTGAGGGGAATGCTAGGTTGTTCGTCCAGCAGTTCTAAAGAAAATCTCACACTGTCCCGAAATTGGGAGGAAGGAGGTTACCGCCAAAAACAATTCATGCGCAGGTCGTTGAACTCTGACAAGAATTCAAACCACGTGGTAATAACTCAATTGGATGTGAAAAAATAAACATATGTGCGCATCGATTTATGACAATATATATAGATACACACACACACACAGATACACACATATATATATATATATATATATATATAACAAAGGAATTGTGGTAAGGAACCAGATGGACCATAACGCACCAGAGTACTCAAAACTTAGGGGAGTAGAGTGGGAAATAGGAAAAAGTATGACCCCGACGGCAGAGCTCAAGCCGTTTCCACGGCTATTTCTGAACTCCAGAAATAGCCGTCGAAACGGCTTGAGCTCTAACGTTGGGGTCATACTTTTTCCTATATATATATATATATTATATATATATTATATATATATATAATAATAATAATAATAGTAATAATAATAATAATTTAAAAAAATAAATAAATAAATAAGTCAGACATTCAAACATTACATTACAAAGAAACTTATGCTTATTCTTTTGGTTTTTTTTTTTTACCTATTTGTTTGTTTGTTTATTTATGTTCGTCTACAGCGTGATAGTGCCACACTAAAATCACCGGAGGTGATGAAATCACTGGTGGTTATGTTACCATACATTCACCAATCCTCGATAAGAGTGTTTAAATGTCAAACCTAAACAGTTCGAATAACGGTGAAGTGGAGACTGGAATGTCATGTGACAGACTCTCACCCAACAGGTGCTCCCTGGTTCAGCAGCAGGGACCTGGCTGTCAACCAAATACTGCTGGTGTCGCAGGAAGAAGAAGGAAAGGGACCAGAACCAACTGGACGAAAGAATTGAATAGAACTGTTATACAATGTTACCCGAAGAGTAACCCCAAGGAGAAAGGCTATAGGAAACGGATGCATAACATCTGGAACGAGATTGGTCTATTTAAATTAGATGAACAAAAATTGGCCGGGTAGGCTCGGGTAATAAGAACTAATGGGTGGATAAGCGAGCTGGAACTGGAAGAACTGAGCAGAGAGATTAGTTTGGAGATGGAGGGTGGATTATGCCAGGCAAACGAGCCAGTGGGAAATGAAGGTGAAGAGGTTGAGAGAAGGGAGGAACCATCCGAAGCAGACAATGATCTGAATGTTGAAATAAATAATACCTGGAACAAAGATACGGCCATTGAGGAGATGAATGCTGACGGGTTAGGACAAGATTTGGTTGATATCCTAAACTTAGTGGTAGATGAATTGAACAATGATAGTGGGAAACCTATGAACCTAAGATTTGTAGACAGGAAAAAGTTAAAAGAAACAACAGCTAAGGTAAACAAAGTCATCCCATACCTTGAGGCGAGGAGCCTTCACCAGTGCAACAATATCCTCAAAGCAGCAGCAAATGCGGTGAGGAAATTACTTGGCATAAAAGCGAGAGGAAACAACAAACAAGAAAGATCAGAACCTTGGTGGAAGAAACGACTGAATGGTCAAATCAGGGAAATGAGAAATGACATTGGAAAGCTTGAGTCCCTACTGAATGGGACACTAAAAAACATAGACACTAAAAATAAACTGGAAATAAAGTACAAAACTAGGAGGAAAATCTAAATATTATCTTAGAGGAACTGAAGCAACGCATTGTAGCAAAGAGTGCAAAGATTAGGCGATACGAGAGCAGAGTCAGTCAGTATAGACAGAACCGCATATTTGACAACAACCAGAAGATGCTGTTTGGACAGCTTGAAGGGAAAGAAAGAGGCAACGACTTGTTCCCTGAAGCGGAACAAACAGAGACATTCTGGAGAGGAATAAGGGAGCAGGATGTTAAACATAATGACCAGGCAGTGTAGATTGAGACGGTACAAAAGGAGATTAGTGAACAGGCACACCAACAAACTGATTTGAGTATCACAGTTGAAACTCTTAAGGGGCAGGCCAAAAAAACTAACCAACTGGAAATCACCAGGCCCAGATGTTGTGCAGGGGTATTGGATTAAAAATATAACATCCCTCCACCCGAAACTGACAACCATGTTCAATGACTGCTTGATGTCAGGTGAGGTACCAGAGTGGTTGACAAAAGGTACCAGAGTTCTGGTAATGAAAGACCGAATCAAGGGTAATGATGTTACCAACTATAGACCTATCACATGTGTGTCCGTAATGTGGAAACTGTGGACAAGCATTATGTCTGAGGAAATCTACCATCACCTCCACACAAACAACTTATTACCGGACGAACAGAAAGGATGCCGAAAGAAGTCCCGTGGTACAAAGGACCAGTTACTTATTGATAAGATGGTAATGAGGAATTGCAAGAGGAGACACACTGGTCTTGCCATGGGATGGATAGACTACAAAAAGGCATTTGACATGGTGCCTCATTCTTGGATCACCAAAAGCCTGGAGATCTTCAAGGTGGCAGATAACATCAGACAGTTGTTGGGCAAAAGTATGAAGTCCTGGGAAACAGAGTTAACATCAACTGGAGAATCCTTGGGAGGCATGAAGATCAAGAGAGGTATCTTCCAGTCTGTCCCTTCTGTTGTTTGTCCTTGCCCTGATGCCCTTGACCATTATACTGCGAAAAGTGAGAGCAGGATACAAGTTGGGAAAGGGAGAGCTTACCATCAATCACCTCCTCTTCATGGACGATCTTAAGCTCTTCGGGAAGAGTGAGAAGGAGTTGGATGTGCTTGTTGACACTGTCCGTATTTTCAGCAATGATATATGTATGCAATTAGGTATTAGTAAGTGTGGAGTCCTTGTGATGAAGAGGGGTAAATTGAGCAGAAGCAACAGAATCTAGGTACCAACAGGTGAGATGATAAAGGAAATTGACATTGAAGAGGGATACAAGTATTTGGGTGTTCTGGAGGCTGATGACATCAAGAACAAAAAAATGAAGGAATTGATAAGATCTGAATACCTTCGGAGAGTAAGGAGCGTATTGAAGTCACATCTGAACAGTAGGAATGCCATAAGTGCAGTAAATTCCCGAGCTGTGTCTATTATTAGGTACAGTGCAGGAATTCTGAGATGGAATGTTGCTGAACAAAAAGAAATGGATAGGAAGACTAGGAAGCCATTGACTATCTACAACATATTCCACAAGAGGAGTGATGTCGATAGACTCTACTTAAGGAGATCTGAAGGTGGAAGAGGTCTTATCAGCATAGAGGACTGTGTTCAGATGGAGAAAAACAACCTACACAAATACGTGACTGATAGTAAGGAGCCAATGCTCAGAATTGTACTGAAGGATAGGAGAATAGACCAGGGATGTCCAAGGAGGAAATAACAACAAGGAGGAAGAACAACCTTCATTAAAAATCCTTTCATAGTACCTTCTTTGAGAAAACTGAATTCAGAGATCCACAGACATGGAACTGATTGAAAAGAGGAGACCGTAAAAAGGCTACAGAAGGAATGCTAATGGCTGCACAAGAGCAGGCCCTCAAAACGAAGTGGTTGAAACACCATATTTACAAGGAGGAGGCTAGCCCAATGTGCAGGATCTGTGGAGAGAAAGAGGAGACTGTGGCTCACATTGTATCCGAGTGTAAACACCTAGGCCAGACTCACTATAAAGGCTTGAGACATGATGTGATGAGCAGGGTGATCTACTGGCACCTATGCAAAGTAAACAATTTACCACATTCTGAGAAGTGATATGAGCATAAGCCAGAGTCGGTGATAGAAAACGATCAGGTGAAGGTGCTGTGGGATTTTAGGATACAGACGGACAAGAAACTGGAACACAATAGACCTGACCTGGTGGTTGTGGACAAAGAAAAAAGATCGTGCCTGATTGTGGATGTGGCCTGCCCATTCGACACGAGAGTGTAAGAGAAGGAGAGGGAGAAAATTAACCGATACCAGGACTTAAAGTGGGAGGCAAAAAGGATTTGGAACTGCCATGAAGTCAAAGTGGTCCCGATTGTCATACGCGCACTAGGTACTATCTCAAAAAGTTTCCAGGGATGGTTAAAGAAAATTGGCCCCGCCACGCTTTTTGGAACGCTTCAAAAGGCATGCTTGCTGGGAACAGCAAGAACCCTCCGATACGTCCTGAATATCTGAGGCTGCAGGTGTGGCTTGATATTCATTTCAACAAACTTTCCAGTTAATTAACATCAATGACTGAGACTCAAAGAACAATAATAATAATAACATAAACATAAACAGGTACTCAAGTTTCGTTGGGTTCTAGGCCCCAACTCATTCAGCCTGTCATGACTAAACCCGTCCTAATCACTGAGTGCTCTTACTCTTGGACATTTCCACTTAACTTTTACTTCAGTATATATATATATATATATATATATGATGGAGGTGTGCTTACATATTTGCCTGTCTGTATATATGTCTCATAACTTAATGGTCGACAAAAAATGACTGATCTTGCGGGATGTTTATGATTAAGTAAATCAAGACGGTGCTCCAGCATGGTCACAGTCTATTGTCTAAAACATCTAAAAGAATAAATAAGAATTAATGTGAAAGAGTGAATATATATAATTTGATTTATTTCTGTACAACATAGCAACAATGTTTCAGCACCACGAGTTTCCGGTAGTCCTCTTCAGAGAAGTATTCTGAAGACCCGTGTTAAACATCGTATGTTGTAAGAAAGGAATAAATCAACTTATATTTAAATTGTGTGTATGTGTATTAGTGCAGTCGTTAGGTAAGGGTTTCAATCCCGATTTTGAGAAATTTCTTCAAGTGCCATTTACCATAGTCTCGTGTAAAGGAATCTTGGTAGGGTAGATGGAAGATATTGGGCATCTCGTAGGATGGATTGTACCTTTAATTCAAAAAGACCAGCAGTGTCACATACTGTGTCACGCTGAATCACTTCTGAGATTAAAATTATGAGTGAACCTGACTTCGGAATACTTAGCCCCTTGTACAGGGTTTTTTTCCGTTTTATTCCCGGTTGCTAAAAAATAGGAAGATTCATCGTTGAAGTCGACGGATGTTCATTCGAGCTATCTGACGACGAAATTCATTTATTGGAAAAACGTATTATTCTGAAGGCATTCGCCATTTTCGGGTCTCTTCACACAAATAACTCTCCAGTTATTCCATAATACAGATTTAA
>OZ024743.1:329963079-329978079 GCA_964016885.1 Eledone cirrhosa
CGCCACCTCCACCACCACCTCCACCACCACCTTCACCACCACCTCCACCACCACCTCCACCACTACCTCCACCACCACCTCCACCACCACCTCCACCACTACCTCCACCACCACCTTCACCACCACCTCCACCACTACCTCCACCACCACCTCCACCACCACCTCCACCACTACCTTCACCACTACCTTCACCACCACCTCCACCACCACCTCCACCACTACCTTCACCACCACCTCCACCACCACCTCCACCACTACCTCCACCACCACCTCCACCACCACCTCCACCACTACCTCCACCACCACCTTCACCACCACCACCACCTCCACCACCACCTCCACCACTACCTCCACCACCACCTTCACCACCACCTCCACCACTACCTCCACTACCACCTCCACCACCACCTCCACCGCCACCACCACCACCACCACCACCACCACCACTACCTTCACCACCACCTCCACCACCACCTTCACCACCACCTCCACCACTACCTCCACCACCACCTCCACCACCACATCCACCACCACCTTCACCACCACCTCCACCACCACCTCCACCACCACCTCCACCACCACCTCCACCACTACCTCCACCACCACCTTCACCACCACATCCACCACCACCTTCACCACCACCTCCACCACTACCTCCACTACCACCTCCACCACCACCTCCACTGCCACCACCACCACCACCTCCACCACTACCTTCACCACCACCTCCACCACCACCTCCACCACCACCACTACCTCCACCACCACCTCCACCACCACCCCCACCACTACCTCCACCACCACCTCCACCACTACCTTCACCACCACCTCCACCACCGCCACCACCATCACCTCCACCACCGCCACCACCACCACCACCACCACCACCTCCACCACCACCACCACCACCACCACCACCACCATCACCACCACCACCACCTCCACCGCCACCCACCGTCAACGTCCACCGTCTATCCTTCCTCACCGTATCGGTGAAAAGACAGCTGAACATGGCCACTATTATAAGATCCAATTAACTATACGATGTGGGCAGATTTTTCAATGTCGCACATATACACAGTCACACAACACACACACACACACACACTGACTCACACACGCGCAAACATAGACACTGACACACACACACATAGACACATGCACAAACACACATATAGATACTGACACACACACACACATAGGCACACTGACTCACACACGCGCAAACATAGACACTGACACACACACACATAGACACATGCACAAACACACATATAGATACTGACACACACACACACACACGCGCGCAAACATAGACACTGACACACACACACACATAGACAAATGCACAAACACACATATAGATACTGACACACACACACACATAGGCACACTGACTCACACACGCGCAAACATAGACACTGACACACACACACATAGACACATGCACAAACACACATATAGATACTGACACACACACACACACACACGCGCAAACATAGACACTGACACACACACACACATAGACAAATGCACAAACACACATATAGATACTGACACACACACACACACATAGGCACACTGACACACACACACATACTGACACACACACACACACGTATACACACACACAGAGGTACATCGACACACACACAAACACACACGCACACACACACATAGACACACCCACTTGGGCACACCGACACACGCTCAAACACACACACACACACACACACAGCCATACATACACACACACACACACACACACAACCACACACACACACACACATACACACACACACACACACAACCACACACACACACACAACCACACATATACACACAAGCCAATCAATAAGCAGATAACAGTCTACTCCTTCCCGCTCGCCGCCATCTTTGTACCGAAATAACGCTGCTGTTGACGGTGACGTATCATAAGCGGCCACAGCAACGCAGGCGTCTTTACACTATATTATTATTACAACAACAGGGCGGTGACACAACCTCAACGACAACATCAACAACAACGTTGACGCCAACAACAACAACAACAACAACAAAAGACAACAACAAAAGACAACAACAAAAGACAACAACAACAACAACAACAACAACAGCAAAAGACAACCTTAATAATAATTGTTTCTACATTTGGCACAAGGCCAGCAATCACCCAGTGTATTACTGGTACTTTATATTATCGACCCCGTAAGGATGAAAGGTAAAGTTAACCTCGGGGAGTTCAAATCCCGCCGAGGTTAACTTTGCCTTTCATCCTTACGGGGTCGATAATATAAAGTACCAGTAATACACTGGTTGATTGCTGGCCTTGTGCCAAATCTATAAACAATTATTATTAAGGTTGTCTTTTGCTGTTGTTGTTGTTGTTGTTGTTGTTGTTGTCTTTTGTTGTCTTTTGTTGTTGGCGTCAACGTTGTTGAGGTTGTTGTTGTTGGCGTCAACGTTGTTGTTGTTGTTGTTGTTGTTGTTGTTGGCGTCAACGTTGTTGAGGTTGTTGTTGTTGGCGTCAACGTTGTTGTTGTTGTTGTTGTTGTTGTTGTTGTTGTTGGCGTCAACGTTGTTGTTGTTGTTGTTGGCGTCAACGTTGTTGTTGTTGTTGTTGTTGTTGTTGTTGTTGGCGTCAACGTTGTTGTTGTTGTTGTTGGCGTCAACGTTGTTGTTGTTGTTGTTGTTGTTGTTGTTGGCGTCAACGTTGTTGTTGTTGTTGTTGATGTTGGCGTCAACGTTGTTGTTGATGTTGTTGTTGTTGTTGTTGGCGTCAACGTTGTTGTCGATGTTGTTGTTGTTGTTGGCGTCAACGTTGTTGTTGATGTTGTTGTTGTTGTTGTTGGTGTCAACGTTGTTGTTGATGTTGTTGTTGTTGTTGTTGGCGTCAACGTTGTTGTTGATGTTGGTGTTGTTGTTGTTTCGTTGTTAGCGTCATCGTTGTTCATGTTGTTGTTGATATTGTTGTTCCTGTTGTTGTTGCCATTGTTGTTGTTGTTGTTGTTGTTGTTGTTACTGTGGTACATGTTGTTGTTACTGTTATTGAGGTCGTAGTTTCTGTTGGTGTTAAGGTTGTTATTCTCATTATTGTTGTTGTTCTTGTATGATATGTTGTTGATGTTGATGTTGATGTAAGCCGTATTTTAGTAATCTTTCTCACGTCTCCACCTATTGTTCTTCCTCCTCCTCCTCCTTGTCCTCTTTCTTTTCCTTTTCATTTTCTTCTTCTTTTTCTTCTTCTTTTTCTTCTTCTTTTTCTTCTTCTTTTTCTTCTTCTTTTTCTTCTTTTTCTTCTTCTTCTTCTTCTTCTTCTTCTTCTTCTTCTTCTTCGTCATCACATTCGCCTTCTTCACCTTCTTCGCCACCTCCACCCCCTTCGCCTTCGCAGAATTAACCTTCGTCTTCATCTTCATCGCCATCGGCTTCCTCTTCTTCTCCTTCATCTTCTTCTTCATCTTCCTCTTCTTCTCCTTCATCTTCTTCTTCGCTTTCATCTTCTTCTTCATCTTCATCTTCTTCGTCTTCATCTTCTTCTTCATCTTCATCTTCTTCGTCTTCATCTTCTTCTTCATCTTCGTCTTCTCAGCCTTTGTCTTCTTCGTCTTCGTCTTCTTATTTGCCTTCACCTTCGTCTTCTTCTCCTTCGACTGTTCTTCGCCTTCGTCTTCTTTGCCTTCATCTTCGTCGTCTCTTCATCTTCGCCTTCATCGCTTTCGTCTTCTTCTTTCTCCTCGTCTTTATCTTCTGTGTTATCCTCTTCTCCCTCTCCCTTCATACTGAAGGAGAGGTTGACGATAGGATGAGATTATTGAACAAGATTAATTCTAAAAACTGGATTGAACATCTTGGCTTTATCTTCGTTCCACTGTACAGCCGTTATGTTAGAGAAGCTGGTTGCTGCAATAGCTGTCGTTGGAGAGACTACCATCTTGCTTATATTAACAATTTAGAATTATTTACTGGAGAAGCAGGTAGAGCGCTCACCTAATCCAATGTGTGCATAGAATTCTGTTCTATTTTGCATGTTAATTATTTTCACAAGGAATAAATGGGCGATATGGTTAATGCCGTGTCACTGGCTTTTTCTTTTTCTTTTTTTCCTTTTCTTCTTTTTCTTCTTTTTCTTCTTTTTCTTCTTTTTCTTCTTCTTCGCCAACTTATTCCTGTGAGGGTCGTGGGGGCAGAGTCCTGAAACACTCTTTCCAGCGGGTCCTGTCAGAAGTAGCCGTCTCCGATGGATCCAGCTGGATCTCCCAAATGAGACCAGCCAAGCTCATGGATGTTATGCAAAGATCTTGCTCGGAGTCTACTCCTGGGTCTCCCGCCGGTTGTTTTTTGCCCATAAAATCTGTCCAGTGATTCTTTCCTGAGACATTCTAACCACATGTCCATAGTATCGGAGCTGTGATCTTTCAATTCGGAAAAATAGCAGCTCTACCTGGAGTGACTCTCTGATCTCAGAGCTACTCACTCTGTCGAGTAACGTTAATCCAAACACCCTTCGGAAGAACACTATTTCGACCGCTTATATTTGCGATCGTATTCTTTCGGTCATTACCCAAGATTCATGACCTATCCTTGTAGCAAATAAATCCACATTAGAAATATCAACCCTGTACAGATTAATCCAAACGAAGGTAATAAAAAGATGGCAGAACTAGAATGAATAAACAAATCAAAATTCCACAAGCATAGGAGAAAGAGAAAAAATCTATTTCTATTTATTCACTGCATGAACGAGATTAATACAGAAAATAAAGAATTTTAAGTTGTTACATAAATTTATTTATAAACCTCTAGCACAGTATATCGTTTTACGTCAAATCCTCCGTACAAAGAATTTATAAGACAATTATTCTTACTATCTGATGGAACCCAGGCCAATATTTCCAGGTGTTCTCTGTTCGCTCCGATTAGATATAATATCAGCACTGGTCAGTGTTTTTACTGAAAGTTCTGTCAGTATTTTTGAAACTGTTTACGCTAAAACTGTTAGGAGCGCCACACTAACTAGACGCAGTGACGGCGCTTTTGCATTTTCCAGACTTTAAAAAATGTAGGCAAATGAAGAGATATTTGAAGAAAATATTTAGTGAGAAGTACCACGTAGATTAGTCAAGATAATTGCTGCATAGAATAATGTTATAATATCCAGATGTTTAATTATTTTATCTTCTACCAATTCTCAACTTCACACCATATCAAGGTAGGAAATACCTGAGAATAGGTAGTATTCCAATTACCCGCTCTTTATCAATCATATTTCATGAGAAAATATACCTCTAACTCAAACAGGTTAACTAGCGGCGAGAGATGAAACCGTTCAGACAATTATTTCACTTCTTGTTTAATTATATCTACGGGTTTAACATAGTGGATGTAGCGAATCAGTAGAGTGTCGGATAGATTGTGTCCCTATATTTGTCCCAGATATCTGCTCTCTGCGTTAAAAGCCACTGATTCATGTTGTTATCATTGGCCACTATATACACAAAAAGCAACGCCACTGCAATATTCTATGAGGAGGAAACAATGTTATATCGTGAGAAAGAAGAGAAATCTAATCCTTTGTCAAAAGGAAATAACATATCAATTGGTGTTTGGGGGTAAACTGGGAGACGTGATACCCTCAAGGAAACATAATTTAAATATGTTTGTGAATATTGACGAGGAATACCAACATTGAGACGCAGCGATATTTAATTGTAAACCACGATCATCTCTCTCAATCGAAGATAGCATGGCTGCATGTATCATGGTTTCACTCAAGATTTGAGAGAAGTATGTGTATATATCTGTGCGCTCGTATGTGTGTGTGTGTGTGTGTGTGTGTGTGTGTGTGTGTGTGTGTGTGTGTGTGTTGGATCCCTGTTGGTTACGAGGATGAGTGTTTCATTTGATGTGATCAAAGGAACGGACTGCTAATGAAATTACCATGCAAGTGACTGAGCATGCCATAGACATGTGTACTCAATGTAAATTTCCGGAAAATTTAGTCTCTGACTAAGCTGGCATTTAAAATTACAGGTACAGCTCATTTTTGACAGCTGAATGGACTGGAGCAACAAAACATATCTTCCTATAGGACATAATGTGCAGCCTTAAATCGAACTCATGACCTTTTCGATCGTTAGACCAACATCCTAACCACTAAGCTATAGGTCATGGATTAACTGGGAGACACTCTCGAGTGTCTCCCAGTTAATCCAACAGAAAACCATTTATCAAACCTTAACGGATAACATGCAAAATAGACATCGGTAGAATTTAAAATAAGATCTCAAACCTTTTCTACATCTTTGCCCACTTATTCCTGAGAGAGTTGGGTGGCTGAGTCCTCAAACACCCCTTCCAGCCCTGTCAGAAGCAACCATCTCCAACTCATCCTCAAACGAGACCAACCAAGCTCATAGATATTATCCAACGATATTGCTCGGGATCTAAACCTGGAACTCCTGCTGGTTGGTTTTGCCAGTAAAATCTGACCAGCGATTCTTTCCTGAGACATTCTACCCACAGGTCCATAGTAGCGGAGCTGTGATCTCTCAATTCAGGGAAGTTTTACAACTACCTTCCTTCTTCTGGTTACCGAATTCACATGTAGATTCCACTGCGCAGGCTTCCTTGAGAAGGCGAGTGTCTCAGTCTTCGATGCACTGATTTTCATTCCAGCCATGCAGCACTCGGTATCAAACCTATCCAGTACAAGTCAGACATTACCTTCTGTCGAGTTAAGTAGCACTATCTTGTCTGCAAATTCCAGCCGACTGATTCTACATCTGCCAGTCGTAATACCATTCCCAACCCAGCTGCGCATGTCAATCCTGTTCATGGAAATAATGAACAGGCGAGGTGACAGTATGCACCATTGGCGGAGTCCGACTCTCTCTTTGAACGGTTTCGATTTAGCATCATTTATCCAAATACAAATACTCGAGCCTTCGTATAGAGACATCAGGGTAACATGAAGCTGACCATCAATCCCATACTCCTGCAGAACCATCCACAACAGGTCCCGTGGAACGCGGTTATATGCCTTTACGAAGTCTACAAAGCAACAATGCATCTCCTGGCAGTACTCCCACGATTTCTGAAAGACCTACCGCAGTGTGAATATTTGGTCGGCTGTGCTTCGGCAGGGGTTAAAACTACATTATTCATCATTTAACTTGAACTCGACAATATCCCTACATCTCTTTGCCAGAGACTTAGCACAGACCTTACCGGGGAGGCTTCAGAACTAATTTTGCATTGCATTCTGTCCGACACTCCACTGACTCTGACTTTGCCAATCGATTGTTTTAGACCTAGTTTGCTCAAATCTTCTACGAGTCATTATCCACAATAGCTGATCTCTTTTAACGCTGGATTTAAAGATTGTCTCTCATCATTTCATAAATTTTACATAGCTGTGTTTAAAATGGTGACGAACAAGTCTTGAAATTTACAATGGACATCAGCAGATAATTCTGTTATAGTGATGATCAAGATGTTGATGATGATAATCATCTTCACAATCATCATCTTAAATAACATTGTCTTTTGCTGTTTCTTTTATTGTTTCTTATCTTCGTCTTTTTTTCTTTCTTCTTTAGTAATCTTTCTTTTCTGTCGTTTAAAAATATTTTCATAACCGAAGAAGAGTCATTGCCCTTTGTCTATTTCAGAGGTAGAAACATTAGCACGTTTAACACGCCTGTACACACACAGAAACACACATACACACATACACACACACATACACAGACACACACAGACACACACAGACGCACACAAAGAAACACACAGGCACACACATACACACATACACTCAGTGACACATACACACATGCACACACACAGACACACACAGAGACACACACATACATACAGAGACACATACACACAGGGACACACACAGGGACACACATACGCACAGAGACACATAGACACACACACACACACAGACACACACAGAAACACAGACACACACACACAGACACACACACAGACACACATACGTACAGAGACACATACACACATACAGACACACACAGGCACACACACAGACACACACAGACACACTGACACACACACACACAGACACACAGACACACAGAGACACATACACAGACACACACAGACACACACACACATAGACAGACACACACACATACACACACACATACACAGACACACATACACACAGACATACACACATACAGAGACACACACAGACACACACACATACACAGGTTGTACCTGTTGAGGTATTCATCCACTTTTATAATTTTTCTCTTTATGTAGAGAACAAAACGTTGAATAATGCTACTAATTTTAGTGGCAGTATCAACACGTTTATAATAAACAGCTATTATCAGCGACCTGGTTTTGCGTATGTGTCATTTTAACGGCTTGACCGCATGCGTTGGGCAGGAAGCGAAATATTTACTTACTATAGGGCTTGCAACCTTATGGTGTGGAAATAGGCTGTCTGAAGATTCATTTCTTTCCATTGGAAATTCTCTGGATTTCCAATCTTTTGGAATGATGAAACCGTCGGTAACAGCAATGGAACAGGTGATTATTTAAATCGTTTTTTAATTTATTTAGAGAATTGTTTGATAACCGCTTGCTTCGCTACTTTATATATATATATATATATATATATATATATATATATATACGTAGACGCACACATGCACAGTCGTGGAGCTACATTCACACACCACACACATACATAGACACACACACACCGACGCAAACAGACACACAAAAACTAGCACACATACACACATACACACACACTGGTACACATACACAGTCACACATACACAGACACATATACATACTCATATACATAGTCGTGTAGTTAGAGCAACACACACACACAGCCACACACACACAGACACATACACAGTCGTGTAGTTACAGCCACACACACATACACATACCTACACACACATACACACAGCCACACAGACAGCCACGCAGCCACACAGCCAAACAGCCACACACACAGCCATACAGCCACACACACAACCACACTCATAGCCACATACACAGCCACACAGCCATACAGCCACACACACACAGCCACACAACCACACATCCACACACACAAACATACAGCCACACACATACACAGCCAAACAGACAGCCACACAGCCACACACAGCCACACACACAGCCACACACAGCCACATACACACTGCCAAACAGACAGCCACACAGCCACACAGCCACACACAGCCACACACAGCCATACAACCACACACACACAGCCAGACACAACCACACATCCACACACACAGCCACACAGACAGCCACACAGCCACATACAGCCATACAACCACACACACACAGCCAGACACAACCACACATCCACACACACAACCACACAGACAGCCACACAGCCACACACAGCCACACACACAGCCACACACACACTGCCAAACAGACAGCCACACAGCCACACACAGCCATACAGCCACACACACACAGCCACACACACAGCCACACACACACAGCCACACACAACCACACATCCACACACACAGCCACACATACAGAGGTACTCTTATATGTAACAAGCAATTCTTAGAGACGGTCAAATTAATCCACAAAACAAACAAGTTAAATAGAACAAAATAACACAAAACAAAATAAAACACAAGATATATAGAAACAGAATAAATGAATAATTTAAATATATATATATATTTATAATACTAATAAATAAATGTATGTATATATGATAAGAAAGGAACGAAATGTAGTAATATATATATATACATATATATATATACAGGCTGTCACCAGAAAATGTATAAACACTTCAACAGCATTTCAATAAATATTGCCTGTACAGGTAATCAAAGTGTGTATACATTTTGCGGAGACACATTATATATATATATATATATATATATATATATATATATATATATATATATATATATATATATATATATAATGAAGAGAGAAGAAACATTTAGATATAATTAGTAATAAAATGTATCATACCTAAACTGCTCCTAGATTCCTCGACTACGTAGTTTCGTGGCATAAACAAAAACAATACATCATAAAGATATAGAGTCCTTGCGAGGTCTGCCGACTTATCAAGAGGATACCTCATTTTACTAGCCTCAAGAACGCGTCTACACGACGTGAGAAAGAATCCCAAAAGGCGGAGGGGGAGATAGTCACGCGATATAACGGTCGAGAAACAGAGCTAAGCCTCTTATAACCCCGAAGAAAATACCACGGAGGCGGAGGAGGTATTCATATCGAAGCCGTAGAAGAGGTGGTGAAGGGGGCGAGAAGTATGAGTAATGGCTGCTTTCCAGCAGTCACTACACTTCAAAGGTTGCTCGACCAGAGGGAGTTATTAACAATACATTTAGAAACACACAGATACATGCGGACACACACATATACATGAATGCATCCACACCCAACCGTGAGTTAAGGGTGCCAGTCATTCATTGAGCAACATCGGTGAGGTTGGCACCCTTAACTCACGGTTGGGTGTGGATGCATTCATGTATATGTGTGTGTCCGCATGTAAATATATATATATATATATATATGAATAACAATAAAACAACATGAAATATAATAATAAAAATAAATAAAAGTAAGTTAAATATACATATATGATATATATATATCATATTTGTATATTAAACTTGCTTTTATATATATACTAGCAGAAGTACCCGGCGTTGCCCGGGTGTAAGTCGACCTTTGGTCTGTTGTTAAAATGTTTGAAAGTTACTTCCCGCGCATCACAGGTGCAAAAACCTTTGAACCTCAAGGAAAAAAACAGAGGTTAGTATACGCAGGTGTGTAATTGAGCATAAATAATGGATCAATTGTAGGTTCACAGTGTATCGTTGAAATTGTTCTTTGCACGACTGACGGAAGTCAAATTCACTTGAAATTGAATTTTCAGTTGATTTTTAAAGCAGGGTGAAAAAGTCTATTTTTTCAAATTTTTTTTTTTTTTTTACAATTTTGGCGCTCACATGTGCAGAAGAAGAAATAAAAGGGACTTTATCTGAATCGCGGCCTAATGGACGATTGATTTGCGACAGTTTTCACGAAAATCGGACGTTCCTGTAAAAAATTATCCCATCTGCAACTTTGCCTTGTTTTTTGCGCAAAGTCGAACCCCGATTCAGTTTTATTGATTTTTTACATGAACGCGTGACCTCTGAAGTAGATTTGAGTAGCTAAAGGCCTGTCCCGGTAAATTTGCTATATGTGAAAATAAGTTGATCAAAATTGCGTCTAGGGTTATTGCCCTTTGCAACAGCCTCAAGAACATGTAATTAAAAAGATTTACCATGGACTATCGTGCACGTTGGTATTGTGTTTAGCCTGCTAAAATCGGTGATCAAATGAGGCAACAATAAACCATACTGATGACGTTTAAGCGGGTGGCAAGGAATTGATGCGGCATAGATAGCCATGGGAGTCTTGAAGGAGCACGGCGGTCAGGCAAAAGAAAGGGCCGAGGAGGGGATGGTGGTTGACAGTGCATGGAGGCGGCATCCTGAGGCATGAAGATGTAGTGGAGCGACGGCCAGCAGGCAAGGAAGAGGGCAGGGGTGGACGGTGGCAAGGATGCCGCATGGTGAGCCATGGCAGTCTTGAAGGAGCACTGCGGGCAGGAAAAAGAAAGGGCCAAGGAGGGGATGGCGGCTGACAGAGCATTGATGCGGCATAGTGATGCATGACGATGCAGTGGGACGACGGCGTGCAGGGAAGGGAGATGGCCGGGATTGACGGTTGCAGGGATTCCGCATGGTGAACCATGGCACTCGTGAAGGACCAAGTCGTGCGGGTAAGGGAGAAGGAAGGGGAGGGCATGGTGGCTGACAGAGCATGGATGCGGCATGGTGAGGCATGACGATGCAGTGGGACGACATATATATACACACACACACATATATATATATATATACACACACATATATATACACACACACATATATATATATATACACACACACATACATATATACATAACTATATGTGTGTTTATCTATCTATGTATTTTATCAGCAGGCAGGAGGTGTGGCTGCGCCAGTGAGGTGGAAGAGAGGGAAAGAGAGTAAGTTAGAGTTGTCCTGATTTTTGCCTCTGGTGATCCAATTATCGATTATTCGAAAATTTAATGTAGCGCACGTTTATCCCCGGATCAAAATACACACTTGCGTTGAGTTTCATCGATTTTTGAAAATATCAATTTTTGGCTTCTGGGGTCCCGATTATCGACTTTTCGAAATTTTCAAGTAGCCTATTCCACTCTACGCGTTGAGTTTTATATGTGTGAGGTTTCATGAAAATTGGATGAACGGTGTAGTATGCAAGTTCGGAACACCAAACAACGCCCAACTTCACTTTATATATAAGATATATATATATATATATATATATATATATATATATATATATATATATATATATATATATATATACACACACACATAACTGTATGAATAAAAACAGAAGATGGAATATAATAAAACAATAAATATAAAAAATAACGAATAAAATATAAAAATATTATTAAATATATAAAAATAAATATAAACATGAATAAAATATTTAAATAAAATCAAATATATATATGTATATATAAAATATATAAATATATATATATATATATATATATATATATATAAATAGCTTAGAGTTTAGACTCAATGAGGTCATTTACAATCATTTCAGCTCTAGGAATCGCTTCTGAGCAGTATAAATTAATATTTGATGAACATTTACATGTTTTAGTTGCAATTGACTAATAAGATCGCTAGAGTGAAAAATCTTAATTCAACAACATGAAGTCTGCCTGTACGATCTAAAAAAATAATAAATCAATACTCACAGACTCATATGGGCAAAAAGCCTTGGTACCTAGACACGTTTAAAATTCAAAATACAAACTTTTTCCGCAGATCGGTCAGAACTTCAAACTTCAAACATGTTTCACAAAGGATGGTATAATAGTAAAATAATTAACAAGGCTTTTTGCCCATATGAGTCTGTTATTTCTAGCACTATGTGTGGGACGTTAGAGGACGTTATAAGCCGTGTGCAAAACCTCGTGTATTTTCGCTACGCTAACCAGACCTTAGATATTTTTCTGAGGTAGAGTTATTTTATTTTATCTGGCTACCTATTGATAAACACAGAAAAAGTTGATTAACTCACTGCTAATTAGTTAATTATTTTACTATTATACCATCCTTTGTGAAACATGTTTGAAGTTTGAAGTTCTGACCGATCTGCGGAAAAAGTTTGTATTTTGAATTTTAAACGTGTCTAGGTACCAAGGCTTTTTGCCCATATGAGTCTGTGAGTATTGATTTATTATTTTTTTAGATCGTACAGGCAGACTTTATGTTGTTGAATTAAGATTTTTCACTCTAGCGATCTTATTAGTCAATTGCAACTAAAACATGTAAATGTTCATCAAATATTAATTTATACTGCTCAGAAGCGATTCCTAGAGCTGAAATGATTGTAAATGACCTCATTGAGTCTAAACTCTAAGCTATTTATCACTGCTCCCCCAAATGAGCTGAATTCTGTAATCCCATATAAACGGCTGTTATTTCATATAATCCCATATAAACGGCTGTTATTTCTAGCACTAAATGCGCATAATAAAATACTTGGAACTCTTTTAACCATCTTTTGATCTTATATTATTTATACTCCAGTCCTACAAACTGTAGAGTGGTACTTATCCGATATTTGCATTGCTTTATTGTGCTGCAATAAAACTCACCTCCTACATATATATATATGTATATATATGTATGTATATATATGTATGTATATATATGTATGTATATATATATGTATGTATATATATGTATGTATATATATGTATGTATATATATGTATGTATATATATATATATATATATATATATATATATATATATATATATATATATATATATATACATACATATATATACATACATATATATACATACATACATATACATACATATATATATACATACATATATATACATACATATATATACATACATATATATACATACATATATATACATACATATATATACATATATATATATGTAGGAGGTGAGTTTTATTGTAGCACAATAAAGCAATGCAAATATCGGATAAGTATCACTCTACAGTTTGTAGGACTGGAGTATAAATAATATAAGATCAAAAGATGGTTAAAAGAGTTCCAAGTATTTTATTATGCGCATTTCAAAAACAAATATCATCATGAGATGATATCTGCGTTTTCATCAGATAAAATAGGGATACATGATATGAAGGTTAAAAAACACTTGTGAATAGTGAAGTTTTAAATCAACATATCAACAATAATTTAAACCCTTCAATATACAAACCTTAATTTAATATTCTAAACCCCTTTTTCTCTTCATCAACTTTTAATTTCAAATTCTTTTAAATTATCTATTATCTTCCAACGGCTTTTTAACTTCTCTCTGTGAGACAATATATATTTTTCTCAGTTGTAAAGGCTATCTCTCTCTCTCTATCACCCATCTCTCCTCCTCTCTCATCCTTCCTTCTTATACTCCTCCCGACCGTTCTTTACTCTCATCTCCTCGTCTTCCTTATCCTTTCCAACCCCCCTCACTTTTTCCCAATATCACACATCAATCTTAAATTATTTTTCATATGTTGATTTAAAACTTCACTATTCACAAGTGTTTTTTAACCTTCATATCTTGTATCTTTATTTTATCTGATGAAAACGCAGATATCATCTCATGATGATATTTGTTTTTGAAATGCGCATAATAAAATGATGGAACTCTTTTAACCATCTTTTGATCTTATATTATACATATATATATATATACATACGTACACTCATATATATATATATATATATATATATATATATATATATATATATATATATAATATATATATATATATATATATATATATATATATATATATATATATATATATATAT